>JAQMYF010000012.1:35126975-35141473 GCA_030014195.1 Neosilurus mollespiculum | reverse complement strand
AGCAGGGAGGTTATAATCATACAGCCTGTGGGAATGGCTTGGCCTGGTCTGATAAAAGTAGCAGTGCAGTATATATATATATATATATATATATAAAAGAAACTAACCATTCACCAAATGCTTGGAACACTCGAAGGTACGCTCGACTGTCCTGATTGACGGCCCTTTTCCACACTCGTCATCTCTCTTCGCCAGATTTGTAGGTGTCTTCTCCTTGATTAGTAATAATTTTCAGTATTTTGTTAAACATCCTTATTAATACCACGATGGTTAGAGAAACCAACAACATTGAAATATCGGCACATCTGTGCTGGTAATGGGATCTAGTTTTACGCATCATTGAAGGGAAGCAAAATGGCCTCTGAGTGTCATTTTGCCTTAAGTAGCAAAAGTGATGTTGTCACATGAAAATAACCAATACATTGCATTCATAAATGGAATAAAAAAACACATCAGAATAATCTGCAGGTTTTTACCACTGACAGATTGTTAATTTTACTCTAAGGGTCTAAAAACATGGAAACATTAATGTTAGCATCTCCATGAACTCAAAATGACCCATGAGCAACCTGGAGTAGGTCAGAACCTCATTGTGATAGAGTTTTATGTCCTGAACCAAGCAGTGAAGCTCCCCACGTTCTCACCCAGATCTCAGGATGAAGGTACCCACCCTTTTATTTAAAGAATAATCACCAGCTCAGTCTCCATCATCACATTATTAATTTTTGTGGAATGTTTGCATACTTGTGTTACATTTCTTGTGAATATAAATGTTATTTTTTCCCCCACACTTTTGTACACAGCGCCCTGTGTGTAAGGACCTTTATGCTGATGTTATTTTATATAACTGTGATTATATGGCAAAATTTGTTTCTTCCTTTCAAAATGGACATAAAATCATCAGCAGAAGGTCTTGTAGATAATGTGAATGTAGGACATGGCAAAGAATCTTCTCATGTCACTGCACCTTGGTACCTGCCATGAATGTGCATGAGATAAAATAAACCCACGAATCTGAATCACGAGTGAGAACAGAAAAGCTTCGGGTGGATTATACAAATGATCTTTTAGTGTCATTATTAAAAATCTCTTTAAAACGTGAATGAAGGTTTTGTGTAACTAGTTTTGGGATTCATGTAATAAACCAGTTATGAATGTCTTAATGAATGAATAAAAATAAATAAAATATGTACTTTGCTACTGTGCATTTTGCTGTTTATTTGGTAAGATAAAGAAAGATTTATAAATGAACCCAGCAAGACCTGACTGAATTACTGTGGCTGTTAAAATAAATGGTTACAGTGTTCACCTGGGGGGTGGCTGAGTTTATTTAATAAATACAGTACATTATTTAACAATAATAAAAATATTTGTTGAATTTGAAATTTTGTATTGGAGACTGAACACATTTTAAAACATTTGGTTTGGGTGCTTGTAGAACTTCTTTAACAAACAGGATACTTAAATTTTAATAAATGTTATAAAATTCTTCATATACCCAAAGGCAAGTTCAGGCTATTATTATTATTATTGTTGTTGTTATTATTGTTGTTGTCATCATCATTATTATCATTATTATCAGTATTGATATTATTATTATTATTATTGTTGTTGTCATCATTATTATTATTGTTATCAATATTGTTATTATTATTGTTATCAGTATTGTTATTATTATTATTATTGTCATCATTATTATTATTATTGTTATCAGTATTGTTATTTTTGTTATTATTATTATTGTTGTTGTTATTATCATTATTATTGTTACCACTATTGTTGTTGTTATTATTATTATTATTATTTAGACAACGTCTAGTTCCCAACTCAGGAATTGGAATGACAAGGCCAGGTCTTTTGTTTTTTGTTATGCACAGTTTGAGGTTAAAACATGAATACGAGGCGATATTATAATGTCCTCCTTCATTAATTTTGTGCAGTGGCGTGTTGCAAAAACTGAATGGTGATACAAGCATGAAATTTGGTACAGACATTCAAATGACACTCATCTATCATAAAATAACATTGGCCAACAAAAATTTTATTTTTAAAAATGGCCACCTTTCTGCCAATCCAAAATTCTTAATTCTTAATTTACAGAGCTTCACTGAAAACATCTCATAACAAACGTATCTATGACAAGAGATGAAAATCATTTTTCTATTATTATATCAATACTAAACTTGTTTCCGAGATGTCTCCATTCAGCTCTTGAAAATTGGAGTTATAACATATTATTAGTTGTTTGAGTTTTGTCATTTCTTCTATCATTTATAACATGTCTCTGGTCTCATATGGCTGGTGATAAGGTGGAGAGGTTCACTTTGAAAATAGAAACTGAATCTGAAGGAAAATTGAGCAGAATATGCTAGACTTTTGTGAAATTGAATATTTAGATAGAATGGTAATAAATTTCTTCATTCCATAAATTATAAAATAATGTAAATAAAATGCATATTATCTCAAATAAGCCATTTTTGAACTCACTAGAGTCATCTTGCAAAAAAACAAAACAAAACAAAAAAAACCTATTAAATACAATCCCAAACTGAAATAAAACAAAAATATATGATTCAAAAAATGTAGGCGCCATCTTGAATGTTGACAATTTGAGATGGCTGGGGTCATTTCCTGAAAAATATTGTTCCAAACGACACTCACACCAAATTTTATACTAGTATCACAGAATAAACCACTGAATTGATTTTTGGCACGAAGCAGATCCACTAATTTCTGTATATATGCAAATAGCCTTGCTGTTCCAATACTTTCGGAAGGAATGTGTAATAAATATTGTACAGTTCAGTCTCAGAGCATTTTGAACTTCTATTTATGAATTTTAAAAAGTTCATTCCTTCGTGTGTATGTTTTGTATTTTTTCTTTTTGTTATATTATATGACACACATCGTGTTTTTCCATTTGTCCATGAGCTGTAGCACGGTCATCAACGATAAATTAATAAAACACTGCTGGATTTCATCCATCAGGAGACATTTTTGAGTCTCGTTTGAAATATTGGAACACTGCAGACTGTTAGGGGGGCCTGTCTCTCAGTGCCTCAGTGATTCGCACCGTCACCTCATAGTGAGTAGGTTCAGGGTTTGAATATCAGCCAGGGGCATTTCTGTGTGGAGTTTGCATGCTCTCCCTGTGCTTACATGGGTTTGTGGCGCCCATCTGAGCCGACTCTGTGCGATTGCAGGGTGCACCCTGGACAGCTCGCCAGGCCATCGCAGGGCTGTGTCACTACTAGACTTTAATATACTAATCTAAATTGTTCTACGTGTGAATGGTTGTTTGTGTTAGCCCTGGAATAGACTGGAGACAGGGTGTACCCCACCTTTCACCCTAGTTAGCTGTGGTTGGCTTCAGCTTCTGCCATGACCTTAATAGATAAACGTTAGGATGATGGATGGATGTAATATTTCGTTGTTGTGTCCCAAAATCAGAGTGCCTTTGTTGGAATGGACCACCAGATGTCGCTACGAACTCAATATAATACAACAAACATCCCAGCTGCTTGGACTGCTAGGATCACAAAAAATTGGAATTTCGGTGGAAACTTCTCTGGAATAAAAAGCACTATAGTAAAACTAAATCCAATAAATAATATTCAACACACTTAAATGTTCTGAAAATAACTATGTGCTAAGGGATCCGTCGATTTCTGCTTAGGTTAAAGGAGTTGTGTCATGATTTTTACCCAAATTCAGTTGCCAAAAAGTTGTGTAAATATGCATTGAATGTCCAAAACTAAACTAGTCTATATTTCTTAAATAGGTTTTCCGTTTGCAAATTGAAAGGAATTTACAGTTTTTTTAACCTGACATGGAGCGGGTGGGAATGAATTGCAACATGAACTTTTTGAAATCTTGCTGGGCTGAGCAATTTTCAAAGATTGAAATTTCATCCATTCATCAGCTGAACCGCTTAATTCTACTAAAGCCATGGGGTGGCTAGCACCTATCTCAACCAACTCTGGGCGAAGGTGGGGTACACCTCGTCAGTCCATCACATCGTCAGGCCAACACACAATCATTCACACTTCCACTTAGATGCAATTTGGAACGTCCAAGTCTTTGGACTGTGGGAGGAAACCCACACAGGCCTGTCAAAACATGCAAACTTAACACAGAAGCGCCCTCGCTGAGCCCCAGACTCCAGCACAAGACCTTCTTGCCACAAGGCGGACAAGCTAACTACGCCACAGTGTAGCCTAAAGATTAAAATACTGCTGCAAAGACCTAGTAAACGGGTGACACGGGCGGGTTGTGACGTAGTGGTTACAGCAAGAAGGTTCACGCCCCAGGCTCGCGTGTTTCGGTGTGGAGTTTGCATGTTCTCACCGTGATTGTGTGGGTTTCCTCCAGGTACTCTGGTTTCCTCCCACAGTCTATAGACATATGCATTGGGTTTAGCTGGCTGTTCCAAATTGCCTGTATGTGGGAGTATGAATGGTTGTATGTGTGTTGGTTCTGCAATGGTCTGGCGGGCTGTTCAGGGGGTACCCCGCCTTCGCCTAGTGTTGGCTGAGATAGGCACCAGCCTTCCCGGAGTGAGTGAGTGAGTGAACGCTGTATTTCTTGTTTATTTAATATGCCTGATGTGAATGAGCTGCTTTTAGGGTCCCCAGTGGGACAATCTGAAGAAGCTGCTGAACAGACTGAGTCTCTGAGAATTATTAAAGTACTCTGCGGGTGTGTGATTAAAAATAAATAGGAATTGCGTTGGAGGTCATGTGCTCCGGCTGTTTACAAACATATACTTTTACCAGGGATGACGCCCGACGGTGTAATTCAATCGGAAAGCTGAAAGAAGCGGGGCAACCTCCCGAACCGCGTCCCATATTAGTTATGATACTGGCTCATTGGCAGTAATGCTATGCCGTATGGCACGTAGCCACGAGCGCTGATGCGGTGACTCCGCCCCCTGCCCCGCCCCTCGAGGCAGTCGGGGGATATTTAAAAGCAAAGTGTCGCCGCTCGTCGAGTCGTGAGAAAGTCGTGCGAGTGTGTCAGAGGGCTTGAAAACACAGCATTCGGAACTTATTGGACCCTGTGCTGGGATACGCCACCGGAATGAAGTCCCCAAAGATAAAGTCTCCGAGTAAATGTAAGTGTAAGTGCTGCCTTATGGTAGGGTTCAGGGTTCAGGGTTCAGGGTGGAGCGGTGTTACCTGTGGTGGGGTTCAGGGTGGAGCGGTGTTACCTGTGCTAGGGTTCAGGGTTCAGGGTGGAGCGGTGTTACCTGTGGTGGGGTTCAGGGTGGAGCGGTGTTACCTGTGGTGGGGTTCAGGGTGGAGCGGTGTTACCTGTGCTAAAGGTGAACCTGGCGGGGTTCTGGTATAGCGGCGGGTTACTCGGGAATGTTGGGTTTGAAATGCGACTCTGCGACTCTTTCAGCCTTCCCTGAGGATGACGACGACCTGAACGCGGTGCTGTGCGAGTTCGACGCGGTTATTGAGGATTTCACGTCGCCGTTTGAGAAGAGACATTTCCGGTATGACGAGCACTTAAAGACCATGAAGAGACGCAGCAGCGCGAGCGTTAGTGACAGCGGCATCAGCGACTCCGACAGTGAGTGACATCATCATCATCATCATCATCATAATACTGTAATACACTGATAATAAGAATTATAATTATAATAATTATAACAATAATAATACACTGATAATAATAATAATAATAATACACTGGTAATGATGATAATAATAATAATACACTGATAATAATAATAATAATAATAATAATACACTGGTAATGATGATGATAATAATAATAATAATAATACCAGATCAGTTCAGTTGGGGCTGGTACCAGTGACTCCACATCACATGAATTCATGAAATACCATTGCTAAGCTTGATCATGTGATTATAAATCCCTAAACATGCATGACTATAATCTGAAGTTACAGTTTAAGTGGGGTAAGTTTAAGAGTAACCCCGAAGCTGTGAAGACACATGACAGGTTGCTTTGTATCTGATTTGTGCAACATCTCTCTCTCTCTCTCACTCACACACACACACACACACTCAGGAAAAACATACTGTACTTTTCCCTGTCACTAGGGTGGTACCATTAAGAGTATCTGGATGTACCTTTCAAAAATAATCAACTGCAGTGAGAAAAAATTCACTACTTTTTAAGTTGTAAAAAATAAATAGATAAATAAATAAAGGTGTACCATCAAGGGTGCCACCACATGAACAAGGAAAAATACAGTTTAGTCCCCTTTTATTCCCAAGACCTTGTGAAACGAATGCCCTACACAAGGCTTTGGGAATTTCTTTGCACAAAACCTTATTATATCTTCTAAGACATGACTCTGTGTTCCTTCATAATGTATCTGGCAACCTTTCACTTTTAATCAGGTCACTGTGCCTCTCAGTGTCGGAGTGAGTACTTTGTCTAGCTGATGTAGATAATATATTATATCGGTAATATATGAAATGATAATTCTGGACCTGGTGCTGGGAAATAAAATTGGTCAGTGCTCACGGATTTGTCTGAGCAGCAAGCCTGGAAGATTTCTGAAACAGACAGGGTGAGCTGGCAGTGCTGATGTTGGGGCTTCTGATACATGGAAAGTCTGGACCTCTGAACCTTAGCTCAGCCAGGACGAATAATTAAGTGTCTTACATGTAGTTTTCTGTGCAGCCTGGAGAATCCAGGATATCATTTTCACGTTCACCACTCCTAATTTCACTTCAGTCCTTTTAGGCAGCAGTGAATGCAGTTAGTGGCAAAATAAAAGTAGTGTGTCTCTTCTCTCTTAGTTTAATAGAAGACACCAAGTATAACCTTAATAAACAATATCTAAGATAATACTTTATTGTTTTTCTCTGCAGTGACGTGTATAGTCTGGAACATTCCTAAGTGCGCACCTGGGTTTTAAATGTATTATGAGTCTTACAGAGTCCTGAAGTACTTAAAACATTAACATTGCACTAGAAGTCATTGTAGATTGAAAGCATTTGTTAATTGACTGTGAATAATGAAGCGTGTGCTAACAGATTACAATCATATAAATACCATATTAAATGTACATGCCTTTCTCAGCAGTGTCCCTGCAGCTAAATAAATGCACACATTATGTATTAATTTAATCTTTCATCATTGTCACTCCCAGATCTTAACTATTCAGTGGGGAATGTAAGCGACCCACGCTTATTTGGCACCATTTTAAGGCTGTGGTGCAAGTGAGAGAGAAACATTGCAGTCACAACATGGGGCGCTCAGGACTCTGTGGAGCGTAACAAAGCGCCAAAACTCAACACACAACACGCTTCCTGTATCAACATGCCTGTGTGTGAACTCTGCGCAGGGATCAGAATAGTAAACCATAAAGATGGGAGTGCTGTTTTTCCACACATGCTCACCGTGGCCTTCAGCTTTCATTTATCCTGACAGTGGGTGGGATTCTTAAAGGTGATAAGAGAGAGAGAGGATTATGCTTTTAACCACCCTCATGCTCTTGTTCTGTCTGAAACAGGTGCAGAGTCTCTCAACAGGAACAGCTTCAGTTTCAGTGATGAGAGGCTCAACTCTCCGGTGTTCTCGCCTTCACCCACCAGCCTTTCCGTCACATCTCCCAAACGTGAGTGGCTCCATGTTTACATTTACAGTATTTTATTCAGGAGTGATTTACAGATTGGCTTAAATTTGTTAGAGATGAGTTAGTATAGCAGGACGAACATAAATATAAGGAAATGTTTTTTATTTTATTTATTTAGTCCTAGTTTAAAGGAAGGGTAATATATAGGCCATGATTCTTTTTCACGTATTTGGTAATATCCTTATTACAGCAAAACTTGGTGACACGAAGGAACTGGAAGACTTCATTGCTGATCTTGATAAGACATTAGCAAGTAAGTGACTTCACTGCAATGTCAGGATTAACTCCTATAACTGTATTATACATACTTTATGTGTCAGTGGAGCTTGGTTAGTTTTGAAATGTTCTTCTGTAGTGTTGTAACGTGCCTCAGAGATCGTGTGTGTGTGTGTGCGCGTGCAAAATGAACACTGTAAATGTCAGTAAGAAAAATAGCTTCATGAAAGGCTTTGCTCGTAACTGAATGTACTCCAGTCTGAACATCCAAACACTTAAGAGGTTTAGGGTTTATGAGGCCACGATCCTCACAGTGTGACCATTCACTGAAACCAAACCACTCAAGACAAACCTTTACAATTTATAGCCAAAGGACTTTCACTAAACGTGTCCTCTGTGTACTCATTCTTTTGTAGGCATGTGACCTGGAATTGGATATCAAGTTTAACTCCATCAGGAAGAACAAGCAGACAACAGGCCACACTGGACAGGCACAGTCATGGGCCAACACAATGATGAAACTCATGAAGACATCTCTGTTTCATTCAGAAATACCTACACTATAAGGACTCATTGTGCTTCCTCTGGAAAACTTGATCTGGAAGATTATTTAAAAGGCTTCTTTTATATATAGAAATTATTATTTGTATAGAACTGTAAATTTGATCCCTTGTGAATATATATTTTTGTATTTTATGTAAATAGTAAAGGTGTCAAACTCAATCATCTTATTATAAGATGCGTTTCCATATAAGATATTGCATTATTAATTGAGCTTAACAGAAATGCACACTTAATTAATTAGAAAAGAAACTGGAAAGAATCCTTACGTGTACTTAATACGACTACCTGTAATTAAAATGATAACTGTGACTTTAAAGCATGTCCCTGTGTTTTTTATTTTTTTTTAAGATTTTCTTGATGTTTCCTACCAAGCAAACTTTTAGAAATTGTAAAACAAATTCTATCGATATATGATGTTGGAGTGTTTTGGTAGAGCTTTGCTGTCATTTAGTGCAGTAAATTAAATTAACCATGGTCTGTAGGCAGTCTGTAAATGGTTTACCACACAGCAGGGCTCTCAGCTTGTGAGCAGTTGTCCTGCAGAATATCCGACAGCTGGTCACCACCTCGGTGCTTTAAGACAATCTATAGTGAGAAAAGCTGAGATAAAGATTAAGTGACCTGCCACAGGAGCCCTGCTGCTCTGGATCAACTGTACTGTACACACCTTCTGTAAAATAAAAACCATCATGATACGTAATGTGTCACTGGGAAATAGCAACATCTGCCCTATATATTTTTATTAATAAGTGCAAGAGTGAAAAAGCAGAACAAGGCAGACATTCTCACACATGAGTCAGTCTATGGCCTCATCACAGTCCAGCTGAACTTTAATTTTGCTGATAACATATGAAGTAAGAACATTTGAAGTAAGACATAAGAAGTGACTCTGTTATGTGGTTTTGTTTTTTTCCTTTTGTTAATGAAGTTGATATAAACCACAGGGTATATTACAGCAGTTGTCTTTGGGTCCTTGGCTCAGGGCAGCAGCCAGTGTATTCATGCTATAGGCCTAAGGCGACCCAGCATCAAATATACTGATACAACAGATTACCGCTCCTGAGCTGGGTTCTGTCATTTTAAAAACTGAATTCCCACTTGGCAGCAGCAGGCCCCGTTTTGGCAGTGCTGTTCATGTGACAGCAGAGAGCCAGTGGTCTGGAAGTGTGGGAAAGTGCAAATGGCAGGTGGCAACTGTGTGGGACAGAGGAACCATCCAACTCAATATCACAGTAAGGAACATGGCTTTACTCCAGTGGGAAAAACAAAGTTATATAATACATCATGGCATAACAGAATTTATTCTACCCATACCCAGCGTATATGAGCAATCGCACATTCTGATTGGCTAATCTACCACTAGGAAAACACCCCATATACTGTTACATTACTACAGGGGAAACAATAAAAACAGTCACCACTCATACTATATTAAAGCTAACTTTAGCCAGTCTGATCTTTCATTCACTCAATTCTTATTCCCTGAAAAAGAAAATAGCCATTTGGCTATCGCTTCATGAGACATAAGTTCATATCCAATCATAGGTTGTGGAATAGCTGTTAAATACGCCGTATCCCTTTAAATATACGTAAATAAACTGTTGATGTAACTTTAATCTGAGGACAGCATAATGTAATTATCAGTTTAATACAATATGATTTGTCATGCAGCATGAATTTAAGGAGGGGTTATACATGAAACACCCGGGTACAAAGAAAAACTAAACTAAGTGAAGATATACCAGTTTATACCGTATATAAAAGCAACATGATTCTCTTACTAGAAAGGAAAAATTTATATGAACTCATGTTCTTCCAAGTAAGAAACTTCTTACCCTGTGACAAAACCTGAAGTGAAGAAATGAGTTAATATTTACCTTGAGGGACCTGAAAACCTTTGAAGCTGATTTTTCTGGCCAGATTTTATGTCTGGAAGCAATAATAGGAGAATATATATCACAGGAAAATAAAGAGTTGATAAAAGATCAGTAAAAGCTGGCTAGTTCATTCATGTACATAGCTTGCAGGTAGAGAGCTGTGTGCAATTCAGCAAACTGGCTTCAATACATCATGCTTATGAAAAGTCTGTGGCATTCCCATTTCTCTCTTCTGTCATCGATTATCCCCCAAGTTCAGAACATGGTCAAAGAAAGTGGAAATAAAAAGTGCACAAACGCAGTACACTTGTAAAACACAGTCTGCAGGCTTGCATGGGTAAAATCCTCATTCTGAACTAACTCATTCATTCATTCTTTTTCTGAGCCACTTCATCCTAATTAAGGTCACAGGTAGGCTGGTGTCCATCTCAGCCGACTCTGGGCAAAGGCGGGGTACACCCTGAACAGCTCACCAGTCCATCGTAGGGCCAACATAAACACAACCATTCACACTCTCTCTCACACCTAGGGGCAATTTGGAACAGCCAATTAGCCTACTGTACATGTTTTTGGACTGTGGGAGGAAACTGGAGAACCTGGAGGAAACTCAAGCAAGCACGGGGTGAACATGCAAACTCCACACAGAAACGCCTCGAGACCGGGAACCGAACTCGACACCTCTTGCTTTGAAACGTGCTAACCACTACGCCATCATGAACTAACTTTCAGAATTAATTTACTTTTGACTTAAAAGAAGTAGGTAGATGTTAAAGCATATGTAACCTTCATTCATTCATTTTCTAAACCACTTAATTCTAATTAGGGTTGCGAGTCAGCTGAGATGGACGCAATCTTCCTCGCCCCATATGTAAGCTGTTTGCTATTATCTGCTCATGATGTTGTAACACAGTCAGGGCTGTGCGATCATGAGGCTCAAAAAAGCAGTAGTTCTTCCTCAGCTGCTCCTACACACTGACCGTGTCTCATGTGTAGCTACCAAAACTAATGCTCCGGGACTGCAGGCCAAGCCAAGCAGTCCATGATTTCAGAGGTATTAAAGTCAGGCAGGTTATTTAGCTTGGACAAAAGCATTTCTTTTTATGCTTCTTTATAAAACGCTTAATGTAGCAATGCAGAATGTGCTCTTTTCCCACCACTGATGAAATACTAATGTTAAAGCAATTATTTCTAGCAGTCTTACTCTGGGGGAGGGTAATACAAGCATTGTGCGTCAGCAAGAATCGCTCGATGCTATTATCCCAACTTCACTGAGACTCAGAAATGAACCTTAACACTGCAGTGACAATGAATGGTCAAGATGTTATATGGAATATGATGTTGCTGCCTCCACAGCCACAGTGGACAGTTTAAACATAGAATGGTGGAAGACCCACGGAAAGCACTTTCACCTCTCAAACAGCCTTAGTATTGTCTCTGTCCTTCCTCTGACCTTTGTGTCATCAGCTACCTTTGACCCACACACAGAAAAAAAGGAGACATGTCAAAGGTCACACCAAAAAAAGCAGCAGAACAAGTCTAACATCAGACAGAAATAGCTGGATTAAAAACCTAGTAGTTTGTTTTGTTTGAATGAAAAACAGCACATCATGTCTAAAATAGCCATCTTTATTGAACTGACACTGAGAACAGGGATTTGTAACCATTTTAACCATCAGACATCTCAAATCTCATCTGATATAAAACATAAGTAGAAAAGCATTTTTACCAGACTGCAGCACACTTATACAGGGTCCAGATGGCCTGCCGTGATCAGTGCTTCTACTGAACAGAGCATCTCGTCTACTGTGGGATTAGGTCTGACGCATACTGATCACTCGTCTCTGGGAAGAGGCCATATCCTGTCAGATGAACTTGATGCTTTGGAAAAGGAATCCGGGCTTGGATTGACTTTATTTTAAGGATTCGTTACAATCCTCTCTGTCTATAAACTAAAGAATTTTCTCGTTATCAGAAAACAGTTTTTATTATTCTTATTTTACTTGTTCATATATCGACATCTTGGATGAATTATTGGCCAAATAACTCAAGTTATGCAGTGGTTTGTTCATGGTAGCTGTCTAATGGAAAGACTATTTCAATTAAAATGTTCAACCTCGACCGTGTTGTGCTTTGTTCTAGTGAATACAGGAATTAAAGCATAAAGTCCAAGACAGGAGACTACAAGGTCATTATCTTGATTGTTGTCAAAATGACCTACTGTTCGGTAATGAGTCTGATAAGACCACACTGTTTTAGTTGTTAGCTAGTATTAGGTGAGGTAAACTTCTGAACGACTCAGAAGAGCTGCTACTGTGCTGATACTGTAGGAAAACAATCTAGTAATTAATAGGGACAGAGGGAGGACAAGAACTTGTGAACTGTAATCCACAGTGCTAAACAATTTGCTCCTATTCATCCAACAATGCGTCTCTCAGCACAGCTCACTTATCTGCTTGCAGCAGGGCAGGCTCTGCCAGTGGAGGAAAGAAAGGCCACTTTGAAATGCATGAATGAGAATTAGGCAGAAGCCTGCCAGTGACATGAAGGGGCTCAATTTAGCATTCCGTGAGCTCGGCCATAAAAAAAATATATATAAATAAATAAAGGAAAGGAAAAAAGACATCTTTTACAAATTGAGCACAATTGAGTGTTTCACGTAGTAAAATGATTAGAGTCTTTGTTGCGAAATCTCATAAACCGGCTTGAACAGCTTCTAAGAAAGTAAGTAGCACAAGGAGACAACATATTACGGCGAACAAAAAGTGTTAGAAATGCAAATGATTTAAGCACTGCTTAATCCTGACAGAGAGCCGGGAAAAGAAAACAACCCTTTAAGCCGTTAAATTGGATTACCTAAAAAAAAAAAGAAAAAAAAAAAGGATACATTTTAATTCACTATATTTTTGATTCACTGTATATAATTGTTTTGTGAGTAAATGCACTGTGAATAATCCACACACTGCCACACTGCTAGACAGATGGTTCCTAAAAGTACCAGGTCAAATGTCTTTTTCTTTAAGTTCTCAAAACAGAAAGAGTAACTAAGAACTACTCCTTCACATCTGCCCTTCTGTTCTCTTCTCCCCCACTGGTCAGATCGGGGCTGTGGTCAAATAACTGCTTAATTTAGCACCATCTCCTCTCATTTAGATGCCCATTTTACCTGCAGGCAAGAGGCTGACAGGTCATATCTACTTACCTCTGCCACACCTTCTGTGGAGTAAATGTATTCTCTGAGGTTTTCCCTTTCATCCAATCAAACAACCACTTGTAATCTGTCAACATGAATTTCTTCACGACATCTCACCAGTTACAGCGGGCTAACTGAGACTGAACGGACACTGTTAAAGACCAACGCAAAAATTACTGACAGTCTGTGATGTGGTGAACTCTGAGCATCACTATCTACTATAATACACTACATGAACAGGATTAAACGAGCACTGATTTCAGACAGAGCTGTGTTCTCCACATTCCCATGGTTTTAATCAGTTAATTAGCCTTTCAATAGTCACAGTGAGCTATAACTGCAAACACAGAGCACACTGATGCACCTCTTCTCAATTAACTTCCCAGCAGCTTTAAATTGCAGCTCTATTTTCCTGGTAATTATCTTTGCATACACAGCCTTACACAGCATACACAGCCTTTCACCCCAGGTCGCCAGACTTCAGCATGGAGCATACCTACATCGGTCAAGACTTGCTCATGTGTGAGCTTCATGAAGTATTTTCATACACAAGGAGTCTTATGAGTTATTAATGGACAGGATATCCATGAACATCTGACTAGGAGGCATTTTCATCATCATCATTAATTTTCTGAACCGCTTAATCCTAATTAGGGTCGTGGGGAGGCTGGCGCCCATCTCAGCCTTGGCAAACAGCCAAAAAAAAAAGGCACCTTTTAAAATATGAATGCTATTTAAAAAAATAAACTCAGTTGTCACCCCTTAATGTTTTGCATATCTAATTAGACAGCTTGCAGACGCAATTGCAGGGCTAACACAAGCATAATCAACCATTAACAATAGGCAGTTTAGAATAGCCAGTTGACCTAATTTCTAATGTGAAACCAGAACACCCATACAATCCAAATAGCATTAAAAAGAAAATTTGTAATTATCAGGAAATAACATGCTGAAATGGGCGGCACGGTGGCGCAGTGGTTAGCACGTCCGCCTCACAGCAAGAAGGTCCTGGGTTCGATTCCCAGCTCGG
>JAQMYF010000012.1:35101703-35114978 GCA_030014195.1 Neosilurus mollespiculum | reverse complement strand
ATATGTTACAGTCAGATTGTGAAACCAGTCATTTCGCAAAATGACCAGTAGTTTCAAGAACTGACTGGTTGCTCAGTCTGACTGTATTTACTGTATATGTTTATCCAAAACACCTCCCACATTTCAAAGGTAAATAAAAAGAAAGATTAAAGACAATGAAACTTCATTCAATACAATTTCTATTCATCATTATTTGTACACATGAAACAGTCTGGACCTCACAGCTTAGGCTGCAGCCTCCATAATCTGTCCCTGGACCAAGCGGAAGAAGAAGATGATTTTATCAATCTAAATTTTAAATGTGAGAGGTTATATTGGGTACTGTATGCATACATTTTGTTTTGCAGTCCTGTCACGACAATTTTACTCCAATTCTAATCCTCACAAGTTCATTTTCAATCCAGGAGAGCAGTGGAAGCTGTGTATTCACAGAGATACAGAGTCAACTCAACTTTATGAAGCTTGTGGCCAGCTAAGTGTGTGTGTAAGCTCTCATATACGCCATTGCAATAATATGTGAAGTTAAGTTTGATTTAAAGTGTATGTTGTTGTTACAGAGCAAAGTGCGCAGTGACAAAAGGAGGATTTTGAGCTTGAAGTCATTCATTCACTCAATAATGTAGCATAAAGTTCTACCTCCACACATGTACAACTCATTCCTCACGTTGCTGCACTGAACAGGACTGCAGAGAAACTGCTGATAATTTAGATGACATAACTATATTACTGGGCCATGTTTTTTTCAAGCCTCTGCTGACCAAATGATCTAAGAACCTAATCTCCAGCATGACTCTGAGAGAGGAAGTACAGCAGTTGAAATCCATATCAACACAACGTTGCCTTTTCTATTTATTCCTCTTGATAACTAATTTTTATAGCATTTTTTAAATTTTATAGCATTTTATAATCATATAGCCAGATTACTGGGCTGTGATGGTGTGTACATGTTTTTTCCTTTAGTAAAAGAGTGCATGGTGGTATAGTAGTTCGCACTCTTCTCTTACAATAAGAAGGTCCTAGATTTGAGCCCTGTGCCCGGTGTTTCTGTTTGCGTGTTCTCTCTGTGCTTGAGTGGATTTCCTCTGGGAGCTCCCACAGTTCAAAGACATGCACATTAGGTCAACTGACTACTCTTAATTGCCACTGAGTGTGAGTGTAAGTGGATGTTTGCCCCAAGTAATAATAATAATAATAATAATATAATAATATAATAATATAATAATATATATATATATATATATATATATAACATATATTGCAGCAAACCACAATGGGAGAGAGTGCATGGACTGATATTTACTCATCAATCATATTGACTGGTTTATGGCAGATTAATCAAATGCCAGTGGCAGTTCTGTCTCATCCTGGAACCTGAATCTGACCACTATCAGCTTTTACTTTCAGCATGTGCACACCCACCCTTATGAGGACCTTTCACTGACATAATTATTAATTAATGCACATGCCCATAGTTAATGATATGCCTCCTCCTAAATCTAACACTGTCTAAATAGGGGGAAATGCGAAGGAAGAAATGGAAAAGGAGGGGGTGGCCTTGGCCTAATGGTTAGAGAAGTGGGTTTGGGATCTAAAGGTCGCTGGTTGAATTCCCAAACCAGCAGGAAAAATGTGTGGTGTTGAGGAATGAGCAGCACCTTCCCTTCCTCCACCTTCATGGCTGAATCAGAATACTTTATTGATCCCGTAGGAAACTGTGTAAAAACAATTTTTTTAAAAAAGCGAGCATGTAGTTGCTGCGCTGCAGTACTCTCCATGAAAGTAAAAGTTCTGCAGTGATAAAAAGTACAAAAACTCTCTCAACCCACATATTGAAAGGGCAGCTACTTATGAACAATTAAATAATAAGTACAAGAAAAAAAAGTACGGGAAGGGTAGGAGCAACTGAAAAGGCTGCACACCTGTAAACACATGTGCACTGAAGCGCCCTTGAGCAAGGCACCTAACCCCTAACTGCTCTCCACGTGCACCAATGTGTGGCAGCCCACTGCCACTACTGAGTGTGTGTGATCACTTTGGATGGGTTAAATGCAGAGGCAATAATATCCCTTACAGGATTAATACAGTATATCAATCAATCAATCAATAAATAAATAAATAATGGAAAGAAAGAAAGCTGAAAAAGACGTAAGCAAGTAAGTTTCCACATAGGGACCTACCAAAAATTCTCACAAAGTTACAACTGCCACAAAATTGTGAAATGTCCTGTAGAGGTTAATACAAAGAACAAAATCAGATGACACAGAACCTAAGAGTGTTCCACCTGAAGTAACATATTGACAGCTGACCCTGCCTGTCACTGGTTAGGAACACTGTCCTAATCTAAAACGGTGTAACTAATTAACCCGAAGAAGACGATGTGACCGTGCAGAGTTGTGCATACGGTTTAATCAGTAATCTGTCTCATGTATGAAAGAAAAAAAAAAAAAAAAAAAAAAGGAAGATCGAGCTACAACTCCATCTTCCCATAACACTTTCCCATTGTGCAAAACCCGAGCACTGCATGCACTGGCCACTGATTTGGCTGCTAATGAGCATTGTAGTACTCAGTAGAGTATCAGCAGATCAGGAAGCACATTAGTACACGCACATGCCTTCCACAACCAAGCTGACAAACACAGGACACAGAAGCAATCGCCATCAATGCAGTAAACATATTGTAATTGTCCTGCTCCTCTACCCACATTCTACTGAAGCTTAAAACAAGAAATAAAGCTGATGACTTGGAAAACTGATTCTTTCAACTGATTTTGCTAAACAATGTGTTCTTTCACACTCTGCAATGTTTCAAGGTTGTCATTAAATCTGTGTATAGTCGAAGGTAAATGTTTGCACCTCCCATGGTTTTCTGACAGAGACAAAGGACATGCTACTTGATTTTTACAGTTTATCTTCAAAAAAAGGATTCCAAAATATTCAGAATCAGGTGATATACTTCATCTGGAAGACTTATAGTTGATCCAGCACTTTAATAAAACTAAGCAAGGTTTCGTCAAGCCGTCTGACAGATTTAGAACAAATATATCAGAAGGAATTAATTTACTTATTA
Source organism: Neosilurus mollespiculum (assembly GCA_030014195.1). Taxonomy (NCBI): domain Eukaryota; kingdom Metazoa; phylum Chordata; class Actinopteri; order Siluriformes; family Plotosidae; genus Neosilurus; species Neosilurus mollespiculum. Next base: position 35,111,911 of record JAQMYF010000012.1, on the reverse strand, counting down.
TATATATATATATATATATATATATATATATAGGAGAGCAATTTCTTTGGAGAAAAAAAAATCCCAGTTTTTACAGTAAGTCACAGTTAACCCTTTAAGAGTTCCAGAACAATTCGTTGAACTAGTTATTTTTACACACATCTCGTTTACACAATGGTTCTTCAACTTGTTCTTCATGTAGGCAAGCTTTTTGCTTTAAAGCACACATGCAAGTCAAGGTCATACAGTGAAGAGTTCAGGAGGGCCTGGAGAACATTGCTCTATACCACAGTGAGCCTGACTCATAGTAGCAACAGCACATTATGCAACAGGGTGTGAGGATGCAGTCACATTCTCTGTAAGAGGTCAGACTAAGTTATCATGTGCAGAAGTCTGTCACTTGATCAAATGTCACCTCAGTCAGAAGAAAGAAGCACTAAGGAAGAAAATACTGACCTCAAAATAGGTACCATAGTGGTGTAGTGGTTAGCCTATCCGACTCACTGTCAGAAGTTCCCGGGTTCAAGCCCAGGTGTCGGCAAAAGCATTTTTGTGTGGAGTTTAAATGTTCTCCCTGTCCTTGTGTGGGTTTCCTCCCACAATCCTACAACATATACATTAGGCTAACTGGCTGTTCCAAATTGACCCTAGATGTGAGTGTGAATTGCTGTGTGCATGATGTCCCTGCGATGGACTGGCGAGCTGTTCAGGGTGTACCCCACCTTTGCCCAGAGTTGGATGAGACAGGCTCCTGCCTCCCCGTGACCCTAATAGGATTAATCATTTCGCCAAATGGATGGATGAGCTCAGAATATCAGTGTTTATGTCTAATGCAGCAGATCCTTTATTATGTCTGATCTTGTGTTCCTACACGCAGGTAATGAGCCTCTGAGAGGTGGAAATAAAAAATATTTGCAAGCTTGAACAAAGCAAGTAAATCCTAGCACCTGTATATTATGAAAAGATGATATTGTATAGGTCTAGACATCTCAGTTACTCAACAATTGCGTAAAACAGCTCACTGAGGTGTGTTCCTATGGATTAGTCACCTGTATTCATTAGTCACATAGACCATAAGCCAGTAAATGGACAACAACAATACAACGGATGAAAAGTGTACACAGAAATAATCAGCGGTTAACAGTTAGGTTAAAAGGCTTGAATCCCCTCAGGGCAAATTATTTTGTGTGGGCCCCAAGAACATTTGATTTGCAGCATTCATTCATTCTTTCATTCATTTGCCAAGGTGCTTAATCCTGCTAAGGTCACGGGGAGGCTGGAGCCTATCTTAGCAGACTTTGGGTGAAGGTGGAGTACACCGTGGACCACTCACCAGATCATCACAGCACTGATAACCACAACCATACAGCACCTGACAACCCAATATTTACTCCACTCGACACTCGAACTGTATCTATGTATTTTATTCCATTTTATTTGTACTTTTAAGTACACTGAGCTTACGAATCTATCTTGTTGCTCGATGTTTTGTATGCTATTTCTGCTCTTTTATTGCTGCAACATTTGAATTTTCCCTTTGGGGATCAATAAAGGATTAGTTTATCTTACATTCACACTCACATTTAGGGGCAATTTGGAACAGAAAATTAGCCTAATGTGCATTGGACTGTGGGAGAAAACCAGAGTACCTGGAGGAAACCCACGCAAGCATGGAGAAAACATGCAAACTTCACACAGACATACGACTGTCACCGTGCCAGGGACTCCAACCCAAGAACCTTCTTGCTATGAAGCGCATATGCTAACCACTTCGCCACCGTGCCGCCCTGATTTAGAGCAATGAAACTTTTAGTCCATTAGGGTCCAAGTCTTCTTATTAATCATGATTCAGATATGTAAGTTAATATGTTATTATTGATAATATCATCCATAATGCTTGCATTTTTCCTTTTATATGTGATACAGCATTCTGTAAAAACTTTTCTGCCCATGTTTTTTGTCTTTATTCTCCAATCTCTTTGGTATCCTCAGAACAGATTTCTTTTAGATTTAGCTTCTTGGTACTATATGTGTAGACATATAATAAAGAAGAAGTCAACTCCATTTTTCACTGAAAAACCACACAGCAGAAAAGTCTACATGACTATATTACGTAATATTTGCTACACAATAATTTCTGGATATTCTCTGGGAAGTAATATGTGACACTTGTCCTTGATGGTTAGAGCTGTTCTTGGGTGGACATCTTTGCTGAATAAATAACAGTAGAGTTGGCAGGCACGCAATTAGGTGAAGTAAGCTAGTTCAAACTTCAACAAAAATAGAGGTGAAATCACCAATACCACACACTGTAGTCATGGTATGAAGGGAAGGAGAGGGATGAGGAATGGGAAGATAGACATGATACATTGAGGAAAAAATTCATTAAACAAAGCTGATTGGATTTTTGCATAAGGAGTGGCATAAAGTCACCCAAGAGTAACGTGGAGGACTGGTGGCAAGCATGCCAAGACACATGAAAGCCGTCAGGAGATATTCCACTAAATATTGATTTCGGAACTCATTAAAAGCGAAAACATCAGTCATTCATTCATTCATTTTCTGAGCCACTTAATCCTAATTATGGCTGCGGGGAGGCTCGAGCCCATCTCAGCCGACTCTGGCCGAGGGCAGGGTACACCCAGAACAGCTTACCAGGCAATCGCAGGGCAACACACACACAACCTTTCACACTCCATCTCACACCCAGGGGCATCACATCAGCCTACTGTGCATGTTTTTGGACTGTGGGAGGAAACAGGGGTTCCAGAGGAAACCCACGCAACCAAAGGGAGAATATGCAAACTCCACACAGAAGCATCCAAGCATGGGAATTGAACCCGGGACCTTCTTGCTGTGAGGCGAACGTGCTAACCACCGTGCCGCCAAACACTTCAGCATTATATTATTTAAAACTGAATATGATTTTGATATCTATGAATAATTCAAGGTCTGAGAACACTGAATCTTTTGTGTTAATTTTGGTCAGTTGTCCTTTTTTGCACTTAAATGCTCTATGTGACAATAATTATGTGGAATTTGGGGGAAATGTCAGGAGTTTATGGAATAAAACAAAAGTGTTCATGTTCCTCAAACACATATCTACAAACAGTAACCCCCGAGAAAACTGCTAATTTTGCAGTGGCTTCTAAATTTTTTCTGAAGCTGTGTATTTACAGGGCTGGATGATGGAGTGTGCACTAATAGCACTATGATATTATAATCTTATAATCATATCCATATGAGATTTAGCTGTAATGGAAAGTCATGGGTTAGCTTGGATGGGCACGACAGTAAAACTTTGCAGAGCAAACTGCTGATCCTTCATTTTGGTCCTTTGTAGACGGAAAAAGTGACCAAACGTAGATGAAAACTGCTGTGCCCTCTAGAAATACACTGAACAGCCACCTCTGTTAGCTGTGGAAAATCCCTGCCTTATGCTGCGAAGTGAAAAGTTGCTTATTTTATCCAAAGACTATACTGCAATCATCAGATAGAACACAATCAGTAAAATGCATTCTTCTGGTCAGGATTTTCATCCAAAATCCCCTGTGAGAAGAAAAAATAATGGTGTTTATAGTTAAGATTCATTTGATCTCTTTAAATGTCATATGAGACCTAGTAACAGATTATTTCACAATCACAGGATATGAACACAAAACACACACACACACAAGGCATGGATTAAACAATCACTTTAAATATATTTTTATTATTTTTAAAGCTGTGTCTTCATTGTTGTGGGAAGATTCCCTCATTAACAATGTGGATGATTAATTCTGTACCCCTCAGAAAACCTGCTACAGCTCACAGCACACTCTCCTCACTCATGTCTTTTGCCCTCAAATACATAGCAGAGCTGCTGCATTCCACCCACCCAGAGTTTCATTTAAATAAAGTAATAATAATAATAGATGACCAACAGCCACATCCATCTTCCCTCCACATATGTTTGTGCCACCTGCTGACAGTCCACATCTTTCCACAGCTTGCTATTCAACTCATATAAATTACAGGTCCACTTTCTCCCCAGCAACATCCAGAGAGCATGGTGAAACCTGAGCCTGCCCTTGGAATCCTCAAGCACTCGAGAAGCGCACAGCAGCCTGGCTGCATCCCAACAGCTCAAGCAGCACAGGAAGGAAAAGGCATGCTTGGAACACAGGAAAAACACATGCATCCCGACAGAGCCGAGGATCCTAGTCTGAGCCAGAGGAAGGGGCGGGTGGTATTGCGCAAGTAGTGCATAAGGAGTGCGTACAGTTAAACGGGGAATGCCAAGGGTCAGACTGGCAATGTTCCAATCTGTGCTGTGTATGCCAAACACCTAATCCAAGAAGTCAGAAAAGTCAGGAAGAGGAGTAAAAATTATGCTCAAGTTCATTTAAAAATTTAAGGCTTTGTTAGAAACCCAGTTATAAAAATAACCTGAGCCTTTGTTTCCCCAAAAATTGTTTACAATTGCTTTTATTGGGGATTTCAGGATGATTCACTCTGTCAGTTACTAATTCAAGAGTAATTTCCGTCCACACTGGTTTCTTTTAATCTTTGTATCTACAGTATAAGACAGAATGTGCACAGAATGGGTGTATAATTGCACTGAAGTTCTTTCCAGATAAAGAGAGATTATACAGGGACACTAAGGTGATAAGATGAGTGTGATTTTTCTGCATCACGACCTGTCTAACAGAGCACTAAGGTTACAGGCACTCGTCTGGAATTTAACATTTAGTTTTTATTAGCTTCTACTCATACAGTGAAATGAACTGAAATGTACTAGCAGTATATAAACTCAACAATCTGTAGTGGGTACAGGGTGTCACTTTAAATAAGTCAAATTAATTATTTAAAAATTAAAATCTCTCACAGCAATCTCAAGAATAAACTCTGCAGTGTTTGAGTCCAAGGAGTTCAGGAGAGGAATCCTGGGTAGCAGGGCATGTTTAGGCACTGGACAGCATCGTAGAGGTGAAGATCTGCTGCAGGATTTGAGGTATCTCCTTGGTGTCCATGGCGACAAAAGAACGGCCTGCCGGCAGGGTTCTCTGGAGCCTAGGTGTCAAGGAAAATAAGGAGAAGCCCCCTCAAAAAACAACACCCCAGAAAAAAAAACATTACCAATGCAAATGTGCTTTCACTTGCAATCAAAGTGAGCCCCTGGTCCTCAATGGGCCGACAAAGACCGTCATTCACACAGATTCTTTTGTGAGAGATGGGGGGTTTGGGAAATGCCTGCTGGGGGCAAGGGGCTAAAGGCGGAGGAACACCCCGCTCCTTTCACTCTCTTGGCCTCCCACCTTCTCTATTCCTCTGACCATTCATTACTGTCATTTTGTCCCCCCAAGGAGGACACCAGCTCTGAAAAGCCTGCTCTTTAAATCATGGTGGGCCTGAAAAGAGTGAAGTCAGTGAGGGCTCAGATTAAAGGCTACGTGGAATTTGTTCTGACCACCGAAGTAGCATTGCTCTCGTGTCACTATGTTCTCCTCACTTGTCCTCTCTGGTCTCATTCTGGTATTGCAAACTAAACCCAGTGTTTTTCAGCTTAGACATACCGACTCTGGCACTCGGCCGACATCTTCTTTCACAATGAAATACCACATTAATCATAATTAAGCTTTAATGGTTTGGTTTATTAAGTTCTGTTTGAAAGTGCTTTAGACTTATAATAATAATAATATTGTTTCAAATATATATATTAGAAAAACTTGCCTTTTTTGCTAGTTTCTTTATTTTATGTTCGTTCGTTTTTTCTGCCCCATTAATGAGCTCCACCCCAAATCTAAGCAGAGCTTCTCAACTTTGCTCCTTTTCCCTCAAAGGCACCTTATGAGGCAGATGTACTTTAAACAGAGAGGCGCTGGAGCAGTGAGGCAAAAAGGAGCTTGTAATTGTGTTTACTGTAATTTATCTCTCAAGCAGAACAGAACTATAAAGTCACGTTCACACAGGAAGTGATGAGCGCCAAGTGACTATGCGAAGTCAATAAACGGCAATGAAATGAGCAACAAGAGGCGAAATTTTCTTGTGACACTGCATGACCTGAAGCTGAGCAGAACTTTCATGCTACGCGACTTGAGCGATAACCAATCAGAGCTCAAAGACACCATTGATTGACAGATGACCACAAACACTGAGTTCCCCAAAACCTTTCCCTATTCGCTTCAATAGAGCGTGTAAAACAGGCGATTTCATGCACAGTTCAACATGATGCTCGTCACTTCCTGTGTGGATGCAAGTTAAAATTACAAACTGATCTTTTAAATATTAGTGAAACACAGTGGTGTGTAACAATGGCCCACCAGAGACGATATCTGTGTGCGTGCGTCTGTGTGTGTGTGTGTGTGTGAAACTGGGCTGAAACTCACCTGTCAGCTTGGTCTCCAAGAGAACCTATAAAGATGGCAAAAGCATGGACCTGAGGGTTGCTGGTGAGTGCGCGGGCAAAGCGGTCAGGGCTGATCCCATAGCGCTCCAGATTGGCATCACTCAGCACAATAACAAAGTGCTCGTCAGCCTCTTCACGTGCCAGCTCCTTTACAGCATACTCTGTGCCCTCCAGTGTGTAGTCTCCACTCATACAGAACTGAGAGTGTGCATGCATGGTCTGTGCAAAGAGGATTAACTTAAATCATTTAATATATATCCATGAACAAACACCAAAACTCTTACACATATCAGATAGAGTAGGACCTTAGAGTTACTGAAGATGTTGACTTGCATAGCCAGGTATATTACTCCTACATATTTGCTCATCAGACGACCATATCAAAACACTCCCAGGTGAACAGAGCTGGCTTCCGCAGACTATTTAGGGTCTAAACATTCGAGTCTGAATAAGATTTTGTTTCTTAGAATGTAAATGAACCTTCAGTGCAGAACCAAATATTGAAACATGCCTGTCTGTGCACACCCTGCCACGTTTCGGGATCAGAAGCATGGCTTCATTCCAGGAAAGCTTGTCAGGAAGCCGATTTCCAAACAAAGGGAAAAAGCATGAGAGAATGCACGCAGTACTTACGTAGGCTACATACCTTTAAGACTTTCAGTCTCTGTTTGTTGTTCTTTGGCACTTTGTCACATCTGACCAGTTCTATATCAAATCCATCCCCGGAGTGGCCCACTATGTCATACTGCAGAAAAAAAAATTAAACAGGAAAGCAGAGGAATGAATGTACTGTACCAGAACAAGAATACAAACACTAACAACTCCATCCTGAGAACGACAAATATATTGGCATGTCAACTGATTAGAAATCAGTTTTTCTATTCATCCAGGCATACTGGGCATGCTGACACTGAAAAAAGAGCTATGAAAGGAAAGTTACACAAATCACTCAAAGCTTAACAAATGGATCTACCAGGGCAGACAGGAGACAGATGTTATTTTTATATATATTTTAAATAGATCCCCAAAGCATTTTGTAACCACTTTCACAAAGATATTGTGTGGGAATACAACTGCTGCTTTACTGACAGCCTTTGCAAGATAGTCACGGTTAAAAAAGGCATCTCTGACCCCCACCAAACTTCACACTCAAGCTAATCACAGTATTTGTTCTGCACTTTTGAGGTAAAATCCAAGAATAATCAAGTTAGATATTCTGACTTTTTCCATATAATGCAGATTAAATTGTATTTAAACACAATCACTGTCACATTTCTATGATGAAAAATATTTTAATTGTATGTAATTTTGGCCGGCATGGTGGCATAGTGGTTAGCATGTCCGCCTCACAGCAAGATGGACCTGGGTGTGAGTCCTGGGCTCGGTGAGGGTGTTTCTGTGTGGAGTTTGAATGTTCTTCCCGTGCTTGTGTGGGTTTCCTCTGGATACTCGAGTTTCCTCCCACAGTCCAAAGACATGCAGATTAGGTTCACTGGCTATTTCAAATTGCCCCTAGGTGTGAATGTGAAGAGATGTGCATGTGTTGCCCCTGCGATGGTCTGGTGAGCTGTTCAGGGTGTACCCTGCCTTCGCCCAGTGTTAACTGAGATAGGTTCCAGCCTCCCTGCGACAATAAAAGGTTTAAGCGGTTTGGCAAAAGAATGAGTGAGTGTATGTAATTTCAGCTCTTAATAAGATAGGATAATTTTAATCATTTTATTCTATATGTAAAGTGCTTTATGTTTTATGTGATTTATAGCGATAATCGGTTAAGGCTCATAGAAGATACACGTGACCTAAAAATGAAGAGAGGTCAAATGTCAAAGCAAAAAACAATCCGTATTATGCAACCAGTGTATCTCTTTCCAGTGAGCTATGGGGCCACTATAAGCACAGCCCCTGAAACTGTACTGAAGGGAAGAGCATCACTGTTCCAAACAGTTTTATGATGGTGAAGAGCGCTGTCTAATATGTTGCTCCAAAATCTCTTGTAGGTGTTTTTAACTGGGTTGAAATCTTGTACTATAATTTAAAATATTCAGTGAGCCACACACATCTGGAAAGACATTTCATCCTACGATAAAGGCATACAGTCAGAATCATGGGGTAGTGATTTGCAGGGGAGAAGTAGACTTGATCCATGACACAAAACAAATGACCCCACTGGGTAACAGCCATCAGGTTCCCTTTAATGTGTCACCAGGAGGAATGGTTTACACAGAGTGCTAAGATAAGATAAATACTCAAATGATGTGATGCTTTTGTCTTCCTGCAAATGCCACTTAATCCATTCAGGGGAAAAAAATCCTTATTTATTAACTGATTCAAACCACAGACTTTTCTATACTATTAAAACTACCTTTTATTTTATGATAAATTCAAGTATCTGTAGGCATATAATGAAGAACAGCCAGATACTAACCCCAGGATATATGTATTCAGTTCTCTGAGTCTGCCTGCTGGGTTTATAGAGCATTTTTATATTTTGAAACAGGTTTTATAAAAATTAGCTGTGAGTCTAAGAGTAAATAACAGCTGACAGCTGTTCTCCCGTGTCACTAAAAACCCTACAGATGAGCTGTTGGTTGGAACTTTATATATGATAGTTACATAAGTAGCACTAAAAGACATATGATAGGCCAAATGGATGCATGTACAGGGCTTTAGAGTGCATGATGGGGCCATAAAATCTGGCACCCACACATACACTGTAGCTCTCATGTTTTCCCCACTTCTTCATCCCAACAATAATTTAATCCCTAATGAACCCCCTATTCATCCTATGCTAGCCACTGAAACAAACAGAGGGGATATATATAATCAATCCTGTCTGTGTAGTGACGCACAATTTACTTCAGTGACATAATGCTGAATATTAATTCCTCTCTAAAACTGAAATAAACAGAGAAACAACAGAACGGCTTTGTGCTGCCATGACTGTGAGGAGAACAGCTTCCAGTAACAAAGTGATTCAGTGTCTCCTGCATGGCAGCCAGAAGCTGGAATGGCTTCAGTATAGGGAGAAAAGAGAGGAAAAAAGAGAGACAGAAAGAAGTGACCACTTAGGCCAAAACCTTGCATACGGTTACTGTGCACACAGCTGTGACTGACGTATGCATCAGCCTCAGAGGATCTCTTCAGCTCCCATTACCCATGTTTCCATAGTAACCTCCATCACAAAGTGTCAGTGGCTGGGGATATCCCCGTTATGCAGCATTATGTAACTGGCTGAGGAAGGAAACATAGCCACTGTTTCCTTGGTGCTGGTGTTGGTATGGAGATAGATTTCTGTAAATAAATACAACTGCATTTCATACTACTCTCTGACAAAATTAAACATTAACAGAGGGGAAAGCTTGGAAAATTACTGCACCCAACTAGATTTATTCTTGTGTTCTTCTCTTTGAAAGCAAACAAATTGTTGCAGGAGTGTTAAAAAAAAAAAAAAGAAAACACACTGGTTTTGTATCTTACCTTGAACTTGTGCTCGTAATTCTCAAGAGCCTCCATCACCATACACACAGCCTCCATAGAGCGTTCCAGGCGTCCATCCACACCATTAAAGCGGTACATGCTGCCTGACACATCAGCTAGCAAACGTAAGCGTTTGGGCTTCTGCTGGGGTGTGCCCAGCTAGGAAAAGAGGCATTGTATGCTCATTAAGAAAACTTAAATATAAAATTTAGACAGAATGAATATCAATTATTTTAATACATCATGTCTGCGGTACACTTAATTGTAGTTCTTGGTTTGCTCAGGTTTCACTCCCGAAAGCAATAACATTTTCTAATAGATTTTACAGGAGGCACTTACAAAATTGATTATAGCTCTATTTTAATTC
>JAQMYF010000012.1:35058315-35100610 GCA_030014195.1 Neosilurus mollespiculum | reverse complement strand
TATAGATATATATATATATATATATATATATATATATATATATATATATATATATATATATATATATATTCATAGATCCATTTTTTTTTAGGTACAAGTTTCCTGTACATTTTCCACTCCTGGTGTGGTGGTAGTTAAAGAAGAAAAGTACACAATGCAATCCTATAGCGGCTGCACCATTTAAGAACCCGCAAAAAAAGAGTAAATTATGCACAAACCCCATAACATTCAAAAACATAAGCCGAATTCTTCTGAGCCCATATCATATGAAATATTGAACGTATTCTGGTAGATGTAAGGTTTTCAGTAACTTGGGACTACTTAGTGTATATAAACCTCCTATGGGTTCAGTCATTCTCAAAGCCACAGACAGGAGAAATTTCTCACCTCAGGCTCCTGCTCTCCTCGGCGCTTGTAAATGGCTTTCTCTCCAGCTAGGCCATCAATAATCTTGGCATCATCCAGTTCCCCCAATGCCTGATTCTTCAGCCACTGTCTTTCCTTTCCTTTAGCCTGTACAAGAAGCATTACACATCACACACTACTACACTCACCTCGTAAAAGCTGTTTTATTAAAACGCCCAACACATCTACAATAAAATCAGTGTTAGTACTGAAAAACCTAACTTAGAAGCTAAAGAGGTCTGCTGGCAGTGCGATACAATACTTTGACGTCACAAGCTGAAAAAGATGTAAATCAACCCATTAGATTGGTTCAGAGGTAACACCACAAGTAAAATGTTTGTACAATGTTTTATTTTATTGTCTTAATGGATTCTGATAAAGTCTTATGGTTAAAAATGTTTTGAAGATACACGAAATAGTAAAGTTTTACTGTGTTAGTTGTATAATTTTATATCTAAATCAAGCTGTATTAATAAAATTGTGGTTTTAATTAAATTTTCATCTCTAAACAAGGGGAGAAACAGCTATTAGCCAACAAACCATATGCAACATAAATAACCTCACGGCCCATTTGTGAGCCTCAGTAAAAGCCTCCTAGATGAAGATCTTCAATGAAGTTATTCGACCATTTTCTTGTCCAGTTTATAAGTGTTACATTATGATATTAGTGTCTTTATTCTTATTCTAAAATAGAAAACAGAAAACACTGTAAAATAGATTTACTATAAATTAAAACTTTTGCCTGGTACTGATGGACAGTAGATAAAGCATCACAACGTTCAGATATACTCCTGACCTTAGCAACACCTCAGCTATGAACATTGAGCAAAACATCATTAAACTGCCATACAGGCATCTCCACATCTGCTTTTCATTTAGACTCGGATCCCTCTGGATCTCCCTGTACTACTACATCATCCCACACATTGTCCTCCTGTGTCATCCTGCCAGTCCCACTCAGATAATACAGAACAAAGTGCTACACTCACAATACAACAATGTTTTCTGTGCTCCAAAGGGGAAATTGTTGGCAAGCATTTACAGTTCAGAACAAAAATATACTTCTCTCCTGAGGCTGCATGACTGAGTGAAATCAGGGTTATTTTCTGTTCCATAATTCACAGCTAGGAACAATAAGCTGAATGACATGACAAACAATAAGCAGAGACTAGACTTTGGTCACATCTGTATTAGTATCACGTAAAAGCTGTGGCACAGGACTAATCTGCTTTACAGTAGGGTTTGAACTCAGTTTTGAAGGACTGCAAGCTGTCGATGGCTTACAATTTATTTAACATAACTGATCTATGGCTTTCATAATGTTTTATTTTATTTACTGAGGAAAATTTAAAGACTTAAAGACTAATGTGACCCATCACCACAAAATGCACCAAACCAACTATGTGCACATATATAAAGAGAGGGCACTTGAAAAATTAGATCATTTTGTCATCATGACAAAATGTATCTCAAGTCAATGAATTTATTCACAAGACATTAAGACTCATTCTGTTTTGATAGGTCACAAAAAAAGGATTCCAACATCCAATCTGTACTAAATCTGGTTGAGTTTTCCAATATTCCTGTAACGTCATAGAAAAGTGAATAGTGATCATTCCAGCTAGCATGAATATGTGCAGTGTGCGAATACGAACCAAGTAAAGGTGTGTGTGAGTGCATGAAAATGGAATGAATGGAAAAACATATGCCACCCCTGTGCACTGATTATAGAGCAGCGCCATGCAAGCAAATATGCAGCTTAGTTCTTCTCCTTTGCAGGTATGTGTGCTTCCTCTAACAGCATGTTAGTATAATAGGTTTTAGTCTTTTATAATCTCTCAGCTGTCATACCATAGTCATGCTCAGGAGTGTGCATACAGTTATTTAATCAGTGAGGAAATGTGGGAAAGGAGTGTGCCGGTTGTGCTGACACGCACACCAGGATGCTTTCGAACAAGTAATTTAGACTAAATATGAGAAAAACAGGAATTCCAGAATAAAAACAAGAAACTTCACATTTCCAGCACTCTACTTTTTCGCCTGTGGAAGATCGAACTGAGACAGAATATCAGAAATAAGTGTACAAAAGGGCAGAGGTTGAGGATTTCAGTTTTCCTGTTCATGCTGAGGTGAAGAGGAAAGTGAAATGTGAGACATAAAGGTTTTTTTGTTGCTTTATTAAAAAAAATAAAAAATAAAAAATAAATTCAAGTGCATGCTGTTGTAACATATGGTGCTTGAAGCAATTAAGTGCATTCACAGTGCAATAATGTAATAGTAACTCATTGGAGAGCTAACTTCCTTAGAGTGTCATCATGTCAATTCTTATAAAAATAAATAAATAAATAAATAAAGTAATATAGTTGTGTTGTGAACAGAGATTTGGCTGGATGTGTCTGTGTGTATGTGTATAAGGTAAGGTAAGTCTGTGGGCTTTTTTTACACCCAAGCACATAGGGGGGACGCGAGTCCATCACAGGTTACCTTCCCAGTATTTTTACTGGTACCCATTTATACTGCTTGGTATACAGAGGAACACTAATGGTTAAGACCCTGCCCAAGGATATTAGCACGGTGGGGGTCTAACGGGGATTCAAACCCACAACCTCTCAATCATGGGCCCAGCACCCTAACCACTACAGCACCGGCCCCACAATATGTGTGTGTGAGATGGTTGCTTTTCTGTAAAATAAAACACTGTACACCAGGCCCATATACTACTCATATGAATAATGAACTATTTATAATAACAAAACACATGTAGTGCGATTTCGGTTGCCATGTGATACATTACATTACTGCACCTCCATTTCAAAACTACTAATTTGTTCTATTTTGAACCGTTTTTCCCCTCACAAAAGCAGTCATTGTATTTTTAGAAGAAAGTGAAAAGAGGAAGTAATTTAACTGTCATTTGAATATTACAAAAGACATGTCTCTGGGTAAGGGAAGTCTTAATCAAGTCACTTTGGATAAGGGTGTCTACCAGCTGCCATAAATGTAAATGTAAAATATTGATTGAAATGTATTAAGTGAAATAAATGCTTAATTTTGTACAACTTGTGAACATTTCTTTATACTAGTTACAGCATATGCAAGATTTCTATATGGGGCAACTAAAGAGAAAACACCAATCTGCCTTACCAGGCCAAAGTTACATGGATACACACAGCTGAGTTTAGTTGTAGCTAACGATTAATTCAACTTAAATCCTAGCTATAGCAAAGAGCTGATTTTCAATGTAATACAGCTAAAGACATTGAAAGATGCCATAAATTGTGATTAAGTTTTGATTTTGATTAAAGTTTTATAGTTTTCATAAGTTTTGGTTTTGATTTTGACTGTATTAATCCTGCAAGGGAAATTTGGCTCTGCATTACCAACACTTGGAGCAGTAGGCGGCCTCCTTGGGGCTCGTTGCTCAAGGGCACTTCAGCTGTGAAGGTGGAGGAAGGGTAGATTCTGACCTGCTCACTCCCTTCCACCACCACAAAATTCAAGATTCAAGAAGCTTTATTGTCATTTCAACCACATATAGCTGACGCAGTACATAGTGAAGCGAAACAACGTTCCTCCAGGACCTGGTGCTACATAAACCTACAACATGGATCAAATCAAAATTCATACAACAAAAACAACACAGAGCTAGGACCAGTTTTTTTTGTCCTAGCCACATAAAGTGCAAAGTGTGCATCTATGTGCAAACAGTGCAAAACTGTTACAGACAGTACAGTGCAACAACAATACTAAAAAAACCTGAAAAAGACAACACAAGAAGGAGACACTTCGCGCGGAGAGAGAGAGAGAGCGAGAGAGAGAGAGAGAGAGAGAGAGAGAGAGAGAGAGAGAGACAGAGAGAGAGAGAGAGAGAGAGAGAGGACTGTATGGAATATGAAAAATTAAATAAAGTTAAAATGAAATGGAATGATGTACAGAGTAGCATCGGATGAGGTAGAGAATAGAATATAGAATATAGGCCTAGATATAAATATACACATAGCAGCGTAATGAAATAATGACAGGGTTGAGGTAGTGCAATAAATAACGATACAAGTTTTGTGTATGTGTGTGTGTGTGTGTGAGGGACATAGGGTTTTGTACCGTTCAGTTCCTATTAGTCTTGTACAGTACTGTGTGTGTGTGTGTGTGTGTGTGTGTGTGTGTGTGAGGGTGAGAGAAATTTTTGTGTGATTCAGTCCTGGGTGTTGAGGAGCCTGATGGCTTGAGGAAAGAAACTGTTACACAGTCTGGTTGTGAGGGCCCGAATGCTCTGGTACCTCTTTCCAGATGGCAGGAGGGTGAAGAGTGTGTGTGAGGGGTGTGTGGGGTCATCCACAATGCTGTTAGCTTTGTGGATGCAGCGTGCAGTGTAAATGTCCGAGAGAGAGGGAAGAGAGACCCTGATGATCTTTTCAGCTGTCCTCACTATCCGCTGA
This sequence comes from Neosilurus mollespiculum, assembly GCA_030014195.1. NCBI lineage: Eukaryota > Metazoa > Chordata > Actinopteri > Siluriformes > Plotosidae > Neosilurus > Neosilurus mollespiculum. The sequence goes on along the minus strand of JAQMYF010000012.1, from coordinate 35,095,769 downwards.
AGGGTCTTGCGGTTCGAGACGGTGCAGTTCCCAAACCAGGCAGTGATGCAGCTGCTCAGGATGCTTTCGATGGTCCCTCTGTAGAACACAGCCAGGATGGGGGAGGGCAGATGGGCTTTCCTCAGCCTCCTCAGGAAGTAGAGGCGCTGTTGGGCTTTTTTGCTGATGTAGCTAGTGTTGAGTGACCAGGAAAGGTTCTTTGCCAGATGGACACCAAGGAATTTGGTGCTCTTGACGATCTCCACAGAGGATCCATCGATAAATAGCGGGGAATGGTCACTCTGTGCTCTCCTAAAGTCAACAACCATCTCCTTAGTCTTGTCGACGTTTAGAGACAGGTTGTTGTCTCTACACCAGGCTGTTAGCCGCTGCACCTCCTCTCTGTAAGCTGACTCGTCGTTCTTGCTGATGAGACCCACCACGATCGTGTCATCAGCGAACTTAATGATGTGGTTGGAGCTGTGCATTGCTGCACAGTGGTGAGTCAACAAAGTGACCAGCAGTGGACTGAGCACACAGCCCTGAGGAGCTCCAGTGCTCAGTGTGGTGGTGCAGGAGATGCTGTTCCCGATTCGGACTGACTGGGGTCTCTCAGTCAGGAACTCCAGAATCCAGTTGCAGAGTGAGGTGTTCAGGCCCAGCAGGTTTAGCTTCTCAATCAGATGCTGAGGAATGATTGTGTTGAATGCTGAACTAAAGTCTATGAACAGCATTCGTACTTGTGTGTCCTTACAGTCCAGATGTGTGAGGGCCAGATGGAGGGTTGTGGTGATGTCATCGTCCGTAGAGCGGTTAGGACGATACGCAAACTGCAAAGGGTCCAGTGAGGATGGTAGCTGTGACTTGATGTGCCCCATGACGAGCCTCTCATCATTTCATCATGATTGGTGTGAGTGCGAAGGGACGGTAATCATTGAGGCAGGAGATCGTAGACTTCTTAGGCACAGGGACAATGGTCGTTGTCTTGAGGCACGTTGGGATGATGGAGCTGCTCAGCAAGATGTTGAAGATGTCAGTGAAGACATCTGCTAGCTGCTCTGCACACTCCCTGAGCACTCTGCCAGGAATGTTGTCTGGACCAGCAGACTTCCATGGGTTGACTCTGCGTAGAGTTCTCTTCACGTCAGCCGTGGTGAGACAAAGCACCTAGTTGTTAGGAGGAGGTAGCGTAGTAGTCGTTCAGCGTGTCTGGGAGCGTGTATTGACCTGTAGTTGGTGATTGCCTGGATGCCCTGTCACATGCACCGGGAGTTTCCCCTGCTCTGAAAGCAGAGTCTCTTGACTTCAGAATAGCATACACTTTTGCAATCATCCACGGCGTCTAGTTGGAGCGTGTGATGATGGTCTTGGAGACGGTCACGTCATCGATGCACTTCACGATGTAGCCAGTCGATGTCGTGTAGTCCTCCAAGTCAATAGAGTCGCCGTTGTCTGCAGCCTCCCTGAACATGTCCCAGTCAGTGCACTCAAAACAGTCCGGAAAAGCAGAGATGGCTCCTGCTGGCCAGGTTTTAACATGTTTCAGAACCGGTTTAGAGCGTCTGACGAGTGGTCTGTATGCTGGAATCAAAATCACAGAGATGTGGTCTGAGTAGCCGAGGTGGGGGGCGGGGCTCCGCACGATACGCGCCGGGGATCCAGCGTGTTCGCTCCTCTCGCAGCAAAGTCCACATGCTGATGGAATTTAGGGAGCACTGTTTTGAGATTTGCATGATTGAAATCTCCAGCGATGATAAACAGTCCGTCGGGGTGAGCATTCTGCAGCTCGCTAATAGCTCCAGCAACCTCAATCAAACCAGCAACCTTTCAGTCCCAAACTCGCTTCACTAATTATTTTTAGTGAAGCAAGTTTGGGTTTCACCGCTACCCCACTGAAATACCTGACACGATACTTTCCCATTAACACGTTTCTGTTTGAGCAGAAGTCATCAGTGAGGCTTTCAGTGATGATCTCAATTCTCCAGATTCTTTGCTCTGTCTCAATCCCAAGATAGCTGCTAAAAAGTCATGACACCCCTGACAAGCTGCTTTAGCACTCCACATGACCAGGTGTCCACTTAGAGGGCACCCAGAAAGGCAACAGTTGCAGAAAATTTCACTTAGTCATAGGGGACAATTATCTCATTACTTGAGGGCAAATCCAGGCCAAAAAGAAAAGCAGCTGTAATGTGAGGGTGGGTGTCTGTGCAGCATGCACGTGTGTGTACGTGTGTGTGTGTGTGTGTGTGTGTGTGTGTGAGGAAGGAAAAGGAAAGAACACTTCGGGTCCCTTGAAAGCACTGCACACACCCTTTGGGATAGCTGAGATGAAATGTTTACCTGCAGGCTGTCCAGAATGATGCGTAAGGACTGGACCTGGCGCCGGACGGCTCCAGAGAAACGCTCATATGTGGTGGCGTCATACTCACTCATCTGAATCTCCTTCAATCTGAAACAAAAAGGAATTCCATCTGTACTTACCAGCACACTCAAAAATACCCAAACACTTGTGACCATCTTAAAGTTTCTTTGTTAAAGGTAAAGTCTGAATGCATTGTTAGTGTTTGGAATTTCAAAGCAAACATCATTATATCATTATCAACAACTATCTTCTGGGTTTGTTTGTTGTTGTTTTTTTGTGGCACTTGATTACATGAGGAAAAAATAAAGTCCAAATGTCTGAGACCACCGTGAATCTTGTTATTTAAAACTGGTAATAAAGAGAGCTTTGTATTAAATTAAAGAAAAAAGAAATGAAAGAAAGTAACCTCAGGCTTTTTGGACCCCACTGTACGTGGGAAGAATAAACACATCCTTCCTCGTTAAACTGTCTTCCTGTTTTCTTTGTCAACATTTTTATTTTTTAATAGTCTTTCATGCTGTAGCTAGTCTCTGGTCCAATGAGCTTTATTACAGCTGAGGTTCTGTTTCAGTAGCTGCGGTGTTTTGAGAATTATTATCACTGAACTGTAGCTATTTCTTTCCAAATATTCATTACCTCCCTTGCAATTTTTGAAGATGTTAATCCACTTGAATACTTTGCTGGGTCTGAATCTAAACCACAGTCAGCCAGTTATCTCCCCCTGGCCTATCTATATACCAATCAGCCATAACATTATCACCACCTGACTGGCCTGTGGGTTGGCAAAACATAGACAGCAAGCTGTAATGCACTGTGTGTTCTGACACCTTTTTCTCACAGCCAGCATTAACAGTTTCAGCAGTTTGTGCTACAGTAGCTCTTCTGTGGGATCAGACCAGACGTACTAGCCTTCACTCCCACGGGCATGAATGAGCCTTAGACACTCATGACGCCAGTTCACTGGATGTCTTTCTTTCTTTGAGCTGCCTTTGGTCGGAACTTACCACTGCATACCAGGAACCCCCTACAAGACCTGTCATTTTCGAGATAAATAAACCCAGTCATTTAGCCGTCACAATATGGCCCTCGACAAAGTCACCCTGATCTTTACACCTGCTCATTTTTCCTGCTTCCAACACATCAATTTCAAAAGCTGACTGTTCACTTTCTTGATCTAGATCACAGATCAGTATTCTATAACACGTTTACACTCTTTTAAAAGATTCTACATAGGCTTAGTGTCACTGGAGACGTGCTGGAAGATGAGTTGCGGCCAGAAAAAACATGCTCAGGGCTGCCATTTGATGATCCCAGTGATACAGCCATCTGTCAGTGAGAACAGTAATGATGATGATGAGCACTCGAGTATACGAGGCCCTTAATGAGCACTGCCATATGTGAGAAGGCCTGATGGCTTCAGAGGCAGCCCGCCCACCACATTGCTCCTCCTCTGCATGTTCTGGAGCTGTTCTCTGTTCAGTGTGTGACTGTCGAACTGACAGCTCTGTGTGCTTCATTCAGCAGGTGCAAGCAGCTGTCCAGGTGACACACTTAAAGCCAGTAATCCCTACAGACCTGTGCTAATCTTACAATACTGTGACCCAGGCAGAGCAGAAAGATGAGGGCAATTCATCGTGTGTGTCTGTGTGTTTGCATGTGAGAGGCGTTTGAAGTCACAGGAATGAAGCGAAGCTGAACCTTTACACAGGCTATAGCGGTGAGCAGCTTTCAGCTTCTATACAGGTGAGATCACAAAACAGTCTCATCACATCACACAGCTTGACAAGTCACCTTCATCTCCCACAGCCATCTGGAGCAGATGTGTGAAAAAGCCCTTGAAGAAGTTGCTTTGGCAGACTGTAATGAGACTTTGAAACTTTGATTCAGGTTAGGGAGTGATAACCTCCCTCATGAGAAAAAGTAGCAACCACCAAGATTCTTCTCTCTTCTGCCTTTTCTTTTTTCTTCCTGTGCTAAGTCCCAGTCTTCTCTCTCTCTTTCACACTCACTCACTCACACACATGCACACACATAGCAGTGAAAGACTGGGTTTACTGACCAGTCTCAAAAACTCACATTTTTTATATAGCAATATTGGAGAAGGGACAGACCACACTGCTATTTTCTGCTGAATTCCAGACCTGTCCACAGGCCACAGACAGAACGCTTGTTTGGGAGCGTGTGAGAATAGAAAGAGAAGGGGGAGCGAGACAGAGAGACAGAGAGAGAGAGAGAGGGGAGAGAGAGAGAGAGAGAGACAGAGAGAGAGAGGGGAGAGAGAGAGAGAGAGAGAGAGAGAGAGAGAGAGAGAGAGAGAGAGAGAGAGAGAGAGAGAAAGTGGGTTTGAGAGAGGAACGGGGAGTCTGGGAGGATCTATGGTGCCCGACCAAAAAAAGGTTATGCATTCTAATATTTTGTTGACCTGTCTTTAGCCTTAATCACAGCACATAATCACCATGGCTTTGATTCAACAAGCTTAAGTTACATCACAACATCCATTTGCATCCAGAGTTGGGTTCATTTTTTACCTATATCTTGAACTAATGACAGGAAAACTGAACCACTCCATAAAATCTTTTCTAGCATATCCCAAAGACTTTTGATTGGGTTACGGTCAGGACTTTGTGGTGCCAGTTCATGCACGAAAATGAACCTGACCCACTCATTCACTATTTGAGCCCCAAATTTATATCTGTGCCATCAGGGAAGAAAAGGCCCATTGATGGAATAATCTGCTCATTCAGGGTTTTCAGGTCATCAGCTTACTTCAATTTATTGCCACATGATGTTGCTGAGCCTCGACACAGCCAACTGATTTAACAATGGTATGCAGAGAAAATATTAGTTTGTGTGACCTGAATTTTATCCAGGCAATATATATTCTGCTGAAAAAACGAGAAGAAATTGTGTGTGGTTCAGTAGGTTGCCATCATTCTTTCCTGGAGACCTGCTTATATTTTGAATACTGGAAGTTTTAACAGTTTTAGATAATACACTCAAACACAAAGGTAAACACCATCCCACTTCCTGTGAAAAGTGATGAAGCAGAGCAAACTCTGAGATTTAACAGTTGAGATTGTGACAAGAAGCATGAAAAAATATGTGACAGGATATAATGCGTTACCACATAATTGGCTTAAACACACACACACACACACACACACACACACACACACACACACACACACAAAATCATCAGTAGCACCAAAAGCACAGCTGCATTGTGACTTATTCACTCAGACATTTTCTAAGTCTGCTTGCTGATATAATTCTGAAGTAGAACCTGTCTAAGAGTGTGTTACTTAAAGATCAGTAGTGAGCGTCTCTGTGTGTTTACGGATCTTGGCGTGAAACATGTTTTAGATGTCAGAGGCTTGGGTGTGAACCCAAGAAGCTTACAGGGGGAAATGGGCAAAAACAGAATCTTCCTTCATTACCAGGCCCTCTCATCCTGAACTCTGTGGCTTCTCTCTCCTACTCACACACACATGGAGTCGCATGAATTGCAGTATTCACTGGGTGAATTTTTGGAATAGCTGGTGTGGAGGAAAAAAATCAGGGGTATCAGGCACCATTGGAGGCGCTGTGGGTATTGGACCCATGAACTGAGCAAGGCCTATGGCCTGCCAGTCTGAAATGTCATAATGCAATATATTTGGTTCACCATAAATCTTATGCGAATTGTTGGACTTCCCTACCACATACTCAAATTAACTATTAATCATTAACAGCATCAACATGAATATGAAAATAAATACAGAAATTGTAATGGCTTTGAAATTTGGAAAAAAAATGACAACCCTCTCAGAGTTGCTCTTAGCATATGAGGGCAACAGGAGAATAGACAGACAGCGAGAGAGAGATGAATGAGTACCTCTCTTTAAAAGCTTTCTCCGCCATTTCTCGTGCAGCTCTTTTCACTTCATCAGGCACAGCGTCTTTCTCCACCTGGGAGATCTGGTAGACTTTGTGGCCAGCATCTAGACGGTAGGGACCTCCCTTTCCTCCGAGGCCTGCTGTATCCCTGCCCCCTACAGGACCACAGAATTAACCTTTAAATAATGATTACAGGCATAATCTCTAATGGTTGCACAGGTTACACTGTGACAACAGATGTGACAACAGATAAAAATTTAATATTTTGCAAAATAAATCAAACATTGAAGCAATAAGAAAGTTGTGGAAGTTATTTACTGTGTGTGATAAGATCCTAATCTAAAAAAGTCATGTCTACCAGGGCCATAGTTCCCCCAGAAGTAGTTATACAACTACAATTGTAACAGTGAAATAGGAAGTTTTCAGCCAGCATGAATTAAAACCTACCCGTGCCTCCTGCCCACTGATTCCCCCCTATGTGAGGGGCATTCATGGGATCAATCTTGCCATGCTTGGGTGCACTGACATCAAGACCGCTGTCTCTCTGAATGGTGATCTGGAAAAAAAATAAATTAATTAAAAGCACATCTTTTACAGTGCACTATTTCTTGCTAGTACAGTAAGCGACGCATTCATGCTTGGAACTATAGTATGTAGTTTGAGATGCAGGGCATCTCTTTATTTCAAACACATTCAAATTCTTAAGTAATTCTGACTGCTGAATGAAAGAACTTTCACTCGGCATCTCCCATGATACACAGCTCTAAAAGCCTCAGCTACTGAGCCACTCTTTGAAGCTCACACACAAGTGCAGGTATCTATAACCTTCATACACTCCTCTCTCACCCCTGCTGAGAGATACTTGAGGCTGGAACAGTACAATAACTCCTTTCTTAGGACTTCCTTTAAACTGAAAGAGTAACGCAGCGCTCAGACCCAAACTATCAGCTGTATCAGACCCGATACTACACCATCAAATGCTAACTGTATTTAACGCCAACCTGCCTATCAACACTTGATAACGAGTGTAAAGAGTGGACTGAACAGTTTTTCTTTTGCTGAATCATTTTTTGGAAAGAACAGTTAGGACAGTCTACAATCTAAAAAGAACATTTGTCACGAGGCGCACCCTGTTCATCTTAGTAACTGATATCATTTATGCCAAGTTATGGTGAGCAGGCAGTGGTGTGAAGTGGCACAGAAAACTCTCTCCAAACTCCCCAGACGTTTATCAGCAATTCCATCTGAATGAGAGAGACAACAACAACCCAAGAACTGAAGACATATCCCTGCTGATCTCTTAGTCTGCCACCACATTTGCATGTCAGTGAAGCTCACTCATATGCAAAAGCAGCCTTATTGGGAGAAGTGTGTGTATCCAGCACTCCAGGGTCCATGTGGATTGAATACACGTGTGATGGGCAGAGTCAGCACTCAAAGGCCATTATATTAAACATAGCAAAATAAAGTTGGAGCCTGAGGTCTGCATGCACTGTCTGCACATGGGGGGTAGAGCAGGACCCACATGCAAGCATACATGCAATACTGCAAACTGAGAGCATCCACAAGCTATTTAGAGGATATGAACTATGACAATGTGAAAGGATATATGTTATTAAAGTATATTTATATCATATATATGGAATAAGAAATCCAAACTTATTTACCGTTTGCAAATATGTATTAATAAGGAACAGAAAAGATTTCAACAGTCACTCGTTATTAAGTAAACATTTTATTTTGTCAGTGTTGTGACATGATTTATTAACACTTTTACATGGGGTTTACTTTTCTATCTGACATAGAACCCAAGCCTGGGTAAACGGAGGTTTATGGGAAAAACCAAGCAACTTACCTCACCAAAAAAAACTCAGTGGCAGTAAAGGCCCCAAGAGTAGGATTTGACTGAGTAGAGTGAGTATATGATGTTGAATTTAAGTTATCACCCATCTGTTTGTATATTCAAGGCACACTCATATAAAATTAACACAATTTTTAAGTCAGAATAAAATCAGTCTAAGATCCTGATTTCTGCCTGAAAGGAACTGGACAGCATTGCACTAGCTGTCATTTAGTAAACTGTATTTATTAAAAGAGATGTCATAGGGCCCTCGAGTGGCACATCGACAAGGTGCGCGACTATTAACCTGGAGATCGCGAGTTTGAATCCAGGTTGATGCCACAGCCATGGCATACGCTCACTTCTGTCACTCACAGCAATTACCAGCCAGTCATGGGCGTCTGTAAGCTCATTTGTACGAGGGGGCGGATAGCGCTTTCCCTTCGAATGTGATAAGCTGCCCCCAAGTACACATGCGCAGCAGTACGTAAAGCGGCGGGTGGTAGCCTTGCATGTCATGGGTGCATGCTTACACCCCTTTCTGGTTGGTGGTGGCAATATTTGATGGGTGTGAATTGGATATGACCAAAATTAGGGAAGAAAATTTGGGAGAATCAATAAAATACAAATTAAAAAAAGAGTAATAATGCTTATAGGCTTAAAAGTCATAATGCTTTCCCAGTCTATGTGGCATGAATTATATGGAGTTAATTTCTTTCTTGCAAATCTTGCAGAATGTTCCATGTGTTCAGCTCATGGTAGCCAGGAACCTCAGCATGAACCCTGTTATTAACACCAGTCTATTTAAACTCATTTGAAGCCAGAAGTCAGACTATTAACCTCTAATACTGATCCATAACTGAAGAGAAGATCTTTCTGAAATGTCTAAATCAACATGATTGATCTGTGCACCTCTTAAACGGGTCACATATTAAGGTAGATTATAGCTTGAAGCTTTACTAGTTCTGGCTTTAGACAGAAGTGTAGTGTCAGCACAAGTTTTAAGAAAGAAGACAGAACTGATGGTCAATTACTTTCAGTCAAGCTGAATGCCGTGGTTAGTTGAGATTCTGATGACACATTTGAACGTCCAGTGTTTAGTCTGTTTGAGCTGAACAGTGAGTGGAGTGACAGTAAAGTTTAAGAGGTCATGTGTTTCTTATTTCCCCAGAGCATTAAGGACAGATCTTGAAGGTGCTGTGTGTGTGTGTGTGTGTGTGTGTGACGTGGCATTAGATCAGCCAGACATTAACAGAATAAAGACAGTACTCCCTCTATGGTCAACCTGCACATTAATGCCCAAGCACACACTCAAATAGATCATTTATGGGAATGCAAATAAATGTGGTTACATCTGCAGATGTTATAAAAATGAGACTAAACAGTTTGTTCAATGCATGCATGATTGATATGTGGTTGTATGATTCAACAACGTATATATATTATAAACAACCAACTACACAAACGAGACATGTGTTGAACCACAGGTGTGGCTAACCACAACAACTGCCGAGAGCTATCACTATTATTTTCTTTCCGCATCAACAGAATGAGATCACTCAGATAAGACCCTGCTCTCCTGCAGTGCCTCAAGGCAGAGAGAGGCATAGAGAAGAAAGAGCGAATGAAGACAGGGAGATGGCTGAAAAATCTGCAGAAGCTTAGAATAGGACTGAACAAACACAGAGACATTCCAGCAGCCCAACTGTGTCCAACATATTCATCTACTTCTGGGGTTTAGGATTAAAAGCCTGTAATATAGACCACAATGTGACACATGACTACAGCAGGACCAAAAGTTTAGGACCAGAGAAAAGTATTCAGGTTAATGAGTTTTTAGGCCAGTCTTGTAAATGGCAACAAAGGGACATCTAAAAGTGGGCCAGGCTTCTAAATTAAGAATGTAAGCCTAGTTATTGTACATTTTCAGATCAGTTACTGTCAGTCATTGATTTATAGGTCATTAAAGATAAAAAGCCACTGATAAAATATCCATAATCCCACAAGTACACAAAAACTGCTTTATTACAGCTCTCACAGTTTGTCTCACTAAAGCTTTCTTAAAAAAAACTTTTTTTTTTTAACCTAGGCCCTATTTTTCCATCTGTTCTTTCTATTTTTTTGTACTAGACACAAAGAAGATCGAAAACTAGTCCAGTATCGAGTTGGAACACTATACTTGTGGGGGTAGCTGTAGCCTAATGGTTAGAGAAGCAGCTTTGGGACTGAAAGGACGCTGGTTCGATTCCCGAACCAGAAGGAAAAATGTGTGGTTGGAGAGTGAGCTGCACCTTCCCTTCCTCCACCTTCATGGCTGAAGTGCCTATGAGTAAGGCACCTAACCCCCAACTGCTCTCCCTGGGTGCCTCAAAGTGTGTGTCAGCCCACTGCTCTGAGAGTGTGTGTGTGTGTGTGTGTGTGTGAGTGTGTGCTCACCTTGGATGGGTTAAATGCAGAGGCAATATTTTCCTTTGTGGGATTATATCATAATAAATAAATCTAATCAAACCTGGCTATACAACATAAAACTCTACCATTCAGTAACTATACCAAAATAAACCTTTTGTTTTCAAAAGTTCTGTAACAAGCTAATAATGTTATTACGTTAACAGTGGCTGGGAAGATAGAAATCACCCCTACAGAGGTACACCTGTGTTTGTTTACCCAAATAACTGTAGAGAAACTGAAGTTCGGAAGACTGTACTTTTCTCTTCTCTTTCTCTTTTCTGGTCTCTGACACAGTGCCATCAGTCAGTGCATGTAGTCAATTACTGAATGAGGGCTGGTTTCTGATGTTTACAAAAGGAAAAATCAGCCAGAATTTGTGAAGAAGTCTATTTCCAAAATAATACCAAAAGTTCATTTGTTGTTATTGTTCCTTTGGTAAGAAGAAGACATCTTCATGAATTCTGCAAGACTTTACGCTACTCTCTAATAACACATACTGCATATTTGGCCTGTTTGCACTTTCAGGCCCTGCTGTTTGGAGACGTCTGTCTGCACTGATATGTAAAGATTTGAAGTGTACTAAAATATACAGTCCTATTTTCACACATGGCCTCTACAATATGCAAGGAGGTGATTCCAAAATATTCTGATCAAAGGGGCATGCACAGATTAATTGCTTCTGACAGTTCAAATATGAAACAAGTTGCAATATTTAAAATGATTATAAAACACTTTTAGTGTTAATTTCTTCACATCAATCATAAGAATGAGTAGAAATGTCCTCTAAATGACCTTGGCTATGCCATTCTTGCTGGTATGAGTATTTTAGGAACTGCTGATAGGATTTTCACACTCAACAGTCCCTAGTCTTTACACAGAATAGTGTGAAAATCCAGCAAGTGGTGGTTCAGTGGGAGGAACCACTTTGTTTATGAAAGAGGTCATGGATGAACAGTCAGTTCCTCCCATCTTCAACTATCCAGCTTTATCGAGCTTGTGCCCACTGTACCACAGTTGACAAGAGTGGAACACAATGCAGTCTTCTGATGTTAAAGGTTTAACTATTGCATATTCTGAGAATAATCTATCCTATTAAGGCCCGGGGTTACTGATCAGAAGGTCGGTGGTTCAAGCACCAGTAAATCCATGCTGCCACTGCTGGGCCTTTGAGCAAGACCCTTAACCCATAGCTGCTTGGTTGTATTAATTAAAAAAATATATACAAGTTGCTCTGGATGAGGGCACCAAAGGTCATAAATGTGTATGTAAAATTCTCTTATAATCGAATTGAATCACAGCATTTTAAAGTAAGATTTTCTGCCAGATATCCAAGCAACTTTGAACACCTTGTGTGAACTTGTGAGAGTACAAAAGGTGTCAGACACTCCATGGACTGTGGACAGAATGTCTGCAACTGAGACTAGGTCAACTCTAACCTCCAATATCCCAGTGGTCACGGCGACATCCTAGTTCGGAATTTCAGGAATGTTCTACTCGGAGCCTGCTGCTCCATGGTGAAGTGTATCGGTGTGACCACGACATTCAGCACAGAACACACACTGAGAGGAAGACATTAAGACTCAGACTATTACATACTAATAAGGAGGTCCAACGTGGACCCTTAATTATAGCAAAGCCAAACTTCCACTCCGTAACCATTTGCTCAGTTTTGTCCTGATGAAGTCTCTTATTGTGTAGGAGTTTGAGCCAAGAGACAGAACTTTCTCTTGATGGTTCGATAAACGGAGTAATATAAGCAGGTTAAATAATAGGGTTTTTAATAAAAATGTCTACCAATGATTAATGCAAATCATAAATCATTAACACTGATGGCAGGAGTACCACTTAGGTGTGTCTTAAATAATATCTGGTATCTGAACACAGCAAGAATACACACACCACACGTTTTAATGATAAGTGCAATCAGAGAAAGTTCTAGCCAGGTCATTTTTCACTTTTAAAGGATGCAATTGGATTATAGTCTCCTGACCCTATCAGCATCTAAATGCAGAGGCACATCAGCTACACGAGTCTCCAGGATGGAATGTTTCCCCAGCTGCTGGAGCGCTTCATACTTGGAGACTGTGATTCTGGGTCAGATTCAACACGGACAAATATAGAAGACAGGAAGGTAATGACATTTACCATGCCAGAGACATGAGGACATGGGGACAGAGGTGACTACAAGAACAGCATGTGTCCATGTCAAGCCCCCAGAGACACAACTCTGTCTACTGTTACACGCCCACACACATACACATGAACACGGCCGTAAACAGGATACCTGTCGTCTGCAGGGAGAACATGCATGCAGGACACACCTTGATCTGAGTCTCTGATCTGCAGACAGCAGACAGAATGTTCTAGAGGTTAAACAGAAAATGTTGCCCCTTCACTCTATCTCTATACTGTGAGATAACAATCTACTGATCATTATCAACCTAAACCCTTCTGAACCTAAACTCTGTCAGCCAAATTCTTCATGCGCATGCCTTCAATCTGGAGCAAACACTGGAAACATTTAGCCTTTGTGTTATAAGTTTTAATGCTTGTCCTTTTTTTACTGACAGTTAATATTTGCTACTCTCACCCTGTATGATGACCCTAAAATGCATTTAAATTAAAAGTACAATCAGGATTTAGTAAGGAATTCTGTGCCATCCTGAAGAAATTTCTTGTCTCCTTAAATTTAGTAGTATTATTATCATTTTTATTTGTTTGTTTGTTTGTTTTACTGTTCTATTTCATGCACCTGTCTCCTTGTGCACTCTAAAACAAAAGGCTAATGTATAGATTTAGGCACCAACTAAACTCAGAGCTCAGAGGTGTTCCAGCCTTTCTGGTTTCCATTTTTATCACTTGTCTTGTCAGTTTGATTATCCAGCTCATGTTCTGTCAAGCATCCGATTTTTAGGCATTTGCTCCATGAACATCTATTTACCTGCAAGTTTGTCTGCCTACCTGAGTTAGACTGTGTGTGTGTTTTTTTTTTTTTTTTAATTGGTGCAAGTCTGAACGGTGGTTTATAAAGCCTCTTTTTTCTGTGTTTTAGTTTCCCGTCGTCATGCCATGTTAAATGACTATGGTTCTTTGATGGAGAGCTATGCTATTATTTCCTTATTATAAAATATTGCTTTTGTTACAGACCCTGAATAGTTTCATAAGGGATTTTTAATACATTCTCTTGAGTCAATCACTCCATTCAAATTTTAGCACTGGCCATGAGTTCATTTCAATTAATGAAAAATAACTGAATCATGTGTAATCAGAATCATTTAAAACAAGAATACTATGCACATACAATGCCAGACTGAAGGCACAGAATAAGCTGTACTAATTTGTATGTTGAATCATTAATTACTCATCAGATTTTTCTCTTGTTCACTACATTACTTTGGTCGTCTGCCTTCCTACACCATTACCAGTGTTGCTCCGTTTTAAGGCTGAGTGCTGGTCAGAGATGAGTCAGTATCTACTTCCCTTTAAACACTTACACACAGGGATCTCAGCTTGCACCTGTTGTCATGACTGACTTCCTGACACTCTCTCTGGTTACTTGTTTTAAACTGTAGGAAAGCATTTGGCTCTGTCCTACATGGGAACATATATGGTTGGCCTGGAGAGAGTTACTGACGTCACACTGGCCTGAATAACAGGAATATACATTCCCCACATGGTTGTCCTGTTTTTGCACTGGGTCACTGGCTATATATCATTTCATTACAGTAAACGGATAGACTTATGAGATGTCAAGTTAGTGCTGCCTTGTAGATTTTTAAATAACTGAGGGACCATTAATGTCACTCAGGTATATGTCTCTTCATCAATATCTACATTATTTCAAAACATGGCAAATGCGTATGTGCCTTTTCCCACTGTACTACAAAAATTGCATCAGTTGCCTCAGGGAACAATATAAGCCCTGGAACAAAGACAGACATTCCACAGGTCTGACATCAGCATGTGTAGGAGAGTGTTGTGCTCTAATAATGTGAACTTAATGAAAGGAAAATAGCAAAGTGCTAACCGTGGACAGAGGAAAGACAGAACTGAGGGATGGCCATGGACTCATAATGGACTCTTTCATAAGGGTGAAAGGGCAGAGTAAAGGCTTCTCACCAAACAACGGGTTCCATACAGATCGTGGAAATGCCTACACTGAACGCCAGGGGACTCATTCTGAGACAACTATTGCTCCATAGGCCATGCCTGGACAAGCTGACACAGATAGAGCACCGAACAAACAAAACTACTGTCAATTACAGTGAACCTGAGAAGGGTATTCTCGAGTACTTCATTTCATAGTGTTGACAATAGAAAAGACCTATAATCCAAATAAAATAGATGTTCAAATTGAACTGGTATGCAAGCAGGTGTTGAAAGTTCAGCAGAATGCCAAGACAAAAGAAATCAATGTAGTACGTTTTATAAAGAGTGTGCAAAGGTCCACAGCACCATCAACACTCCTCAGCTTTCCACCAAGGAGCATTTATGACAAAAATGTGATTCAGTTTGTTTGAACCCTCACAGTAATTCCACACCAGCTGGGTCCAGCCTGTGAAAATGGAGGGAAGACTGGTATGAGTCAGAATGAAGGTCTGGGACAGAGAGCTGAAAAAGAAAGTCATCCCCCCAAAATACAAAAGCTACCTAATATGACCCTTATGTTTTTGCAAAGTAAAGAAGCACTTTATTAATTTTGAATTATTCTTAATTATAGATTATTCTCATTGAATGAGTTTCAAAAGATGCTGTCATGTAGTGACTTTATGTGATGGAGCAGGCAGCGTTATAATTTTCATGGCATAATAAACCAAATCCTGTTTTAGTTTTTCTTATGTATAGTATATACTTAAAGTTGGAATGAGTTTTAAAAGATGTCATTACAGAGCGTGTTTATATTCCTGTGTAGTATATACTAAATTTTGAATACATTTAAACTGGCTACATCGCGATGGCTAAACGACTGGGTCAATACATCTCCAAAACTGGCAGGTCCTGCAGGGTGTTCCTGGTATGTATAAGAGTCAGTGGGAGGAAAAAGCACGAGCCTTGAGAAAGAGAGAGGAAATAAAATCTGACAATGTGACAGAGAGTTCTAAAAGCTAAAAGATAGAGAGAGGGAATGAGTCTATAGCCATGGAATGAGGCAGGTGGCAGGGATCCCAGCATGAGCTCAAAGAGACGCGCTTATTGCTTGAGTCTGATGCTCTAATGTCTCTGTCACTCGTGCCACTAATTCATTTAGCAGAGCAATCTAAGGAATGCAGACTAGAACAGCATTATTCATCAGGTATTCCAACAGTGAAAGATTTCCACATGTAATAGAGAAGTGTGTGGCCTAAAGAGTAATGCGATGGCACATAGGAGATTTATGACATGCAGAGCTCTGAAAGTCCAACAGTTTCTTGTGTCCAGTACATTTTATTAATAATCTACATGTGCGAAGTCTAGTGCAGCAGTGTTCTCACTTTTCATAAATGTGTTTCTTTAAAGCGCAAGAGAACATTAAGTAAGCTAAGGGCTTAAAGCTTTTGTTTAAACTGCACCAACCTGCAATCACACTGACCCAGAAGCACATCCTTGAATCGGTTGCTTTTAACCATTCTACACTCTCAGGTAAGGTAAGGTAAGTCTGTCGGGCTTTTTACACCCAAGCCTACTGGCTCATCACAGTTGGAGCTTATCCCAGTTTCAATAGCATGAAGTGACTAGAAGTTCAACTCCTCTTGGATGGGATGCTACTCTATGACAGGTTACTTTTCCAGTATTTTTACTGGTGCCTAATTTTACTTCTGGGTAAAAAGAGGCACACTTGTGGTTAAGACCTTGCTCAGGGATCTTAGCACAGTAGAATGGGGATACAAACCCACGCCCTCTCGACCATGAGCCCAGCACCCTTACCACTACATTACCAGCCCCACACTCTCAGATAAGGCTTAAAGGCAATCTTGTATTTCTGTGGTGCTAAAACCTATGGAAAACTGACAATACATTAACAAAAGTGTTATTTGAAAACATATAATTCTCTCAGTCCTTCTAAGCTTCATAGGATTCAGACATTTATGTTTTTCTAGTTGCATGTCTCCTGTAGTCTGTACTTACTATGAATGATAAATTTTATTGTTTTGCACCAGGACACCCTAGTCCGCAGTTCGATGATCGACTATGTAGTTGTGTCATTGGACTTGAGGCCATATGTTTCGGACACTCAGATGAAGAGAGGAGCCAAGCCGTCAACCGATCACCATCTGGGGTTGAG
This sequence comes from Neosilurus mollespiculum, assembly GCA_030014195.1. Lineage (NCBI taxonomy): Eukaryota > Metazoa > Chordata > Actinopteri > Siluriformes > Plotosidae > Neosilurus > Neosilurus mollespiculum. The sequence goes on along the minus strand of JAQMYF010000012.1, from coordinate 35,079,002 downwards.
CTGGCTCCGATGGCAGGGGAGGCTGCCCATCACACCTGGGAAACCCAAGCATGTAGTTAGAGTCTCCTGGGAATGTTTGGCAGAGTCTCCTGTCAAAAGGGCCTTCAACTCCCACCTCCGGCAGAACTACAACCACATCCCAGTGGAGGCAGGGGACATAGAGTCCGAATGGGCCTTGTTCTGTGTCTCCATTATTGAGGCGGCAGCCTGGAGCTGTGGCCAGAAGGTCATCGGTGCCTATCGTAGGGGCAACCCCCGAACCAGGTGGTGGACACCTGCGGTGAGGGGGGCCATCAAGCTGAAGAAGGAGGCCTATCGGGTTCCTTGTGGCCTGTGGGACTCCTGAGGCAACGGACGGGTACCAACAGGCCAAACATTTTGCAGCCCGGGCTGTCGCCGATGCAAAATCTCAGGTGTGAAAGAAATTCAGAGAGGGCCTGGAAAAAGACTAAATGTTGTAGGACTGTCTTGGTTGACGCGTCTCTGAAACATCGCGTGGTCATCAGGGGCCGTACCTCTGGATTTTTCAAACCAGGGTGGTAGTTACCCTTTTTAAAAAAGGGGACCAGAGAGTGTGTTCCAACTATTGGGAAATCACACTCCTCAGCCTACCCGGGAAAGTCTATTTAGGAGTACTGGAGAGGTGGATCTGACCGACGGTTGAACCTTGTATTCAGGAGGAACAGTGTAGTTTTCGTCATGGCCGCAGCACTCTTGACCGGCTCACCACACACTACAGGATCCTGGAGGGGACATGGGAGTTTACCCACCCTGTCCACATGTGCTTTGTGGACTTGGAGAAGGCTTTCAACTGTGATCCTCGAGCTATTTTGTGGGGTGTGCTCCGGGAATATGGTATACCGGACCCATTGCTACGGGCCGTTCGGTCTCTGTATTGCCGGAGCCAGAGCTTGGTCTGCATTGGTAACAACATGTCGTATTCATTTCCAGTGATGGTTGGACTCCGCCATGGCTGTCCTTTGTCACCGGTTCTGTTCATATTTATGGATAGAATTTCTGCCAAAGCACTGAGGGGTTCTGATTTGGTGGCAAATGGATCTCGTCTCTGCTTTTTGTAGGTGACCTTGTTCTTTTGGCTTCATCAAGCCAGGACCTTCAGCTCTTGCTGGAGACATTCGCAGTTGAATGTGAAGCAGCCGGAGTGAGAATCAGCACCTCCAAGTCCAAAACCATAGTTCTCAGCCGGAAAAGGGTGGAACGCACCCTCCAGGTTTGGAATAAGGTCCTGCCCCAAGTGGAGGAGTTTAAGAATCTTGGGGTCTTGTTCACGAGTTAGGGAAGGATGAAGCGGGATATCGACAGTCGGATCGGTGCAGCCTCTGATGTAAAGCGGAGCTTGAATCGGTCAGTCATGGTGAAGAGTGAGCTGAGCAGGATGGCTGAGCTCTCAATTTACCAGTCGATTTATGTTCCTACCCTTACGTATGGTCATGAGCTTTGGGTAGTGACCGAAAGAACAAGATCGCGGATGATGAAGAATGATGAAGAAAGCGGCTGAAATGAACTTCCTTCGCAGGGTGGTGGGGCTCTCCCTCAGAGATAGAGTGAAAAACTCAGCCATCCGGGAGGAGCTTGGAGTAGAACCACATCTCCACTGCATTGAGAGGAGCCGGTTGAGGTGGCTCGGGCATCTGATTAGAATGCCTCCCGAACGCCACCTTGATGTGGTGTTTCGGGCACGTCCAACCAGGAGGAGACCCCGGGGTCGACCCAGAACACGCTGGAGGGACTACGTCTCTCGGCTGGTCTGGGAACGCCTCATTGTCCCCTTCCAGAAAAGCTGGAGGAAGTGGCTGGGGAGAGAAACGTCTGCTTAGGCTGCTGCCCCGCGACCCAACACCGGAACAAGCTGAAGAAGATGAAGATTGTTTTCTATGATTTTTTCCCTTATCAATACCCATTAATAGCAGAAACTATTTTCTGCATTACTACAATTTAAAATACTTGTTATCTGTCATAATGCCTTCACATTAGATTTAGAGTCATACTTTCAGTATAACAGTGTGTATTAGATTGCATGGTTTCCTCTGCTTTCCACTGACTTTAGTGGTATTTCTCTTACTTTCTATTGCTGTCCTTTTGTGTTGCAAGTTGCAAGTGCAGGCAGCATGGGGGTGCAGTAGACAATATTCTCGCCTCACAATCCTGCGTTTGTTGCCATGGTTTCCAGGAATAAAGCATAGTACTGGGCAAAGACATTTGTGCATTCATTTACTTGCTTGGTGGAACAGCTAATGGCTCTGATTTAAATTGAGTTGAAAAGAAAACAGACACAGACAGGTATGTCTTCAGAAGGAAATAAGTGGCTCTCATGATTTGAATCTTATGGATCTCCTACATCCATCACCCGAACACTGAAAAAGATGACTAAAAGCAGCAGTGAGTAGTCCTCAAAGTGTGTTAAGGACAACACTGCCTCACTAATCCAGGATGTCCTCTAATCCCACATCGTTCCACTCAAACTCCCCAGCCGAGCACACCGACAGAGTCCAGCTGACCCGACACACTGTGTGTGTGTGTGTGTGTGTGTGTGTGTGTGTGTGTGTGTGTGTGTGTGTGAATAAGGCATGCTAGGATTAGAGTTCTAGAGACCTAGAAGTTAAGGATAACCTCAGTCCAGTAACATGATAACACAGCTTTAGGTCTCATAAACTCTGATGTCAAAGTCCCAACATCAAGACACTGCCAGATTCGGCCCTGTTTTCTCTCAACCTCCCTCCCTATCTTACACCCCAACTGTGTGATCACACTCAAACATACCATAGCTTTACACTGGCTACACAACAAACCTGCACTACAACTTCCGAAGAACTGTGTTTGAAGAGGCTTTGTGGGAAAAAAACAGTGAGGACAGAGATGTAGGTAAATATATTTAATGGAGTGGAGGTGATGAATGCTGGGGGAGAGAGAGCTGAGTCCTTGAGTTTAGAAATCCATGGGCACAAACTACTGAAAGGATGCATCTCTATCTGAGGCCAATTGAGAGGACACCTAATCTATAGGATCAGACAAAGACTCAGTGTGTGTAAAGAACTTGCATCACTGAGAGAAGGATGATACATGGCCATTCCATTAGAAAATATCCTGAACCAGGTGTGTGACTGCAAGCAATCTGAAGACGCATCGGCCAACTGTATGCACCAATCACATACAGTATAAGTACATGAGAACTTTAGAACATACAACTCTCATGGAATCTTCATTAATGTTTCCCATCTACACATTTCAGATGTTATGTACCTAATAAACAGTGTGTTGAGGACAGACCTTCCAAGTATTTGCAAACCTAATACAGAACAGTCTAATTACATAAGGTCAGCATGTATACAGTCTCTCAGCTACGTTACCACGTAGAGGACTGCTACCATAAAATAGTAGGTTTAGAGAGGAAGACTTAAAAGTGTGGTAGATCTAAACAAAACAGACACCATTCATGAGAAAAAGTACAAAGCTTAAATAAGACCTAATAAAGGGAAAGACAAATCATCAATACTATATAAGTAATTCTTCCCATATTGTATTAATAGCTTTAAAATGTGTTTTTAATGCCAGTTAGTCTTTAATGGACCACAGAGAGGCCTAAGGCTGCCACCACATGGTCATGAGCTGCTACAGCAGTACTCAATAAAATGAAAAGACAACAAAAATGAAACCAGTGTATCACTGGGTATATTTACCCATCTTAATATAGTGAAAAAGAATCATTTAGTATGTTTTATATAATAAAACAAAACATGCATGCATAAACATGATAATATTTATATTCTCATGAAATCCTAATGCTATTATAATGCCTAATGCTCCATATTAATAATGAAACATTCCTTTGTTGCACAGATGCTCCTACCTGCACTGGTCGGCCATCCTCAGAACCAATCATATTCCTCCACTCCATTAGGGAGCATTGCAAATTGTCCAATCCTGTTTCCCACACTCTCACATAACCTCCCATATCTACAGTCACAACCCCACCAGAGCCGAGTGGAGCAATCAGCACATCAGTGTCTGACACCGTAGAAATCCACGCCGTGTAAGGAGAAACAGACATAGACCTGTAGGAATACATTGTGGGAGCATGGGAAGAATATGAGGTGCACAGTACACTATTTAATAGATTTATATAGAAATCCCATGCAGAGATATCAATTAAATAAGAAATAAACTGAGACAATGTTCAGAGAAATCAATAGATGAATGTGAACCCAATGCATATTGTGGATAGTTGCATTTGCTGTGGTGTTAGAAAGTAAGGTAGCTCACATTACTTAGGAAAGCTAAATATTAGACAAAGCTACGTTCATCCTCATTCATCCACCCTATTATAAAGTGCAAAAAATGTCAAAACTTTATGACATGTAACAATAGTTGCCCAATAAATACAAATGCACATAAAGAAACTGCATACCCTGTCATGTTTTATTAAAATACAGTAATTATTTCCATTATTATAAATAATAACTGACTTTTTATCATCATACAGTTACATTTATTGATGTTAGATATCTGTTAGTTCCTGTTATCATTGATGCTATACCCCATGAATCAGTGCTCCCTTCACAAGCCTTTCATTCTCTCTTGAAACTAAGACAAAACACAGCTCATCATTATTCAGTAAGAGGAAGGCTGAAAGTCTGCTCTCCTAAAAATCTCCCATGCAGGAAAACATACTTTTGTAAATCACAGGTACCATCCACACAACTTTAAGTACTTTTTGTTTGATGCGAATATATTTAATTCATTTATTATCAAGTTTAGATTATGTGGGGCATGTTTTACATGTGAATTACATGTGAATTAGGCTTTTTTACTAAAGAAATGATAAGATATGAGAATGAGTTCTGCGCAGTGATATAAACCTGCGATTTGAATCAGAAATTGCTTATTATAATTCAGCAAATGTAAGGGAAGTTTCCCTCCTGACTGCCTTTGAATATAAAAGACAGAGGTCATACTGAAAGTGCAATATCTGAAACACCTCTTGAGCTAGGTCCTTCAGTTGTTTTAGGGTAATATCTGGTACTACGACTCTGTGAATGTTGTATATCAGGATTTGTACACAATGCTGGGTGCATGAATTTCCTAGACTACAGGACTGATATCAAAAAAAGGTGGAGCACTGATAATTTATATTACATATACAAGATGAAATACTAATTATTGTCTGAAGCAGTCTAAATCAGTAGGGTAGATTCAGAGATACTAAAACTCAAAAATGAGATAGATAGATAGATAGATAGATAGATAGATAGACAGATAGAAATTAATATTCAGTTAATGATTTACTGTGATGCTAAAAGTCATTTAGCTAATATTAAATGTTTTTTTATTTCACTAACTGATCTTGTTCAGACTTGCATTGATAATGTTATTCAGTGCTTGCATCATGACGATTACCCACCAAACCCAACTGACCCCCTCAATACATGACCAACAAGTTCAAGTTACTGAATTCTTAAATTCATTTCTGGATGTTTCACTGGATGTAAAAAATAAATAAATAATAATAATAAAAAAGTAATAGCAATGTATTGGCATATGTTCCATCTTTATGTTTTGGGTTTTTTTTTTTCTTACCACGTTTGTTATTGAAGCACTGAACTCGGTTTATCAGTGTCAAAATAAGAACAGATGAGAACGCCTTCATTGAGAGAAACAAATAAAATCCTGCAAAGAATATTATTAGACATGAACTTGATGATGCACCTTGAAAATGACTTGAAATGTAGTGAAATTAAATGACAGCGGTTCTTGTCCATTTTGGAGCTTTAGTGTCTCTGTAATTAACCAGATTTGGGGCCATCTTTCATGTTTTATTTGCTAAGTGTTTATATGATTTAAAAAAATCTATTTTTAGAAAATGTTTTTGGACTGGGTATGTGGTGAATATATCTGAAGTTGAAGTTGGATGAATTTTTCCCCCGACCCAGAGCAGTAATATCACTGAAAACCATTCATTTGAACTTTTTTGCATTTTGTTTATGTGAAACTACACGTACAATATTATTCCGCAACCTTTAAAATTATGATTTCTACAGGTATTTAGTGTTGGGTCAGTGGTTAAGACTTTGGGTTATTGATCCGCCACCAAGCTACCACTGTTGGGCCCTTGAGCATGGCCCTTAACCCTCAGTTGCTTAGTTGTATAAAAAAATTACAAATGAAAATCACTCTAGAAAAGCGTGTCTGCCAAATGCCATAAATGTAAATGTATTCAAATCAGCTCCTAGGAATCACACAGTTATTTATTTTAGCAAATTCATGCACTCTACTCTAAATATGAACAGTACACCTGATAGTCCACATTCATATATACAAAGTACCGGATATTCACTCTAAACCTGAAGTTTTCTATATACTGTAGTTTCGCAATGGTCCTTCAGTAGACAATGATTAAAAAAAGACCCCTAATCTCTGTCCTTTATGTCATCTTAATTACTTATTTCACAAAAGAGACCTAATATTTTAAACTTTTCCAGTTATGAAGCATACCTTCCCTCTGATTTTTTGCACAAATACGAGGTGTTCAGATGGGATGCTTTTGATAAACTGAAATGGAATAACCCCATGACAAAATGCCATTAGTTTGAATCTTCCTATGGGAACGTGAATAAATATTATTACATGCTCATCTTTTTCTCATAAATCAAACTTTCCATTTTCCATCCTATTTAAAAACCATGGGTACGTAAACATTTGCATTAAGACAACTTTCGTCTGCGCTTAACATGCCATTTTGGCTAAACAGAAGGGGGCACTGCAGCTTCACCTAAATTCTGCTCAGACACAATTTTATGTTTATAAACACAGCGTTTGAACAAGTATAAAAACTGTAACAATGCATTTCCATAAGAAACCAGTGCATTTACCTTGGTACTGGTATATACTTGACTTTCTTGGTGTTCAGATCTGTCACCTCCAGGTAGGCAGAAGTCAAAGGTGGGGTGATATCTGTAATTAAAGGTGTATTATACAATATGTGTGTTATAAAATACAATTATTTTTGCTTAATTCAAGACTTAATTAGACTGTACTCTTTCACCTTTAGGGTAGATGTCAGCCAGAGGCACTTGTGTGGGGGGAAGAGCTCGGACCACCTGATTAGCTCCTACTAGACTGACACAGTTGACTCTTTTTGCAGGTCCTGTGTGGCGGCTTGACCCAAAAAACATATCTCGCCCTCTGCCCTCTTTGAGGGAGGATTTCCTTTGAAAGCTGTACACCTCATTGGGAGACTGAGTGAAAGAATAAGTGAATGATTTCTGAACAGTAAATCATTCAAATAAACAGTGAATGATTTCTGAATCAGTCAGGTGTCATACCAGGACATGAGGTCCTCAGGCCTGTTTGTGAACTTAATAACACTGATGCAGGATGTAATCCTGCAGGCCACAGAATGGATGATTGACATGTTGTGACAGTTACTCACAAGCAGGTCCGGAAAACCAACTATGATGTTAGCGTAGGTGTTGCTGTCACACACCAGGCGGTTTGGTGACACAATCTTCTGCCCCAGGGCAGCGCTGAGGTTCTCATTGGGCAGCTGCTCACTGGACACATCCTGAGGGGTGCCAGGCTCCATCCCTGAGCCATGACAAAGAAGACAAATGAGATAATTAACTGTGTGCGTTAGCTATCACAGCCATAACCATTAATCCATTGCTGCTGGTTGTAAAAGCCTTAAGAGAGTTAGGGGTCTTTCTGGTTTTGCTAGTGTTGATAGATGACATGTGAACATGTCACTCCAAATAGCCATAATTTGGAAGGTCTCATGATATCCTGTTAGATTGAGCTTGATTTTAAAATCAAAATCCAGCTTCTGCCTTGCATGGTGCATTTACCAAATGTACCAAATGACACCATTAACACATATCCGCATCTTAACTGCTAATGTGTAAGAGGAAGTGGTACGGTGAAATGACCTCACCTTACTGAGAACCCGTCTCAGAGTACGGAGAATACAGATCTTTTATAACACCAAACTCCAGCTCTTCAGTATGTATTTTTTTTGTTTGTTTGTTTTGTTTTTTTTTGTTGTTGTTGTTGTTGTTTTTTTTTTACCCCTTTTCAATTTTTCACGTGGCATTTTGTAAGGAATAAAACACGCCATGTTATTATAGGAAAATAATCCAGAATGGGGTGCTATGATGTGGTCCTCCTGTACTTGAAAACATCTCTGACCAGATGACTCTCCGTGGCAGAAAATTTACTGACTATTACAAATCGCTAAGACTCGGTCCACAAATAAACAACGTCTTTAGATAAAACATCAACATAATGACTGTACAGTATGCTTGCTTTGTTAAATAACAATCTTTATCTGTTTATTATTAGAGTAAGTTTATGTTGATTGTCTGCCATGCATGCATTGTGAATGAGTTGTTTCTATAGCAACAAGAACATATTAGAAGGTGTAGAATGATAGGATTAATATAATCCTATCATGCGGATGGCGGAATAGTCAAGAGTTGTTATTACAGAAACTTAATCAACCCCTTCTGACCAATCAGCTTTGAGAATGTGACTGAACTGTGCTATAAATACCATTTTAAAAAGTATAAAATTTGGACTTTTAAAATAAAATGTGTTTTGTAATATGATGTTTTTCCTGCCATCTTGTCCACCTCTGCTGCTGACTTGTGCCTGTACAATTCTTTTAAGCTGTAGAAAGTGAAAAGATGAAGATCTGAAAGGTGGTGTTACAACAGAAAAGTCAACCATCAAGGTCGTCTTCAACAAACAAAATTCCAGCAGAAGATAAACAACACTGTAGCAATTTATTTCACCTGCTATTTCTAGCTTTAAAAATAGACTTGAGTTTATTTCTTATCAAATGAGCCATAAAGCCTTCAAACGGACACAATCATTAATCAGACTAACAAAGTTAAAGCCTTTCCAAAACCGGTTAATAATAATACAAGGGAATAAGTGTCACCCTATATGGAAGTAAGAAATGACCGCATAAGTCATCTTGAAGTGGGAAAGGACTTCAAAATGTACTTGCACCTTAAGCAAACACTAACAAGTGTTTACATAAATCGTAACCATAGGCCCTGACTGCATCTCAGTATTTCACTCATGGTCAGGCTTAAGAAGTACATTCTTTAACAGAAGCCCTAATCAGGCTTGTGAATTCCTGAGATGTCTGGACACACCAAGCAGATGTGGAGTAGATGTATTTTCCAGATTAAGGCAGATATTCAGAAATAGTCATTGGACTGTCTGTTTACTGAGAATACAATGACACCCCGTTTATTAAAAAAAAAAAAAAAAAAAAACAGGAAACAAGCCTTGAATATATACATGCTGCACAACTTTTGGTTAATTAGTTACTTTGTTCAAATCCTGTAATGATGACGTCATTAATCATCAACATGAAGGATACAAAATCACAAGGCTGGTCATTAGAGGCTGTCATTTAACATATTAAATACAAATGTGACAAAGGACAAAACACTTTACATTTATTATTTAAATATTCCATTACTACACTGTCATTGTTTTATTACTACAGACGGAGTCAAATTATACGCAATAATTTCAATTACACAAGCAGAACCATGCAAGTAATTCACATGTGCATTCTGCAAAGCAAATTACACATAATTATGGATCAAGGCAGTTTTCAGGACCATTAGCATATGCAACTCCTACAGGTGAAGAGTTTGATTCAGTAACATGTATGAGGTTTTGTAATGTGAAATAGATGTCCACAAAAATATAAACACAAAATAATGTAATCAATTTATATTGTATAATGTATATCCATTAAGTATTTACTTGAAGTGAAATGAATGGCAAGCCTTCCAAACTCTCCTGTTACACATGATAATATGCATATTTTCATTATCAAGTGGTTTTTACCTACATTTTCGAAGTTGCAATCTGCTAAAATCCGTTTGATAGTTAACATTAGCCAGTTGGAAAAGACTGGTTTGAAAAGCGTTTCACTCTTGTGAGTGGGTGAAATTGCGAGAATAGGAATACAAATACCAAATGAACAAGTCATCTATAAACTAGCAAACCTCTGAATAAAATAAAACTGGGCACTTGTACACATAATATGGGCTTCCATTCACAAACATCAGACAAACAATGGCACGTTTATAGGAACAAATTGTATATATACCGCCGTTTATTCATATGCAAATTACATTTGTAATTTCTGTATATGCAAAAACATGCATTTAATTTGTATTGAAAATCTTTTCAAAGTCTTGCTATCATAATTTCTGAAATTAGCTCATAACATTCCTGCTAGAATTTTAAGAAATATGGTAAAGATCATCAAGATAGAGCTATTACTCATTAACCTTCAGTGTGAATGTGCAACACTGAATAAATACAGATACTACACCTGAGCTGGTACCAAAGCCACTGCTGACTCCGTCCTCACTGATGGTATGAAGCTGACACACACCTGACTCCTCTACTCCCATGTGCATGGGCTTGGTCAACAGGAACTTCCTGCATCCAGAAAAATAAACCCATTTGCAATAGCCTAGTAACACAAGGCTTATTATTGAAAATAAGCATCAATAGTATATACAGTCCTTTTAAGTACTTCACATGAAAATTGTTAATTCTTTCAACATTTTTGAATTAGCAAACATTTTATCCTCTTTAACACAGCACCTACTGATAAAGGTGAAATATTTTAATAAAACCACAATTTGCTTTTTCAATCATATATTCAACATAAATATCAAAAAATTTTACATCACTTCACTTCTGTGAAGGAGATCACGTCCTTGTACTGCACTGTTCAAATTCCTCACATCAGACCGTTCCATAACCCTCACTTTCTTCTCCTTGAACATCCCTTGGTGGATTTACTAGTGTGCTTAAGATCTTTAACATGTTAAAAATTCCACTTCCATTTCAAATTTGTTCAGATGCATCTTCAAGCACTCTTGAAATGATGCGGACTGCAAACTGTCAAGTTCCTGAGGCAGTGAAGCAACCCCAAACCATATCATTTACACCCCCATGCATCATAGTTGATATGAAGTTCTTCTCTTGTTCACATGTGAACTGTTACTGTGGCCAAACAACTCTATCTTTGACTTGACTGTCCAGAGCAGATTATTCATTATTCCTTGGCAAACTACAGTCTTCATTTAATATTCTTTTTGGACAACAACATCTTTTCTGGCATGTCTTGTATACAGGTTAAATTTGTTGAATCACTTTTTGATTTTAGATGTACTTTCTCACCATCAGATGCAGGAGTTACCTGCAGATCCTGTGATGAAACTCTGGGGCTCCTAGAGACTGCTAGGGTGGCCAGTCCTTGGTTGAAAACTACACTACTTAGATGATCTTCCATACAGTGGAATGATTTATTTCAATTAATTTAGAGATCATTTTAAATCCCTAGCCAGACTCCTAGGCATCCACAACCTTTTTTTCACCGAATGCCTTAGCCATAGACACCACACACTTCGATAGCAAAGACAACACCAGATATCAGGTTTAAATATGACAGGTTCCACATGCAGAAGGTGTTAATCAATGGCACCCAATCTGGAACACCTGATTCAAACTTTATAGACTTGTGATATATATATGATAGACGTTAGGGTATACTTCCTTTTTACATGATTTTTTTTCTTCTCAATTATTCACTACAAAAACATCAATTTTATCTATCATTTGTTGGAGTATATCATCTTTAGCTGGAGACACTGCACTAAAAAGAGTGATATGCATGTTTGCTTAAATATTTTTAAAAAATAATGGGATGTACTTATATTTTGAGGTGACTATAGATTAGCAACATCATAATTCATAACGATTACAGTGATGAAAATTTCCCTAATCACTTTCCGTCCATTTAGACCAGATGAAAAGAGGCACCTGTCAGTTTTGCTTTCAATTAACAGCCAGCGGTCTTCAGCCACCAAGAATACAGCCTTAACATTGATGGGGAGGGAGATGGTGTGGACTTGGCCCTCCAGCACATCTAGAACGTCCAGCTGATTACTGTCAATGCAAGGAAGATCATGTCATTACAACAGGACAAGAAGAGCCTCTTGATGCAGAACACAGAACAAGAGAAATGAGCTCACCCATCAGTTTTGTAGAACAGAAGCCAGTTTTTGTGAGCAAACTCCCGGCACATTTTGGATGCTGACTGTAGCAACACATTATTTTAAGACTGTTATGAACAGTACTATCCAATACATACAACTTGTTAATTATCAGCTCTTAATTTACATTATTAATATCTTTATGTGAGTTATCTTTATGACATAGGCTCACTAGACAAAAAATAGGCGCATGTGTTATTGCAGTGCTAATTTTGCTTATGTATCCCATCACCTTACTCACGGCTTTAATGACTCTAGTAAGGAGACCACAGGTGACATCTCACCCTGCTCTTACACCAAAAAAAAATTGTGCATTTCAGCTACAGCAAATGTTCCCAAGTTAGAGCTCAGTTAAACAATATGTTTTATTTTGCACCCTACAGTCATTATGTTATGTTATAATTTGGAAATGTCAGCGTTGTTTTTCTGTAAACAAAGCCAAGAAGGTGCTTATGGAGTGAGCCAATAACTGATGATCTTTTATATTACGTTACATTCACCCAGGTGCATAACCTACTGACATCATACACAAGGCATGGTTATTTTTATCTGTGAATCTCCAATTCAATCCAGTCACTTTGGCTATAAACTCTGCTGGCAGGGTGTCCCAAAAGTACAAACATAAAAGGAAAACTACCATTTTTGAAGAAAATTATATAAGTAATAGTAAACACACACAGAGTCATCTTTACTGCTCAGAATATGCATTTAACTGCACTCTGGATGCATACATGAGAAAGATATGAGAAAGATTTCAATATATTTTCCATCAAAGACATTTTTTGATATCTCAAAATACATTTACGGTATATAAAAAAATTAATTGTGAAAAAATTCTAAATATGTTCTGCTAAAAGTGGTAATTTATACTAAGTACAGAGACTTTGGGGACATGGCATGTACCAGGTCTAACCTGAGAGTCTTTGGTGTTCCACCAGTTGGAGGTTTTGCGCACTGGTTCCTCATCTTTACCTGGAAACAGTACGAGTCTTCTCACTGCACCGGTCAACAGGTCTAGATGCAGCACTGTGTTACTCTACAGACAGCAGCAGAGTATTTGCAATATAATTTACTACTCACTTTCTACTCATCTGACAGCTATTAATTATGAATGCCCTTTTTGGGCCTTTGAAATGTGTGCAATATTAAGAGAGTAGAAAGTGACATTGCTGAAGATGAAGCATGGTCACTTGGCTGAACCAGACCTCTTCCAGGATAAACTGCTTAATCTTCAATTGACTTTTATGGAAAAGCAGCTCAGATTTATGACTTGCATTTGGGGCCTAATGGGTTCCTTATGGGCTGCCTGACATTCAGTTCACACTGTCTGTGCTATAAATAGGAAGTTTCATCAGGCATGGATAGATGGTGAAATTGGTTAAGAGAAGAGATGTCAGGATTTTGGGCCACACTGTACCATTCATGCTTTATTTTTCTTCGACTGGGAGAACCATGACCTCTGTATGACCCCCTTGCTGGTGCCTGGAATTCGACAATTTTGCTCTTTTGCGCTCTCACATTTTTTTAATCAGACACTTTTGGTCTGAAAACTATTTTTAGACATTTTTATCTTTTACTGGCAGCTCTTGAAAGTAAAAGCATTTGTAAATTCATTTTATTCGCTCAGTGTAGTGCTGTGTAGCCTCAAGGCCGTATTAGGTAAGTAAAATATTATTAGATGTTCAGAGAGACCCGAGAGAGCTATGATCTTATACACAGAGAAGGCATAGGAGAAAACTATTATAAATCTCCTGAGCCTCCTTAAGACAATATCATATCACTTGTGCTACAACCTTTCCATAAAACACAATCTTAATGTTATTAGTAAAGAATATACATCATATATTTAATATTGCTATAATGTTATGCATTCATTTATGTTAACTGAAATGACTACAAATAATAATAAAAAAGTCTCCAAATTTAAGGGGAACTCATAATAAAGCTATACATACTAGTAATCTGTTGGCTCACACAGAGTTAGCATTAGCATAATTAACAAATAACAATTCACTGAAGGCATGGTGGAAAAAACATTAAAATAAGTATGTCAGGGTGCTTCATAATGGTGGAGTTTCAAAATAAATTATAAATATTTACTACAGTTACTATACGGAAAGAAAAGACAACTTAAACCAGGTATTTCTGACTTATTTTTCCATTTTTAAAGCGTGACAACACGCTTCACATCACAGTGCTCACATGCTAACATGAAGGCCATACTGAATTGCTTTTTTTTTAGTTTTTGGGACTGCATTTTGTTAAATATCTTGGATTTCAGAATCAGTGCTCATGGAAAATCTTGTGCACTGGCCCACCGTTTCGATTTAAAGAGCGCCAGTATTGGTCATCCATACAGTATAATTCATGTGTAATGTAATATGTTTAAGCAATACAGAGCCTGACCATAAAGGCACTGTACTGGGCAATTTTATCCTGTGGATTACTATCGGGGACTGAACCAATGTGGAGCAAACATTTTTTCCTAGAAGTGTCGTGAACTCGTTGGGCAGGGGTTGTCCAGAATACAAAAGAAATGTTTTCCGCGATTGATGAGCTTGTTGTTTGTGCAGCAGTGTGCTTTGCACTCAGCAAAGGCCGATAATGCGTTGTCTTGGACTAATGTCTGCTACACAGAGTAAGTGGCCAGTCCATCACAGCCAGCCAATAGGATAAAACAACAAGTTTGGGTCATTACCAGAGCTGTAGCAGCCAATAAAGAATGCATAGCACTTTACATGCCTAGTAGTAATAGTACTGTGGCAGCACTTACATGTAATTGAAAAGGGGCAAGGACTGACATTGCCTGATGGAACCGCTGATGTCATACATAATCATTTTAAAGAGCTAGTAATGCAAAGTCAGCACAGGTATCCTTTAAGCATTATCCACCCAGTGTAATGTTTATAATTTCCTTGATAGCATACCAATCAGATTGTGCTTTTCCTGTGTAGTATTTCTTAAGAGAATATGCCTTCCCATCTCACTCAAATGAATCAAATGATGGATTGTGCAACACCAGAAGGTGGGATTAATGGCATAATGATGTGAGTGAATTCGTCTGCTGCATTTGTCTCATGAAAACCCACCTGCTCTTCATGAAGTACCACCTGGCCCTTAAGCGGGCTGCCCAATGCAGCCACAGTTATAAAAGGCTGCCACACTCCGCTGATGGTGCGAGGAAAAACATCATATAGCTCAATGGATTGTAGCGTGTCTGCCCGCTCACTCATGGCGAACAGTGACACAGGGTTACACGTCGCCATATAAATCATATCTGTAAAAACAACAACAAATTTGCCAACATTTCAATATTCAGTCATTCTGACTGGAAATAATGTGTATAATATTATTGTGCATAAAACATTTAAAATGATTTACATGAGTATGATTTCTAAATCAAAGTCTTCCACTTACTTGCTACTGCATGAGCGGAGGACTGTTTTCAAGACTATAAAAAGTTTATTCACCTTCTACAACACTACACTACTCCTACACTATCATCTACAGTCCTACCATGTTTAACAGAGCAGATCAAAAGCATGTTGCATTTAACACAAACAATCAATCAACAGCCTCTACGTTGATTCAAGTGAAGTGCTGTCTGGTCCTCTGTCCTACCGTTATCAGTGGTGACGTCACAGACAATGTTGACTTCATTCATGGGGAGCTGCCAGTGCGCGTACTCCTCTGTGAAGCTCATCGCTCTGGCCTCGTGCCTCTCTACTGGATAACCCTGTACCCTTAAAAACACTGGGCCCTGGACAGCATCATGTATCACTGTTACATTAACTGCACAGCATTCCGTTACACTAGAAGAGCTTTAAACATAACAGTGATATGTGATAATACCTTGATATCTATACGATGGGTTTCAGTGGGACACAGCAGTTTCCGCCGTGTACCGCCACCCTGGTTAATAGTCCAATACCCCGCCATCTTACAATCTGGTAAAGGCAACCTTGAAAAGGGAAAATATGAGTTCAGCATACACATGCATTTTAAAGGCTGTTGTATAAATCTGGCTAAGTGTTTGCTTACGCCATACATTATTTAACTGTGGTTTTGTCAGCAGAACAGCCTATTTATCAACTATCAGACTAAATAAAACAGGATGCTAATGAAAAAACCCTCAAAAAAATAAGAACGCAATGACCTCAGTGTAATGAGGTGTTTGTTTTTTCCCTCTTTGTCATTTTAGCGAGATAACACTCATCGAGCTGTTTCTGGGTTTCTGCTCTGCTAGTTCCATCTGCATTCATGTGCATATCAGCGGATACTCGCTACTCATCAGGAAGTACTACATCGACTTCATGCAAATAGAAATACTATTCCTAGCACAGACAGGTTATGCATGTTGTAAATTATAACGCTGAAGCAATCTATTGCGTATTTTTATCTGATAAAAGAGCTTTTCTCTAATCCAAAAGAAAATACTTGTTTCTTCACTGGTTTCTATTTTAATTTTTAAAAAATGGTCAAAAAAAGATTGTTTTTGAAGAATTCCCACATTAACAATTTTGAAATAAGACAAACATGAGACAGAAGAAACAAATATTTTCCTTTATTAATACCAAATAGTGTATGTACACTAGGGAACAAAGAGAAGGTGGTCAAGTCAGTGTTATTGTAATTCATTTTTCAGTGGAATTCATTTCAGTTCAACTCAGAGGTAGAATAAAATACCAATAAATACATAATTAATACAGAGCTCATTATAATAAATACACGTTTATAAACTTGTTTTAATGACTTGTAAGTCAATGTACGTTTACAGCTGGGATCATATGACACTATGATTCTCATGATTACTGTGTGAAAGACAGAAAGGAAGAAGATTAGCTGTCGGAGTTAAGAAAAGCTGAATAGTAGCTTTTCATCAAAGGTGCCAGGGCCTGATACAACATGTTAAAGAGAATCCTGGATTCTTACTCCTTGGCCAGATGGACACTGGTGGGTTTGGCTCCGATGGGAATGCCGTGCTTGTGCAGAGCTGCAATCAGAACCTCCCTTGTGTCCTTGTTGTAGGAGTCGAAGTCGAACACATTCCTCACTACGTTAGCCAGACCCTCATCTGGAAATTTCTAGTGAGATAAATATAAAGTGCTTAACTGAGATTCATTTCATCAGTGATTCATTTTGAAACAGTCACAATGGTGTTTGGAAGACTGAAATAAAAACTTCTGAGACCTCAGACACACACACACACACACACACACACACACACACACACACAATACGATGCCTGATATGAAGAATAAGTTCGAGGCAGATAAAATGTTGTGCTAAGTGGTGTGGCAGGTTCAGGTGCATAAACAAGGGGGCTTGATGAGAGAGAGAAAGCTTAGGCAGAAAAGCCATAGCTGTCAATAGTGCCTCTGCTGACTTTGATGCTGATTTATGTCCATCTAGGTTACCATGACGACAGGCTCACATTGCCACACAGGAGTGACTGGGCAAATGCATCATTAAACTTAAAATAGGTATTAGCATTAAAGGCAGGCATGTTAAGCACACCTGACGGAGGTAAAAAGGAATAGATTTATCTTAAAGGGCAACCCAAAAATTACGGTTAGTCAATTCTGACTCAATATATAATGGGGGGCTTGAGCAGGTGAACAGAAAATCTGTACACATTATACAAGACACTGCATTAGCATTTTTTGTTGCTTAATTATCAGGTCTGCACTGGATCAATAAGTGTAGAGACGTGTATCATAGATTCCACAGCTATTGATCTGGGGTATGTGACTGAGTAATTATAAAGTACTGAGAAGGGAGAGGTCCCTTTAAAGGTTATAAGCCAACAGCTGGTCGAATCCAGGAAAGAGACACAACAGGACATGATTAAGATGGAATGGAACAAATTGTGTTTTAACACGTATTAGACGTGCAATGAGAACTAGCTCTGTGGGAACAAGCATCAGAAGTGACACAAAATAAGTTAAAAGGTTTTACTTGCTGTGTTGTTGCATATCCTGTAATTTTTGTGTCAATGAATATTAAGGCAAGATGCTACATGTAGAAATGATGATGATTTTTTTAATTAAACTGTATCTTTTACTTGCCTTGTCTCAAACTGCGGCACTAAATACACAAATTCAACAGAAAAAAGTTTCACTATTCCATGCTCCACGCATGAGGCAATTATGGCCATATATGTCATATATCACTGAACAGCTTATTTCCTTACCCTGGGTTTACACTGGGGCATGATGTCTGTGATCTCTGCGATTCGAAAAAGCGTGGCGCTCCATGATTTATGAGCACACTTGGAGCATGATTGGGGCATAAAAAAGGAAACAGGGTGCATCCAAGAGATGAAACTCGAAGGAATCGTGTTGCCACTTTCATCAAGATCCCCTGAGAGGGAGCATCAAGGTCTGTTATGCTCTACTGCGCTCTACTGTGCTTCCCACGTTCTATCATGATTGGCGTCAAATCGTAATACATCATAATAATTTCCAAGATCAGCACAATCATCACAAATCCACCAAGTTCCCTTCTCATCATGATTCTTACAAATTGTGGTCATCACAGACCCCAGTGTAAATCCAGGGCTATAAACATGCCAGTGCACTGTGTCCTTATAATACACGTCCATTTTTAGAATCTTTCTAAGTTACAATATCTGGAGTGGAACCAGATTTTTGTTTTTTGGAACCACCATTTTTGTTAAAATCCTTTTTTTTCTACATTCAGCCAAAACTTTATATAATGTCTGTTTCTAGATAGCATGCATTTGTGCTCATTCCAGTCCATAATTAAACCATATTACTGACGAATTTCCAAAAATATTTATTGTTGTTTGATTTTTATATAATATTTTATTTTTTATATTTATTTTATATTTTATTTTACACTTAATACTGAAAAAATGCATAAATATGATTTATTAAAAAATATTTAATAACCATGAAATTGTCAGTGTTGAGCAGGAACTGTATAGCTAGGAGACACTGTGTGTCCATGTATCTGCTACCAGAGTAACAGCCTGGCCTTCATGTCAAATAAGTGAGTGAGTGGGCTGAGTGAGGAGTCCCAGCCTGCGGTCCTCCACAGCACCATAGCATTGTACGGTTAGATACCACACTTTATGAAAGTCCTTGTTTTGTACCTGTAGATGTCTGACAATGTTGACCACCTCCCTAGTAGAGTAAGGGTAAGTGATGGTCCCCTGGTCTGCCATGGCACGCAGCTCTCCAAATGCAGCCACGAGTTTCTGGAGAACTGCGTCAGGAACATCAGGTCCATATTGCTTTAGCATAGCCAACTCTGCCTTGGGCTTTGGATTATCCACTGCATGACAACTAAAGATGTCCCCTAACCCAAAGACAGTACCGATATCCATGTTAGATACACCATATGATTTTACTGCTACAGGAATTCTGATGTTAAATATGGTAATTTAAAGTACAGAAATTTCAGTGAAAAGGTGTTAGTTGGTGAAGTCGACAGTTTTGAAACACAAAACACAGGATTACAAGATTTTGAAAGGCACATACAGTGTCAGACACATGCAATGGTGAACACACATCTGACATAATGCATAGTATGAATATAATGAAATTCTACAGTGATAAATGTAATCAAAGTTTCCGATGAATGACACGGAATTAAAATTTTGAAGGAGTCACATGGAGAGCTCTCCTACTCTCTAGAAAAAGGAAAACAATCGGCTGATTTTTTTTTCCCCTCAAGTAAATACTACATGAAAATGAATTCCTGTATGGGCAGTGGTGTTACTATTTATATTAGTCACAGCAGTTCTCTAGAATAAGCTAATAAATTCAGTGGGAAAAAACTTGCATCCAATGCCAGATGTCTTACCAAGAGCCCCAAAGAAGTCATTTCCCAAGAAAGGAAATCCTGGTCGATTTGCTAAAACAATCATGCGAAAGTCTGGATGCATGCTTATAACATTGGCTCTTCCATTTGCTTCCATGGGATCTAGAGGGAGAGAACGAATAATGTGTGTCCCCTTACATTCGACTAATATTTACATAAAGTAAAAAACTACCCTTTCTACTATATTACCTGACACTATTCTTCTGCCATCAGCCAGGATCATCTCTCCACTCTCCACCAGAGACTTCAGGATACAGGTGACATTAGTGGGGGCTTTATCTGCCTCATCAATGACCAGGATGTGTCCCATCTTTACAGCTTTCACCTTCACACCAGCACATAGAGTCAAGCAGAAATAAAAGGGTGCTATTTTCATAGCATAATACGTACACACATAGTCATGACGTTCTGGCTTTGCTGGCTGCTATTAATCTCTTACAAACAATGTCTGAATAATATTAAAAAACACATTTTTAAAGTAACCCTCTCAGTCTTCTATACAGATTTAGCTTCTTTTATCTTCATTCTTTAACCCATCTCAGGTCATTTATAGGTGATGTCTGTTTGTTTTGCTGGCTCAGTGTTCTTACATTATAAATCATGAGAAAGGATTCAGTGCTTCATGAGCACTTCAAAGCTGACTCTATTAATACTTGGAGAGCTGATAGGAGTGCTAATTGATGGGCTAAACTCAGAGAATAGTGTGGGGGGGGGGGGGGGGGGGTGCAC
>JAQMYF010000012.1:35046234-35058305 GCA_030014195.1 Neosilurus mollespiculum | reverse complement strand
CCCCCCCCCCCCCCCGCACCTGGATTGAGCTAAGACATCATTAAAACCCATTTGAAAAGGACACCCACAACCCTGGTTCATAAACAGTACACCTAAATGCCACCGACTCACACCAGCACAGACTGCAGAGTCTGGCAGTTGGGTGGATTAGTACACACTGTTCACCAGCTCCCTCATGAATCTTTAACACGCTTTTCCTCAACTAGATCACAGCATCTACAGAGGGGGGTGCCTGGCAACAAGTGTGCCCTCTTTGGAGCCTGCAAAAAGATCAACCCCTGGCTGAATAAGTATTAATATCACCAGAGACGGCACAGAACATTTGCTTCTGAAACATAGTAAATATGTTTACATTGCAATATCAGTGGTGTGTTCAGTGATTATGGGGCAAATAGGATGGCTGGTGCTGGATTTCAATTTTTCTGGTGAGAAGTTAGTGCTGGTGTGCTGCTCTGACATCGCAGGGGAACACTGTTATTGCTGTCACAGTTACACTTGTATTTAAAATCAAGAGATCTCAAACAGAAGGGATAGAAGTAAGGTTTCACTACTGTCTCATAAAAATAAAATTATAAGATTGCTTTTATCACACGCCACTTTCCAGTGACATTCAGTGTCGTACTGATATGAAAAGCAATGAGGAAGTAGTGAGAAGTGGTGTAGAAGTTAGGGTGCTGGGCTCATGATCAAAAGGTTCAAATCCCCACCCTGCTAAGACCCCTGGGCAGGGTCTTAACCAAAATTGTGCCTCTGTCCACCCAGCAGTATAAATGGGTACCGGTAAAAATACTGGGAAGGTAACCTGAGATGGACTAGCGTCCCATCTAGGAGTTCTCTTTGAACTCCTAGTCACTTCACATTATAGAATCCAGTATAAGCTCCGGCCTGATGAGTCTGTTTATCAGGGGCTTCTAGGATTTTGAGACCGGGATTAGTAAGGTCTCCCCAGTTTTCTGAGTCAGGGACTGTTCTCAGTGATAATCCGACTGTGGACTCAGAAATCATGATTTCCCAGTATAAATAGGATGTGCCAAAGAAGTTGGAACACACCATAAAACCATTTGCTGCATGAGTCTCTTTATGTAAAGATAAAATAGCCCATATGCACACCAGCAGGTAGTTAGACAGCTTGTGCAGAATGTAGGAAACCATTAATCAACATGAAAAAAGACCACCATATGTTGAAATAAATCTAAACTAAACAAATCCGGTTGCAATACAAATATCAGATGCAATTGAAATCATAACTTATAAAGATCTATCTTTAAGACCAACCATACTGTATTGAACTCTGTTGGCACACAAACTCCTGTCAACTAAGTACACTGTTTTGTAGATATGCAGCCCTGTGTGAGATTGGTCTTGGCTGGGTGTGCTTTAGGAAATGAACAAGGACTGTAGCAGGACACTAACCAGTGGAGAGTCCTCATAAACAATGATCCCATCCCTTACAGATGGCTGAAGAGTCAACGTCTGGACTGTAGTATCTCTGAATGAACAAACAGCAAAAAAGCAACAGACACAATAATACATCTTATTTCACATGTTTATTTCCATAATGAAAAGAATGACACTGCCTAAAAATCTTCTTAAGGGACATGAGATAGCTTTGTTCCATTGTTCTCTGTATATTTATAAAACATACAATGACCCAAAACTTTAATAGACAGCGTGCTCTCTCATGTCTGTAGGTCTCAGATGTGAAGCATTTCTCAGCAGAGTTACGGTGTATGGAGAATCCCTGAAGTGATTTCTTTGGTCTAATATTGGAGATTTGTAGCAGCTAAGCAGGCCAGTAGGACACGGCTGACTTTCAAATACTTTTCAAAAGGACACCGCATTAACTTCATATCACTACACACATGTACTAAAGTGAGTATGTAGAACACAGTTAGTTTAAACTGAGACTAGATTTAGCCACAATGTCCTAATTTATAAAGGATAAAAATAATCACTTGGCCATGGTGAGAAGGAGCTTATTTTTTTTTTGTATAAATGATTACAAGACTCTTTGAAAAGAACCCTACCACTCTGACAGCTTAAGGCTGATACTGATATTTATATTAGAATATCAGTATCAGCTTAAGGCTGATACTGATATTCTAATATAAATACAAAACACGTGACTGATTCCCTGGTATATAATAATCTTCAGTTTTTAACCATTACACTGTTATGAGCATACCTAACAATCTCTCTCTCTCCCTCTCTCTCTCTCTCTCTTTTTGTTGAGGTACACATGCTACTCCTGAGATATCAGTGACCCTAATCCTTCTGCTTTATGAATCCTGTGATCCGTCCTGATGTGCCACTACTGGTTGGAATTCTCATCTTAGAAGCCCCTCGCTTCTGCTGATGATAATCCATATGGACTTAAATATACACTCAAACTGTGAAGATGACTTTTCACTGCTGGTGATATAAACTTTTTTACCGAAATGATTTAGGATTAGTTACCATTACATTTATAAGATAACCATCTAGACTTCATGTTAAACTATAATAATATTTCTGCTACATGGCTTGTATTTTTATATGGTTTCACTCAAATGAGGATGGGTTTCCTCTTTGAGTCTGGTCACTCACAAGGTTTCTTCCTCTTGTCGAGTGAGGGAGTTTTTCCTTGCCACCGACGCTGCAGGCTTACTCTTTGGGGATGTGTGGGGTTTATAGAGAACTGTCTAATTTTTTTTAATCAAATTCGTTTCTTCTATGTAAAGCTGCTTTGCGACAATGTCAAAAGCACTATACAAATAAAACTGAATTGAATAATCAAGGGTCAAATAATTCCTCTCACTTTAGTATTGGAAGTGTAATTAAAAGGAAATCTAGGGAACTAATTCGATTGTACCTGTGAAGTTGCAGATATTCTCTGGGTCTGTTCAATAGATGCAGGAATCGGTCCACAATTTTGTTTTTCCCCACACCCTGTCAGTATAAAAAAGGCCAATTTTAATGGTTATGACTCAGTACCATGCATACATTAGACACACTCTCATTTGTTTGATAATGTTGCTCTCTATGAATCTAAGTACAATCATACTTAGCACACAAATATGTAGGGAAAATTTCTGTTCAAAACAGATCAGCTTTGATTTTTAAGTGTGTGTGAGTCTATCAAGGAGCCTGGGGTGAATCGTGACAGCGGTGATCATGCCACCCCTTCCATCCGGATTCGAAGCACTCCCTCCAGGGACAAGGAAGTCAACTATAGTAGGGAGTGGGCGAGTGTACATTAACTGTAGGGCATGAGGAGTTCCAGTTCTCTAGTTCACTCTGTCCCTGGTGATTAGACCTCTCTGACCTCATTCAAAAAAACACAGCTTATAAAGTCTTACTGTTCTACAGGGTTGTATTAGGCAGAGGTTCACTGAACACCCCAGACAAGACTATCTTCTCTATGAACAATTGTACAAGCCTGTGAAAATGTTTGTGTGGATTCATTTTGATATATCATGAAGAGTAAGGCTAATGAAAACTACTCCAGGGTAGGCATGTGTACGTGTGTCGAATGGCTGTAAATCCATATAATGGATTATATTGATTTTCATAGTCTCTTTTGAAAAAGCATGACCAGAGCTACTCAGGTATACTTTTATGGGCCTGTCACCAATATTTCTCCCCCTAACAGCCCATCAGGTTACCCAAACCCTCATATTTTGTCCATTTAATCATTTTTAAAAGTGTCCATATATACTATGCATGTTTACCTATAAGTACATATCAAATTTCCTAATCTTGCTGCAACTGACTGGGCTGCTTTAACAAGGGAAATTTGGTCAATAACGTAAATGACAGGGCCAAAATAACTTCTGACATGCCTTTATTTAAGGACGCATGACAGAAAATCACTATTGATCATTGGATCACACATTATTTTGGACATGGATCCTCAACACTTCTACAGTCTAAATAAAAAGTCTTGGTTTTATAAAAAGTAAATAAAAAGTACTGGTTTCCCGAGTGGTATATCGACAAGGTGCGCGACTATCAACCCAGAGATCGCAAATTCGAATCCGGGTTGATGCCACAGCCATCCATGACCGGGAGTCCATGGGAGCTTATTGGCTGAGCTCTCACGGGAGGGAGGGATGGCATGCGCTCACTTCTCTATTACTCACAGCGATCACCAGCCAATCACGAGCGTCTGTGAGCTCATTCGTACGAGGGGGCGGATAGCGCTTTCCCTCCAAGTGTGTTAGGCCGCCCCCAAATACGCATGCGCAGCAGTTCGAAAAGAGGCGGGCGGTAGCATCGCATGTCACGGAGGGGGCGTGTGCTTGCTTGCGCCCCTCCCTGGTCGGTGGTGGTCGTGTGATAGAGAAGGCAAAAGTTGATGGGTGGGAATTGGAAACGACTAAATTAGGGAGAAAAATGGGGGGAAAATCCCCAAAAAAAAAAAAAAAGTCTTAAATTCCAGTAAGCAAAACATAATTTTTACAGCTAGGATGGGGTAGTTTTCATGAGCCTTACCCATGCCTTTTGTATACCTGATTGCCCACCAACAGCAGATGTTCACCCAACAAGAAGTCCTTCAGCATGTCCTCCATAATCATCATATGCTGCAATGAGAAGGCCACAGAGATTACACAAAAGTGACTGACAGAAAGAGTTTAACTCTCAGTGAAATACATTCTCTGCTGAAACTGCATTCTATTAAGAAATCTCACTGCAGTTACTAAATAATTCATTTACAGAATCAAATGCTTCAAAATAAACACCTGAAAAATAATTCAGGACTACATGGGGTTAATGGCATGACGGTGATGAAAGTTACTGTCAACAAATGTCAACTTTTTCAGTTAGTATCAATCATAACTTTAACTGCAACTCAACAAGAATTCTTGTTAATTATAAAGACTAACATTCATTCATTCATTTTCTGAACCGCTTAATCCTAATTAGGGTCGCGGGGAAGCTGGCGCCCATCTCAGCCATAAAGATTAACATTTTTAAATTAAATGGTTTTTTTTGTTTTGTTTTTTTACTATGAAAGGCATCCCTGGATGCAAAAAAGTAAGAGAACCCCTGATTTAAGAGGAAAAAATAAATTGAGAGGACTATGTACATCTTACAAATATATGTAAATATATATAATATATATATATTGTACAAGTAAAAATATATATAAAGGTTCTAAAGCTGTAAATCTGAGGGTTTCTACTCTTGGAAAAGAATGATTTACTATATCATTTAAGCTTTTTTCTGGGTGTGTTGGATATTGTTTAGAATCTAGATGCTTTCACATTTTAGATAGTTTTTATTTAACCTACTAACATATGGAAAGGGTACAGCATCTGCTAACGGTGCACTAATGTTCTATGAAGTCAAAATTTCAACACATGCAGGACACAGAGGCTGCCATATCTAAGCAACATGCCCTCATTACCGTCTCAGTGGTGGGCTCTACTCTTCTTCTAGGCATGCTCGAAAGACAAAAAGCAGGCCATTCAGAAGTGGGACAGAGAGGAACTTTTTCCTCTGCTGCCTTTTCCCAGTCCTCTAAAAGCACAGCAGGGTGTGTTTTCAGAAAGGGAGAGGGAGTATATCTAGGTCAGGCCTGAGATCTTTTCCTCACGAGGATGGCCTGACACACTTACAGGGTAGCATTTTCAAAGGACTAAAGCAAACATACTGAGAAAATTGGAGTGTGTATACAGTTTATATAGTACTTTATATTATATAAATATATTTATTAATATATATTTTTTAATATATTGACCATATATGGTTTGGTTACATGAAAGGTTTGTTTTAACACAGATATATCGCAAGCCCTGAGTAATAAGTAATTACGATTTACAGTTACAAAAAAAACAGTCCTGGCTTCTTATTTATGATTGATCATAAAACAGACAATTTGCAAAAAGATTTTTAGACAGAGTCCTTACTGCAGAAAAAACTGTACAAAAGCAAATAATTATTTAACATATCTTAAAGACGAAATCATTAGTTGCTTGTCTACCTTAACAAGCAATTCATCACACAGTAACATTCACAAGCACCTTGTTCCTGCTTAATTGTCACTTAGTAACAGAAATAGAAGGTTTTAATCTGAGTGCAGCATCAATCCTGAAAATCAGCTAATCTTTTGAATGTCACACAATAACAATAATAGGTTATAATGACAGTAAGTAGTCTGAAGGCCTGTTGTTAGTGAGCTGCAGTAAAAGAGGATAATGCTGCACATTGATAATGGTGCACTGACAAGCTCACCTGAGTGTTCTCATAAAAAAGTACATCAGGGACCTTCATCTTCTCTTTAGGGCTATAGACAGGAGCGGAGACCTTGCCTATGGTGAGAACTCCATCTCTAATTGTGCCTGCCATTAACAAAAAGACAAAGATGAAATGATTGAAAAAGAAATGGAGAAGAAAAGGAAGCAGGACAGGAAGTAGTTGAGGAAAATAAGAGTGAGAGCACAGAAGGGAGACTAAATTTGAGTTTTAAAAAAACTGCCAATTCAACAATCTTTTAATTCAGCACTCGGAATTGCCATCTGTCTTCATCACATACTAGGGCTATCAAAAAGTTTAATGTAAGAAACATAGATTTCATTTTATTATAAACTAGAAATTAGTTTTTTTTAAAAATATTTAAAAAATGAAACGCAAGCTGTTATGATTAAGGACTACAATTAACATTACATTTATAAGATAAATAGCTAGACTTCATGTTGGACTGTAGTGTCCTGTTTCTGCTACATGGTTTGTATTTTTATGGTTTCACTTAAATGAGGATGGGTTTCCCTTTTGAGTCTGATTCCTCACAAGGTTTCTTCCTCAGGTCGTCTGAGGTAGTTTTTCCTTGCCTCATGCGGGCTTGCTCATTGGGGATGTGAAATGTTTAAATTCTTTTTCAAATTTGTTTTTGCTGTGTAAAGCTGCTTTGCGACAATGTCAATTGTAAAACACGCTATATGAATAAAATTGAATTGAATTGTTAGT
This sequence comes from Neosilurus mollespiculum, assembly GCA_030014195.1. Lineage (NCBI taxonomy): Eukaryota > Metazoa > Chordata > Actinopteri > Siluriformes > Plotosidae > Neosilurus > Neosilurus mollespiculum. The sequence continues at coordinate 35,051,357 of JAQMYF010000012.1, read as the reverse complement.
AATTTCCAAAAGGGACTTATTGTTTCCCTTTTTTCTGTGGGTAAATCCCAAATGTATTCATTAAAAGACATTATGTAGTGAAAATGTATACTGGATTTGGAGCTATTTGGGAGTCAGCCTAACCTTGGAGAGGTTTGAATGAACGAATGAATAAATTAATGAATGAAACAAGCAAACAAAAAACAAATAAAAGGTTAAAAAAAGGTAGAAAAAACTCCCTATTCATTACATGGTGCACTTATTTTTTAGATATTGTGTAATGTTGCCTGTACATTATTACAATGATGCAAGCAAGCCACTGGGTCTCATCTATATTCAGCCTGGTGTTTCTTTCACTTTTCCTAATGTAGTTCTCTAATCAGCACAGTCTGTGTAGAAACTAGCAAACAATTAGACTATTCCACATATACTGACTTCTGTGTAATTAAAGTGTAATTTGACAGCCTATTACATACAATACAATCATTTACACTGATGGCATTTGTCTGATGCCCTTATCCAGAGCAATTTTCATAAGTGCTTTGAAGTCTCTATCAGCGAATATAATCTGATACTGGCTTACTAAAATCCAGGCTAAGAATACCATCGGTATAAAAATTCTATACAATAGCAATACATATGGCATTTATAATCTAACATCATGAGCTATTTCTTGCATATAGCATTCAATTAGCTACAACACTGTGATTAATAGTAATAATAAACAGACATGACTAATCACTAAAGTGCAGAGTGCAATGTAGAGTATAGTGCAACTCACAAGTGGTGTCTTGTTCTAGTTCTAGTTCGGAGCCTGTCACTGGACCAGTTCGCTCCTCTATAGAACAATTCACCAGATTTTTCTGTAGAGAAGCGCGTGCTAGGCTAGGGAGGAACCTACGCAGGGCAGAAAACAAGACTTGGCTGATACATATAATTAGTATCTACTAAACAGGAACTGTGCAATCTGAAACGGAGGACAAAAACTCGCAGTGTGCTACAGTCACTGATTCTGAAATCTTAGAAATGCAAAATAATACCATCCCAAAATATACAAAGAAAAGTACACAATAAGACCCTCATATTTTTCAAGGGAAAAAGCACTTTCTTCAAACTTTAACTGAGTTTCAAAAGATGGCATAAAGGAGTGTGTTTGACCACTGTAACACTTAAAAATGTAAAGTTAAACCATAAAAATATCCTTTTAGTTAGCTTTTCATATGTTCCTGTGTAGTATATTCTAAAATTATTATTCGATGGACACTGAGATATATAAGTAGGTTGGGTTCTGCCTCACTTAAATTCACTTTAGAAAGAGACTGTACATCTGTGATTATGTAAGAGATATGAATGCTACCTAGATAAGCATGCTTTATTCACAGCATGAGCAATGCTTTCTTCAGGATATTGAGATAGACGGCGGCAAATTCTCAAAAGCTGCCTGGTGGATAATGAAGAAGCCAAAGAATGGGCCTGGAAAAAACACAAACATTATTTAATCTGACACACAATGCTAAGATTCAATGATGGGCATCAATATTTCTATTTTTTCCTACAATTTTCACAATTGTCTAGTCTTATCTGATATAGTAAAAAGAATATATTTTGCAAAATTAATTGCATTATTACTTTAAATAATTATTTATGCATTTAATCTATGTGACAGTGCACCAAAAAAAAATTCCTTATACATGTCACACATGGCAAATAAGAGATCCTGTATGTAATTACTGGGAGATGTACAGCATCTTACAGTTGGGTCGTTGGTGTTTCTCAGGCTGTGGGTTAAATGCAGCAACTGTTCAACTGCTTCATTCGGAACATTTGGTGTCTGCAAGCAATACACGGCAGTGCAATAATTTAATTCAGTATTAATTTAATATGGCAAAAGTGTAGAGTTTCTAAAAAAAAAACTCTAGTAAAGTAAATAAAACAAACCCATGCTCAAGTACTGTATTTTTTTTTTAAATAATAATAAAATAACATCATGGGACTATGGCAAGTGCTACCCCAACATGCTCTACACATGCCTTTGACAGTTTAAAAATATTGGCAAAGGTTTAATAAATGGGTGTAGTGGACAAAAAAGAGATGGTGGGAGGAGTCTTATAGTGAGCATGAATATAGGAAATAGTGGTGGCTTTCTTAAAATAACCTTAATTTGGAACATTTCACTGTAATTAAATACAAAACAATGTTATATTCAACACTAATCGTAGTGTCAGTGACTGTGTACAGACCATTCCATGGATAACTGCCGCCTCTTCCACCTTGGCAAGAGGTCTGACTGCATGGAAAAAAAACATGGTGAGGAGTTCAGGGTTGAGCCACTGCTGAGAACTGCTGCCTGGCACGGGTGGCTCAGCCAACGCAATAACCCGGAATGAAGGATGGATGGGAAATATACGCCTGTGTGAGAAGGAAAGAAGCAAAAGGATGATCCAGTTATTCTTATGTAATTAAGACATGACAAAAAATTTACACACATTCCTCAAATTCAGTCAGTGAATGTGTCAGATATGCACCTCACTCCACACTGAACTGTATTTCTGTTTGTCCCGTTACTGGTTCTCAGCAGTAACTGTAAGGCACAGTATGGACCCATGATCCTCACATCCATATGTGAGCCTTTCAAAAAGGTTGCCATAAAGGTGGAAGCACACAGTTGTCTAGAATGTATTTGTATGCGGTATCATTAAGATTTCCCTTCATTGGATTTAAGGGGCTTTAAACGTGTTTCAGGATGAAAATGCTCTTTTGCACAAAAGAAGCCAAAAGCACCAATGCTTTATATGCAGTAAAATCAAACAGATAACTAAAAGCAAACTCAGCCAAGTTATCCTCAAACATAAGAAAACAGTCTGTGGCTGAATCTTAAATGCAATCACAGTCTCTTGGAGCAATCAGTCACAAAGAGGTCAAAAATAAAGTTTTTTTAAGTAGTAATTTTCTTACATGTTAAAGGTTATAAAAACTTTTTACATTTTGGCTGGAACGTTATTTTCTTGGAAGGCCTTTGAAAGTATTCATGTCCAAAACAATAAAATTTCTTTAAAAACTATCATCAATTGTAGTAAGAGTCCAGTTATTGTTGCTTAGAACTCAGCAACCCCATGCACCTGTAAGGACACACCAAAAGTAAGAAATAGCAAGAAATAGCAAAAGTAAAAAAAGCAAAGCATTTAATTTTGCAAGAGAAAGCAACTAAGTAAGATTATAAATGCATGCACATGCAGGTTTTAGTAGTCACTAAAATAAATCATAAACATGCCCATGTTCAAGTTGTAAATATCGCAAACACTGTGAGATGTCCAAATAATGTCCACTCCGACAAATGATGGTGTATATCAGTAAGCTGTGTTTAAAAATCCTGAAACACTTTATTCACTGAATATTATTTTCAAATTATGTTATTAGGTTATTATAAAGCAATTTTGTTATTTTATTCTGTGAGTAATTAGAATATTGTCTCTTCATTCAGTCAGTGTAACAATAATTATATTCATATATAATCTGTTATCAAAATCACTTAAGTCTCTAAGAAATAGTTTGAAAGTTGAATAATATACCCAGTGACTTTTTAAGTTTTGTAAGAAAAGGGTTCAGAGTGGACAAACTTTCTGACACACTTTCAGTGTGGGCTTGTATTTAAATCAGCAGCCTGTAAGATTCTAAATGTATAGTATATAAAATATGTAGCAGATGGACATTTTTTCTGAGCTTTTATTGGTAGAAATATCATTTGTGTTGTTTACTGATGGCATAAACCTAGATTTCGGAGCGGACACCTTTGGACGGACACATATTCACATGCTTGTGTAATCAACATTTCAGAATCTGGTTCAGATATGTTTTGCTCTCAAGTTACATACCTAGATGTATTTTATAAAAAGTGCAGCTGATTAAAAAAAAGATACATTTCTCATTATCACAAGAGAGAAAAGTCGGAGTGGAATCCTAAGAATTTTTCGAGTGGGAAACTCAAATTCGTCCAAAATTTAACCTCTGTGTATATTTTCAAGACAAGCTGATGTTAATTTTTTTTTCGGTACTCCATACTATTGTGTATTTATTCATATATGAAATTTGATGTAATATGTACAGATTTTACAACAATAACCCTCATTTTATGTATTCCAGGGCTCTAGAAGACTGTGAAAAGACTCTAATGCCTTGGCAGAAAATTCTCAGTTATTAAAGAACAGCACTGAAATAGTGTGCAGCAGAAAAACATTCTCAAACACGAACAGAACAATTGTGCTTAAACATTTAATGATCTGTACTATTTCTAGTCGACCCATACAGTATGACTCTGTTCAGATAGCATGGTCTCAGTTCAAGAACCGTTATACAATAAAATAATAGTTAACAATTGCCATGTTAAATGTCAAATCAGTCAGCAACATCCACTGAGCTTGAAGTGAATAACTTCAACTATATGGGAACATAAGAAAAGTAAACTAAAATAAGATTTTTTACAGTTTTACATTTTCAAAGATGGACAATGATGATGCCCCAGTTTTATTGATGCCTCACCTCACTAATGAAAAATTGAGCACTTGTTTCTGGATTCAGTCTTGCTAAAAATCAAACACTATTTCTTTGACGTCACATGCAGTACACAGAGCAGTACAGGGAGTGGTGGCTCAGTGGTTAAGACGCTGGACTAGTGATCAGAAGGTCTGGGGTTCAAGCCACAGTACCAAGAAACTGCCACTGTGGGGCCCTTGAGCAAGGCCTGAAGTGCTCTGTTGTATGAATGAGATAATAATGCAAGTCGATAATAAACAAATGGCATAAATGTAAATGCTATACATTTCTGAAGCCTGCCTTTCACCTATACACCAGGCCATTAATGTCTGCTGGCACCCAGGAAACAAGAACAACCATATTTCTCTGTCATAGCTGAGTGTTTGCAGCTGACAATACTACAGCTCCTGGAGGACTCTCATTTATTCCTAATCGCAATAGACAGCTTTATCTATTTATAAACCGAGGACAGTCCTGCATGTAATACACAGAAACTGCAACTGACAGAGGTGGGGGGTGAGGTGGGGGGGGGGGGGGGGGGGGTTACACAAAACCCCTCACTATTATATAAACGTCAATGTGACAATCGCCACCTGTTGCCTAGCAACACCATA
>JAQMYF010000012.1:35032494-35046134 GCA_030014195.1 Neosilurus mollespiculum | reverse complement strand
CCCCCCCCCCCCCCCCCCCCCCCCCCCCCCCCCCCCCCCCCCCCCCCCCCCCCCCCCCCCCCCCCCCCCACACAAAACCCCTCACTATTATATCATCGTCAATGTGACAATCGCCTCCTGTTGCCTAGCAACACCATACTATCCCTCATGCCTGAGACTGGATCCTGCACATTTTGCTGTGTTGCAATGGCAACCCACAGGTGCAGAACTAACACCGAGCGTCAAAAATGATGAAGCACTGAGCAGCAGCTTTCTGTAAACCTATCTATCACAGTAGTTAAGGGCTTGAGATAAGTGAATTTTCTTTCATCACAAATAATAGAAGTAACTGAGTATAATAAACCTATCAAGTGCTTAAAGCACTGTACACTGGAGGACCGGGAGCCTTCAGTGTGTTCTTTTAATCTGAAGCATGGCATTAGGTCAGTCTCTTCTCTGCCTCCCTGTCTGGCTAGACGGCCCAGTGTGGAAGGTTTGTTCATTAACCCAGCTGGAAGGAGTGATGTGTGTGTGAGAGTGCACGTGTATGTGTTAATTAAGAGCAGTGCTGGGACCAGATGAAGTATAGTCTGGGATATCGACGTGAAAGACAGGAAGAGGAAGAAGCTTTATTTCAGCCTCAGACGGGCCACCACAAACATCCTTCCTGCCCGTCGAGGTGGAGTTCCATCAGCAGAATGTATCCAGTACCGATTCTGTGGGCTGAAGGTTTACAGCCTTCCCTCAGTGATGAAATGTGGCGACGTTGTGGTTACGAGGGAACTGTCATAGCTCATATAAACATCAGGGGTTTTATTTTCTTTGAATAATATCAACATGAGGATAAGTATTTCTAAGCGGCCAGAAGTAGTAGTAGTAGTAGTAGTAGTAGTAATAATAATAATAATAATGATAAAATAATTTTTTTCAAAAGATTGACCAATGTGCCGACATAGCATAGTGGGAGACTAAAAGTTCTTAATAATATTTCAGAATAAAGTGGTGATTAAAGCATAAAACAACAGCACTTTCCTGGTATGTTTTTACCTCCTCATTAAAGATATTGCTGCACTTCACAGCCATTTTTTATTCCATATCTAAAGACAAGTGAAAACTGACACAAATTACTCACCACCCATGACACCCCTATAAAATAGGCTCGGCTTTCTGTGGGCAGTTTCCTGTTATTGTGGTTAGAGATGAAAGCTCCCATTGTCATGGGCTGAAATGCATCTCATTGAGAGTCAGTGTTTTACACAGACATGGAGCCCTGACTTTAATTTAGAGCCCATATTCACAGACATTTTTAAAATGGATGTGTGTTTAATTGCTAGTCAGACACTCACTATGGGATGATGTCAACAGGAGTTAATCAACACCTCAGACATGGCTCTGTCCTTTCAGGCAGCTCGGAGCTGTACGGACAATTCAACTAGGACTAAGTGTTCTGTGCTTCAGAAGAAATGAAAAAGAGAAAAAAATAAGGAAGCTGATAAAACTAAGCATAAGTACTGAACTGCCAGTCAACTTTTTATGTGAACTGAGAAAGGTTTATTACTTAATGGATTGTTGTCATTGTTATTAGGCACTTGTGGCACACCATATATTTATTTATGCTTCACAATTAAACTCAGCACAATTTATGAGGCTTTTATAAATTATTAATTACTAATAGCCCTAAGCAATTCACAGCTGATTGTGAAGCGACCAGGACGAGAATAAGCACCTCCAAGTCCGAGGCCATGTTTCTCAGCCGGAAAAGGGTGGAATGCACCCTCCGGGTCTGGAAGGATAAAAACTTGCCGCCCCAAGTGGAAGAGTTCAAGTATCTCGGGTTCTTGTTCATGAGTGAGGGAAGGATGGAGCAGGAGACTGACAGGCAGATCGGTGCAGCCTCTGCTGTAAAGCAGAGCTTTTACCGGTCCGTTGTGGTGAAGAGGGAGCTCAATTTACCAGTCGATTTATGTCTCTACCTTCACCTATGGCCACGAGTAGTTTGGGTAGTGACCGAAAGAACAAGATCGCAAATATAAGTGGCTGAAATGAGCTTCCTTCGCAGTGTGGCAGGTTTCTCCCTTAGAGATAGGGTGAGAAGTTCTGTCATCCGGGAGGAGCTCGGAATAGAACCGCTGCTCCTTCACGTTGAGAGGAGCCAGTTGAGGTGGCTCGGGCATTTGATTAGAATGCCTCCCAAACGCCTCCCTGGTGTGGTGTTTCGGGCATGTACAACTGGGAAGAGACCTCGGGGGCAACCCAGAACACGCTGGATGGACTATGTCTCTCGGCTGCTCTGGGAACGCCTTGGCGTCCCCCCAGAAGGGCTGGAGGAAGTGGCTGGGGAGAGGGACATCTGGACCTCACTGCTTAGGCAGCTGCCCCCGCGACCCGACCCCAGAACAAGCGGAAGAAGATGAATGAATGAATAATAGCCCTAATGGATTTACCCTTCAAAAATACTTCTACATATAACAAACCCTCATTTAGGGCCTCATTAGGATCTAAGGATGACTTGATCATAACAACTTTTAAAAAATCCCTATTTAACTGCCATCTTCCTCACAGTGTTTGTTCTGTGGCAATAAACATGATTAAGTGAGGAATCATGCACAAGAGTTAGTTCTATTACAAGCAAATATTCAAAGCAGGGGTGACATCATATGGCCTGGCATGACGCTGTCCCAAAATCCCCAAATAGGTAACTTACTGTTGTGTTTCCTGACAGACAATTTCAAGAAATGTTAGATGAATGTCTTCAAAATATCAATTTAATATATTATGATGAACTACAGGTTAATGGAATATGCAGCTTTGTGACTAAGTGGTTGCTATAGAAACGGTAATGCTTTAAAATGAGTGCATTAATCTACACATGTGGTTTAAGTCTGAGCTTCTGTTGAAAAAAATTGAATCAAGCATTTTTTTGATTAATCAGATTAGGGAATCCCAATAAACTGTAGCAGAAAGGTCAATACAACATTACAAGAAAGTCCAGGTGTTGAAAAAATCTGACTGGCTGTGGAAATGGACACTCTTCTAAAATGTTAAATGTTCATACTATTTCCAAAGCAAAATAGAGACAGCTATTGTCTACAGATTTCAAAGGTATCAGATACGAATCTCATTCAAAGAGAGGATCTCATGGAGGAACTGATTGGTTGAGCTTCCATGAACACGAACACACACATACAGAGTTATACACACGGACACTCATTTCCTCATAACATCATGCCTTTGAAGTAATCACATGCTAACACAGGCTGGTGCTCCCATTGGAAGCAGGTATGAGAGAGTGTCAGGTAATTAACTTGAGACACATAGAACTGCAGGGTTCACACATTCCTCCTGCAAGCAGCGCTGCGGGTTCTCTATACACATGACTGAACGCTTATAAATGGTTGTTGGTCTCCAACTGTCAACTATGCCAAGGAGGTTATATCTTGTCAACGGTTTTTTATTTTTTTTGACTGTTAGCAACTTTACACAAAAAAAAGTTATGAATGAATTTTGGTGATTTTTTCTGGAGTGGTGGAGTTGGCTGGCCCAGCTCAAGATTTTTAAGATAATCCAGATAAAATTCTGGATCCAGAATTTTTGAAAAGATTCTTTAACATTGTGAGATGATTTCTGGAAGTGTGGTATTACAGCTGGAACAGCAAGGTGTGCTTCTGTAATTTTTCTGCTTGGCAGAGGTTTGTACTCTCTGAGTGCTTGTAGTCTGAAATGAAATCTGACTGAAATCATGTGTGTTTTCTTCAGAGTTATGCATGTCTGTAATGACAGTGTCATGTTGGCTAGAACATGGCTTGTGGTACCTTTCCTGAAGCTCATGCTCAGTGAGCTGGAGCTCTTCCTTCATGGTGAGGTAACGGTCCCACCTCAGTAGCCGGGTTCCATCATACAGAGCCAGCTCTCGGTCATGTAGCAGCCTGCACGGAGATCACGCACAACTTAATCCGTGCAAAACCTCTACCAGTTTCTCATTTATCAAACATCAATAAATAAACAAAACAATCCTTATTGGTCTTGCCTGGACAGCACAGCCAGAGTTCCCAGGTTAACACGATGGATGCCGTCCAGCAGCACCAGCTTGCCCTCCTGAGCTGCACTCACCAGCGGAGAAGCCCTCCAGGCCGTATCCCCATTAGGCAGCGTATAGCGCTGCTGGAGCAGGTCCCGCGCTGTCATATCCTGCCACATAGATGAATACACATGTGATGAGTGCAGCCATGCATGAACAAACCCAGACTGCTTTGAAGAATAAGGGAGAAAAGAACCCTTGTGTTATTTTCCACTTTCTGTTTAATCCCAAAGTCATACAAGAAAAGGATAGGAATTATCAGTAATCAGTTCTCATTCTGTTGTTAATTTAATTGGTGACGCAGTGAAAACATACAAGTGAGGTGATGGTCTTGATTTCCTTTAGCTTCAAAGAAGTCAGGGGAAAAAAAAAGAACCTTTTTGTATACGCATTTTACTACGAAAATCTCACAAAGGCCGGAAATAATGATAACGAGCACTAGTGGTGCATAATATGTCCATCACAGTTAAAATATGGGCACAAGAACATTAATTATATGACTTTATCATGATGTAAGGAGTTGTAGCAAAAGTTAAAGGTTTTTTTGTATATAATATTTTGTTTATCTTATTTTTGACCTTTTGAACGAAAACTCTCCATGTCTTAATCACATGTCATGTGAAGGACCACTCAGGGAATCATTGTTCATTGTTTCAAGGAGATCTATCAAGGTTGTAAAAAGTTGTGGCAAATGGTAAAGTTTTTGGTTAAAGTTAATGGATGGACACCGGATGGACAGCCAGTGTCATACCTTGACACGTCCTGTCTAAAGTACAATAAAAAACTTGCTCATGTGATGATATAAATCTTTCATTGAGGCTACAAGATAATTATAAAGCAAATTATGTTAAGAGAAATAAATTATGTCTCTAAATAAGCCTTTCCTGGAAAAATTTGGAATTAGGTAACAAAGTGCCACTTAGCCTGCATCTTTTTGGAAAGCATCACTGATTTGAGAAGTAATATAAACTCAGTAAATTATTACAAACAATCTGCATTTTTTTTGGTCGTACAAATTCAGCAGGGCTACAACAGAGGGGACAGACAAAGGTTTGGGAGGTGGATTGGAAAGTTGCCCAGTTACATTCATAAAATATGTTTTGTATGTCTGTCATAGGAAAAAAGGGCAGATCTGTAAGTCAAATCAAACCATGTTCATACAAAAGTGATACAATTGTCCCAAATAAAAAAAAAATCCTTGTATAGTATTCCTGTGACAGTTGGCTGATGAGTGACCTCTGCATGTATGTTACATAACGTATGTACGTTTAACCTAACACTGTTGTAAAGATGTTGTACAATACACGTGGGTATAAAAGGAGGTCCTGTGGGTTTAATATAAAGCAGTCATAGGAGTATTGCAACAAAAAATCCATAGAATTCTGAGTGTATCAGATGATCTAAAAAGAGTAGGAAATTTGTATATCTATGGTAACGGTAGTACGGTGTTGTAGGGTACAGCACAACACACCTCAGAAATGGACCTGACATCAGAAATTACTTAGGAGACTGACTTGTTTTTAATACGTTCAAAACTACAACGGCATTTTCCATCTCACAACAGAAGCTTTTTCAACACTCTTCTAACTGTCCTAAGAATTTGCCCAATTTTCTGTCATGAACCTGTTGTATACTTGTTGTGCAACCTATGTGACAAGAGCTTCATATGCTGTACATATTAAAAATAATTCCAATTAAAGCTTTCAGCTTAGTATAAAGAACATAGTTTTTAGTAAAAAAGTTCACCCAAGGCAGACTGCAGCACCTGGGATTCATTTGTCCAAAATTTATTTCAGCTTCACGCTGCAGGCGAAAACACTACATGTGATTAGGGACAAGTAAGGCACTATGGAAATGAGAAACAAGAAATAAGAAAAGAGTCAAAAGGGTTGTGATAAATTATAGCAGAAAAATTCCTTTTTCTCCCCCGGATGATGGGACCCCTGACCTGCAATAGCTAAAAATATCCACAGCATGATGCACAGGCTGCTTCCTTTTCCTGCTTGCTTCAGACCGAGCCAAGAAATTCCCAGCATTCCACAGCTTACACACAGACCCACTTAACCGCACAAATACACTTACACATGTGGGCTCCAAAAATTTACTACCTGTGGCAACAGTGCTTACCTTATGCTTTTCGTAGCCTGAGAGTCTGGCTTCAACACAACAGAGTGAAATATTCACATGCTCTTTAGAGACAGAGAGTGGGTATTATGGGTGGGTTTTTTGTGTGTGTGGGTGATGTGTTAAATCACAGCTTTCCAAAATCAAGAAATAAGAATGCTAAAGATTTGAGTCCTGCTTTGAAAAATGGTTCAAAAAACAACTTGGTAAAATTGAATAACAGAATCATTAGGAGGTGAAATGGTTGAAGGAAGAAAATGCCTGCAATACTGTAGAGCTGTACCTGAAATCTAACAATTTCTTTTTTTTTTTACTGAATAAATAAATGTGTGCCTAATGTTATTTTTTTTAAATATGATTTGTTTACCCTTCACTTGATATAAAAATGTAATCCTGACATTTAAACCCACAAGAGATGAGGTGAGCGTTGAAGTATGGTTTAAGAACTTAAATTCAAAACTTTAGAGCACACTGATCAATCTTGCAGTCTTTGATATATGTGCAAACAAAAGACTAACGTTTCGACACATTGTGTCTTCATCAGGACTCTGTTGTCGACAGATTTCTCGACTCTATGTTGAAACGTTAGTCTTTTGTTTGCACAAACATTTACGACTGCAAGATTGATCAGCGTGCTCCAGACTCTCTTCCGTTTTGTCCTTCGTCCTACTGAGAAGCACCTGATACTGAGGACCTTAAGGAGTGCCCTATTTTTATCAAAACTTTGTAAGTATAGAGAAAATGATTGCATGTATTGAAAAAGTTCATCCACCACAAACTCTGGATACCTCTAGAATGATAGCACCACTCGGGAGATCAAAAATGTACCATGACAATTTATTCCCATATACACTGCCTGGTCAAAAGAAAAGTCACACACTATAATTTTTTCATGGCGTGCATTTAGCATTGATCACAGCTTGTAATCTCCATGGCAGTGGTGGCTTAGTAGTTAAGTCTCTGGAATAGTAATTTGAAGGTTGGAGGTTCAAACCCAGTACCCCCAAGCTGCCACTGTTGGGCCCTTGAGCAAGGTCCTTAACCCTCAATTGCTCAGGTGTATAAAAATGATTACTGTAAGTCGCTCTGGATAGTGAATGAGCAGGTTATCACATCAATGGACTTTTTCTTCCCTGATATAAAATGGGGACTCAAATAATGAAAGATAAATAATGATAGGGAGCGTGAGGAATCATTTTCACATATTTATGGGCACCCCAGAGTCCAGACCTTAACCCTATTGAAAGTTTTCAGGATGTGCTGGAGAAGACTTTATGGAGTGGTTCGATTTTTTCCTCATCAGTTCAAGACGTTGCTGAGAAATTAATCCAATACTGGATGGAAATAAATGTTATGTTGCTTGAGTTTGTTGACACAATGGCAATTACTTGCTGTAAACAAGGCTAAAGATGGAACAACATATTCGTGTGTGCAATTTTTTTTTTTGGTTGGTCAGTGTATCGCTGGCATACAAAGAGTTAAATGGAAGAAATGGAAAGATTACGTGACTGAATCTTGAACGCACAAAATAAGACTTTGTGGGTAAAATAAATGAAATGTAAAGACAGTTATAGAATGAAAAAACATTGGAGATGATCTGTATAGTTTTTCAACAGAGATAGTGCAGTGTTAGACGGCATTTTCGTGGACTGTGAGATGAATATATATATATATACACACATAGGCCTAAGTCTATTTATAATAGTAGTTTATTACTTCTTAACAGCTTAAAATTTCTCATTAGAAGCAAGATAGTAAAATATTACATAATTCAATTATCAAATATTTATCAAAATATCCATCTTGACCACTTTTCTTGGTATCATGCTAATGAAGTGGTCCATTTAATAGACATGATTGTAATATTTTGGGACTAGTAACAAGGCGGCCGGCCTGGTTTGGCTGGCTTCACTTCTGAGCGGGCTGGTAGGCCGAGTGCTTAATCCAGTTATTTTTAAATCAGTGTTTCCAACCTACTGTTCCACTCTGTAGCCACCAGGCTTGTAATTTTTTTTAAATACCATGGGAGATAGAAAACATAAATGTTAAAAACTGTCCATAAACACCCTGAATTATTGTGCTATTAATATTAATGTACTAAACACATTCATAAAACATACATATATAAATCATCACAGGGGAAGCTGGAACCAATCCCAGGTCAATTGCAGGGCTAACACAGACACAATTAACCATTCACACTCACATTCACATCTATAGACAATTTAGTGTGGCCATTTTACTGAATCCATATGTCTCTGTACTGTGGGAGGAAACCACAGCACCCAGAGGAAACCCAGGCAAGCACATGGAGAACATGCAAACTCCACATAGAAAGACCCAACAAAAAGCTTGAACCCTGAATTTTATTGCGTGTTAGTGCTAATCGTGTCCCTCTAACAACATATCACGGATAAAATTTTAACATCACACAAGCTGCTTCCAATCAGTTTGTACAAATTCACAAGAAACTGATATGTTAGCTACAGATATCTCAGCAAGCTGTTCCCGCAACTTTCTCCCTAATTTAGTCATGACCAATTCCCACCCACCAGACAGCTCCCCTGGGAGGGCGAAGACCATCACATGCTTCCACTAAGGCTTCTTCCTCACCAAAATCAACTAACCACATTTTTTAACTGCTCTGTTCTCTGCTAACATGGCCAATTTTGCTTTCTAGAATGATAAGCCTTTCTGTAACTCCACTCGGGAGCCCAAAAAAAAGTACCACGAATCATAATGTTAAGATTCTCCACAGAATGAGTTTGCCACGGGTATTCAAGCAGGCAGCATCAATACACACTAGCTCTCAATACACCCAGCCCACCTGTCCAGTCTCTGTCTTAGTTAAGGGGGTGATCACAGTAGCGAATGCATCAGTGTCTGACCTCAGAGCAGAAGCTGTTATAGCTGCAGGGTGGGCCGACATCATATTACACCCTATGGATTAAGAATGGGATGTCTCTTAAGTTCATATGCGTGTGATGGCAGATGAGCGAATACTTTTGGAAGTGTAGTGTATTCTGTGGCTTAAATACATATTTAAGCGAGAAGGTCGTGCGACAATTTAGGACAGTGCGGATGTTTTGGCAAAAAAAGCTAATTTCCTGGCGTTAATCAGTGATATTGTGTTTGCTTTTTGTACTCAAACCTTTTGCTTTTTAATGAAACGTTATAAGCGCGAACAAAACGCAAATAAAATACAAATGATGACAAAATACACGTAAAATGGCGGAGGAATTCCACATGGAAGTCACCAACTTTTCGCTTTTAATTGCAAACAAAAAACCAATAATTGGCGGGCAAAACAACAACTTTGCAACCTTCTCGCGACATGTGGGGACTGTAATGAGAAGAGTTTGAGATTACTATGTGTCAGAGCCTCATTTTGTGACATTTGCAGAAATTTCGAACGTTTGAATTTTTTTGCGATGAGTTCACAAACCAGGCGACCAAAATGTGATGCCGTTAATGTTGCGAGACAATTTTGAGAACATTTTGAGAATGAAAAGTGACAATTTTGCCAACTGCCATTCCCGTTAGTCACTTTTCTATCACACCTCTAGTGTGATCACCATATAAAATATATAAATATAAACTTTAAACATCTTGTTTTTTCTGTTTTTCTTGTACATCCTTGTAGTTTGTACAAACATTTTTAATTAATATGCAAACACACATTTACAAAGGCAATTTTCTAATGTGTCTGTGTAGTATATTAAACTGTGCCATCAGACTCGCTAAACGTACTTACAGTCAGAAAATACAAGACTTTTTCAATGATTCTACAAACACCAGGAGAATGTAGCATGGCTTACGGACAATCACTAGCTAGAAGACCCTCCTGTGTGCAATAATGACACTGACTTCCTCAATGACCTGAACAACTTTTTTGGAAGGTTTGAGGCACTAAATAGTACTCCAGCAGAGAAAGAAGTCCCACGACAAGAAGAAACAGCACTATGTCTTGCCTCAGCTGATGTGCAGAGGACCCTGCAAAGAGTCAAGACCAGCAAGGCCCCAGGCCCTGACAACATTCCCGGATGAGTGACTGATCAGCTGGCTTGTGTCCTAACAGACATCTTTAACACCTCACTGAGCCAAGCCAAAGTCTCGTTGTGCTTCAAGACTGCAACCATTGTTCCAGTGTCTCAAAAGACCCATTCACTAAACGATTACCGGCCTGTCGCACTCACCGCTATCATGATGAAGTGCTTTGAGAGACTGGTCAAGGACCACATCATCTCCAAACTCCCCCCCACATTCGACCCAATCTGCTCCACAGAGGATACAATCTGCTCTGCTCTTCACCTGAGCTTGACACACCGGAAGGAGAAGAACATGCATGTGTGGATGCTGTTCCTGGACTTTAGTTCAAGCATTTAATACAATCATCCCATAGCATCTGGTAGGAAAACTGGGACTCCTGGGCTTCAGCACCCACCTGCGCAACTGGCTGTTCGACTTCCTCACCCAAAGACCTCAGGTCGACGAGAACACCTCCAGCATCATCACCCTCAGCACGGGCTCTCCCCAGGGCTGTGTCCTGAGTCCTTTGCTGTTCACTTTGATGACACATGTCTGTGTCCCAAGGTCTGCCACTAACCATATTGTGAAGTTTGCTGACGACACAACAGTGGTGGGCCTCACCAGAGACGACAAAGACCTGGCCTACAGAGAGGAGGTAGAGTAGCTGGTGAGATGGTGTGAAGTCAACAACCTGATCCTGAACGTTGACAAGACCAAAGAGATCATCATGGACTCCAGAAAGATCCAGCCCAGCCACACCCACCTCCTCATCAACAACATGTCCATGGAGGTGGTTAGCAGCACCAAGTTCTTGGGGGTGCACTTCACAGATGACCTCACTTGGTCTGTGAACACTACATCTCTAGTTAAGAGGGCACAACAGTGCCTGCACTTCCTGAGACGGATGAAGAGAGCCCACCTCACTACGTTCTACAGGGGTACTGTAGAGAGCATCCTCACTAACTGCATCTCTGTGTGGTGCGGAGGATACACTGCTGCCGACTGGAGGAATGTGAGGAGAGTGGTGAGGACAGCTAAGAAAATCAACGGGAGCTCTCTTCCTTCTGTGCAGGACATTGCCCCACAGCGATGTGTGTCCCGGGACAGAATCATAATCAACCACCACGGACTTTTTTCACTTCTGCCCGCTGGAAGATTCTGCAGCATCCAGTGCAGAACCACCAGGTTCCGAAATAGTTTTCTCCCCCCCAGGCCATCAGACTCTTAAATCCATAGAGTGTAATATTCTACTGCACTACTGACTCTTTTTAAAACCGTACCTTATTGCACTTTGCACTATTTATTGCCATTTGCACAGTCTATATTCCACTGTCTATAATCTATACGCTTACTGTTTATATACTATATCTTAATTAAATATTTTTTTTTAATGTATGCTGTAGCAAGCAAATGCAACGACATTTCGTTCTGTATATACTTGTATATCTGAATGTCAACAAAGAGTGTCTAAGTCTTATTTAGGAAAATACTAACCATAAAAATCTCATTTTGGTTTGTTTTTGTAATTATCTTTCCGCAAACTACCAAACTCTGGAAAGGATTTTAAGAGATGGAGTTATGCAGCTCTTAGGCTGTGCACCTGCCTCTGCTGGGAACTTGTCTGCTTTTTTAATGATTAAAAATTTATAAATAAATATACTGTTATTAATAATTAATTGTTTAGCTGGCCATGTAGTATATACTGAAACAATTATGCACCTTATGATCAGTGGATGGTGCTAAAATACATACTCCCGGAGATGGGATTCAGTGACATTCACTTCGCATTTGGTGCATGAAAAATTTGCTTTTAGTTTGCTTTTCTTGTGTCCCCATATATATACCTATATATACATATATAGTAAAACTTGGGAGTTTAAAATGAGGCCACTACACAGAGCTCAGCTGCCTCGATCATACTTAAAATAAGTAAATATAAACTACAATACGTTTGATTTACTTTGCTTTGTATCTTCCTGTGTAGTATATGATAAAATAAACTGCCTCAGGCTGACCTTTCAGTGACATCCACCACGCCTTTGGCAGATAACTGTTCGGTACAAGATAACAGACAAGATTCTGAACTAAAAATAGAAAGGATTCTGATCTTTTAATGGTGGCTATTTAGGGATGTTCTTGTGCCTGTAAATAAAACTGTTTAAAAAAAATCTTTCCTCAAATGTCTTTCGTGAGTCTATGGAAATGCCAAAGAAAGAATCAGCCAATCACAGCGTGACACTGTCCCTCCTCTAGCCTGATTGGGGAAGAGCATTGGATGACTGCAATGGATAATCTCAGAGTGCATGACCTCTGGCATGACTGTGCTGAGGCTCAGTGGGTTGCTCTCCAAGCCAGCACTTTGGTCTGTCCAGCATATACAAACATTTCTGAGTAAACAGCTCTGTCTGCAGCTGCAGCTGATGTGCAAGTAACACAAATACTTATCCATAAAACTCGAAAGATAAGCAGTACATACCAGTGATGTCAAAAACTTCAATTTTCCACCTGACCTGTAAAGGTTGTCCAATAGCCAATCTGAGTGTCACTCTTATATCTTCAGACTGTGTGAACTCTCATTACTGACTCATATATGGGGTTTTTTTTTTTTTTCATTTTCTTTCCAAAATATTACATAGAAGTAGGAATACAAACCTTTCAGCACATTAAATGTAATCAGCTGGACACCATATTCAAACTTAGCTTGACAAAAGGGTAATGTGCCTTAATTGTCTTTTACGCATAAAGATGTGTGCTGCTACCACACCTCCAACAGACGCAGACTGGATTGATACTGTGACTTGTATTCAAAACATGGAAAGGATGACCTTTTCGCTAAATCTACAGAGGTATAAGTATTTGCAATACTGGGAAAAATGGATTGTGTTTATGACCATAAGAGGTGCCCACCGAACCATTACTATGTGAACTGACTTTTATTTCCATCAGTATAATGTCTGGATGATTATCTAGGTGACCAATTGTTTTGCTCTGTTTATGTTATGTTTGCCTGTTGTTTGTGTTTCTTTTATAAAAATAAAGTACAACAATAAAAAAAAATAAAAAAAGATGTGTGCTGCTGCATTCTAAACCAGGAAAAAAATACTTTTGTCTTAAAATTTGTTTCTCTGTATCATGTAGTATTATGCATATATCTTTCACATACGGTGTATATTTTAATATAAATTATAGGCAGCTGAGAGTTACATATAGAAGTTATGCATGCATGAACTACAACCTTAAGTATATATTATGGGTTCAGTGAAAAATCTGAGATATTTCACATACAGTAACATACTGATAAACAATTTCCACTATACCTGATAGAGCATGATTGGCTCAATGCTATACCCGAGCATTTCAGCAAATTCTTTCGCAATCATTGATTTGCCACAACCCTGAAAAGATAGTAAAAAAAGGATATGAGTACGTA
>JAQMYF010000012.1:34999435-35012626 GCA_030014195.1 Neosilurus mollespiculum | reverse complement strand
CTCCTCATTCGCTCAGTGTTTGCCTTCAAGGAACGGAAACGTTTCCCTGACCGCAACAGAGAGAAGAGTCCATTGTTCTCCCAGTACTTGGTAGAGTAATGATTAGGAAAAGATCTTGGGAAACCTACAAACCACAGCGTCTCGCACCCAGTCTGAAAGAAGCATGAATCAAGCAAGTACAAGTTTCTTGTAAGGACCTGTAATGCACAAGGTTCTTGTAAGGAATCACTTTCTCTAGACCTTGCTGGCTCCTCGCGTTCGTTGAATGTGTGAAAGACCAAGCAGTTTCGATCAGTTCACAGTTAATTATTTAATAAAATAAAACAAAATAAGTACAAACACATGTGATCTTGCATCATAGCCATGGGCTCACTAAAGTCCTTAGTTCAACAACCTTCCCTTAGCAACCAGACAAAGTGAGCCCCCTCTGTCATCTCACTCCAACTTTTATTGTCTTGCTCCATCTTGCTTGTCTTCAGGCTATGCCCACACACATGTCTTGTGCCATTAGGGGACCCCGTGGTGAATCTTTACTTGATGTCACAAGACATATGTTTAACATGATATGCAAGGAGTGACACTATCTATGGAACAGAATACATCCTGCCTCACAAAACAGGAATTTAACCTCTACATCATATACTTTGACACCCAACATAGGTTGATTTTATTACTAAATAAACAATGGAGACAATGCTGTTCTAAGATAATCTTATTAATTCTAACATTCTCCCGGAAAACAAAAAAAAAAACTCTTACAGTGTTCCCTAACTCTGAGGTTTGGGGTTTCCTGCAGGACAATGATCCGTGACACTCAGCAAGGTCAAACAAGATACTGATGGAGGAGCACAGGATTTACTCCGTGTCATGACCAAACCAACCTTCAGACCTGATCCCCTCTGAAAACCTCTGGAATGTGATCCAGAGAAAGATGGATGGTCACAAGTCACCAAGCAAGGCTGAATGAACTTTTGCACCAGGAGCAGCACAAAATCTCCCAAGAATAACATGAAACACTGGTGGATTACAGCACATCAGGAGAAGGAAACAATAATGATCTGGTAGTGTTTATAGCAGCTGCTATAGCATACAGTACCAGTCAAAATCTGGGCACACCCACTCATTCTTACTGAAGTAGAAGGTGCTGTAGTTTGTAGTGTAGTTTTGAAAAACGAACAAAGTTTTAGAATTGCAAGCAGTTTTGGACAAAAAAAAAAAAAAAACTGTGCCATGTTTCAGAGACTCTAAACAGGTCACCAGTTTATTACAGGACTAACACACACACACACACACACACACACACACCTGTGGGTGATTTAGAGTAGCAATTGAGATTTGAACCCAGAGCCTTCTTGCTGTAATGTAACAGTGATTACTACTGAGCCACGGTTCTGCCACAGAAGAATCATTTTTTAAGATTATATGATTAACCTATAAATAAAAAAAACACCTTCTCCATTCACTACTGTGCGCATTCGGCCTCCAGCTCCTCCACACCCAGGCATCCTGTGGTTCGGTGTGTTTTTAAATAGTGCAACATGATATGCATATTTATTACCCTGCATGCTCACTGTGCTGATTTATTTATTGCAGGTGTGATGAGTGGAGTCTCTAAAAGCAGTGAAGGAAATGTAATTTGTAGCCTGTTGTATGGTTGTTAAGAGGGGGAGGAATAAAACAGCCCAGTAGTGTCCTTTATCCTGTTTAGTTTAAAAATCACATGGAAAAGGCAAGTAGGTGAGTATTTTCTTATTAGTACTGTTTAATTCATAAAAATAAGCAGCTTGCTTCTACAGGGATCTGAAGAAGCTCTCTTCACATTAACAGCTGAAAATGTAGTCTTCCTCTTATTGTTATTATTATTATTATTATTATTATTATTATTAATAGTGGTAGTATTTTTATTACTGTTGAAATCATCATTATTATTATTGTTGTTGTTGTTGTTGTTGTTCATTCATTCATTTTATGAACTGCTTAATATTCATTTATTTTCATTTATTTTATGAACCGCTAATTAGGCTAGGGAGGCTGGCGCCCACCTCAGCCAAATCTGGGAGGGGGCAGAATAGACCATGGACAGCTCGCCAGGCCATCGCAGGGCAGAACCACGCTGACAGCTATGCAGCCTCCTCTTGACAAAAATCAGCAATGGTTCTTTTACATGCCTCTCACCATAGACAGTGAGAGACATGGCCTGCCTTTGATAACCCAGTTAGCTGCACTGGGTTGGGGGCGGGGGCGTGGGGGGTCAGCAGTGACAACCCGTTGATAGTGGGGCTTGAACCCCTGACCTTGGGATTGTACACTGGTATTTATTTATATTATAAAGCAATCCATTTCTGAGATGTGGAGTAGTGTAGAGAGCCTGGTGTCCTGAGTAGGCAGTGTGGAGAGAGCCATCTGTTGCAGTGTGAGTTTGAGCCACCACTAGGGTCTGCTACAGAGATTTCCTCCCGCTCTCCTCCAACAATAATAACAATAATAGTAATGATAAAGTGTGTGTGCGGTGTCGCCTCTCAGGCTGTGTGGAAGCGCCAGCCGTGGCTTTAAAACCCTCCTCGACAGGGAGCGCTGCTTGCAAAATGCCCGTGGCGACAGTAAGCCTTTATAGGACAGAGTGAGTAGGATTGAGCTCAGTGCATGGGTAGCCAGTAGGAAGAGAGGAGGATGACGGCGAAGCGAGCCGCCGTGGAGCCGTTGTGCGGCTCTCCGTGGCTCGTGGAACGTAAGGGAGCGGCAGCGCGTGCTCACCGCGGTTCCGCTCTCCCGCACCAGGAGCCCCGCGGAGCGGCCGCCTCTCAGCACAGCAGCGCGGGGTCCGCGGCCGCCGGAGGATCGGGGGCTGGTGACGAGTCGTCGGACAGCGAAGGCGAGCAGGAAGGGCCGCAGAAGCTCATCAGGAAAGTGTCTACGTCTGGCCAGATCCGGAGCAAGGTAAGCAACCAAAACACCAACCCCTGCACCATCAGCTGTGATCACAGGCATGGGTGAATGTGGCAACACGTTGACGTGTAATAGACAGCAGTGCATCTCCAACACACACGTTTGATTCATGGCCTGCATGCATGACACCCGTCTGTCTAAATGAATTCGTTTGAAATCAAACAAACGGCTGATTTGTCCGGCTTGGAAATGGAAGGAAGAAACCTGTTGATGGACCACTTGTTGCAATAACATGGTGTTTAGATTCAGTCAGTCAGCATAACGTCACCACAGACATACCACTGCTTTTAAATAGCCTAAGTAGGAATCATTATTGGGGAGGGGGGCATTTAATTGTTTGATGTATTTAGCTGTGTTTGTGTACTTGGCACTGACCCCTAAAAATCACCCATCTTCATTTCCATCACCTGAATGAATGCACTGAATAATAGACTACGTGTTGCTCCATCAGTGTACCATCCAGTACCATGAGGTGACCCTGTACAGAAACTCGGTGACATTAAAAAGTTCCTCTTTTCTGCCTAGTATGAGATCCCCTCAATTTTTGACTGCAGCACTCTAGCCTCACTACATTATTTAAGAAGGCTATATTTAGAGACTTGCTGCTCTAGATCATGAACTGATGCAAGAAGACTTTTGACATGTTAATTAAGAGCCCATTACACACACCAGATGGGTAAATAAAGACTCCTTAAAATGTTAACGGGACTGAGAGAGCACTTTCAAAATGTCATTCCAGCCCACTTCTTCACATTTCTCTACACAGGACTGTATCACTACAATTAAGCGCTGAGGTGTTTTTCTCATTACATAGCATGAAATGAATACAACACTGGCATTACGATTTTTCATACTGTATATGCACTTATGTGCACACACACACACACACACACACACACACACACACACACACACATATAAAGGAAATGCTTAAAAATATTTAAATTAAGGGATGCTTTATCTACTTAATGCAACTGGACCTAAACCTTTGGAAGGAGCAGATCTGTTTACATTCAGTGCCTTTGAAAAAACTTTTTAAAAATAATGCCTAAATTCTTAAGATTGGAGTTTCTCTGGTTTCTGTGGTGAAAAGAGCAGTTTTCTGTCAGTCTCTTCAATAGCCCTAATGCATGCACAGTGGGGAATATAAGCGCAGTTTGGCTGGTATATGAACTTTAGTATGTGTATACAGTGTTATTATCTGTGTGTGTGTTTGTATGTGTGTGTGAAGAGAGGTAAACAGTGCATGTGTGTGTACTATATAAACAGTATGTGCAATAGAGGAAATGACCTTTGCTGTGTCATTTTGGGTGGAAAAATGACCAAAATCACAACACCTGATATCTGTCATGAGGGCAATAAACTAATAAATTGCCAGCATACACAGAAGTGCTGCAGTGAAAAAGAGTTCAGTGGTGCTTTAATTTAACATCTACAAAAATGACAAAGGGAACCTTTTAAAAAGTGTATATAAAACATTCGTTCATTTATTTTCTAAGCCGCTTCAACCTAATTAGGGTTGCAGGAGGATGGCCATCTCAGCCAACTCTGGGTAGAGACGGGGTACATCCTGGACAGCTCGGTAGGCCATCGCAGGCCAACATACACACACACACACACACACACACACGCACACTTACTCTCACACCTAGGGGCGATTTGGAACAGCCAATGAGCCTACTGTGCATGTTTTTGGACTGTGGGAGGAAACCGGAGTACCTGGAGGAAACACATGAATGCACAGGGAGAACATGCAAACTTCACACAGAAATGCCCGAGCCCGGGAATCGAACCCAGGCCTTTTTGCTGTGAGGCGGACATGCTATCCACTTTGCCACTACGCCACCCAGTCTACATAAATGTTAATATATATTCAGAATGAATGTCTGTTCAAAAATAAGTTTTCTGTGATGTCTCAGAAAAGTGAACTTTGACATAATTGATCATGATACTGATAGTCAATGATACTGTCTTATTACAGTATATCTGTTTAAAAATTTCAAAGTTAAGAAAGTGGATCTGAAATCTGGACCTGTGCCGAAGCAGACTGCGCACTGGACTGTGATGTGTGCAGATTAGCAGTAATGGAGCACACAGCTCCTGAGTGTTCCACCTCATTGTTTGCACAACTTGGCTCATCATAGAGACTGTCTATGGCTTCCTGCCTGTTCCTTATTCACGGACACACACACACACACACACACACACACACACACACACACACACACACACACACACACACACAGCTGTCCAGATGCTGTGGGTCTTTTACTGCAGGGGTGCAAAGGCAGTTTTTCACCCTGATTTACTGATGCCATGGCGACCAGCCGGTAGGCCTCCATCTTTACCAGAATAAAGTGTATGAGCAGAACGCTTCTAGCAGGATGCTCAGTGGCTTTCACCAGCTGGACAGAATAAGCCTTCGAACATGAAAACACAATGAAGAAAGACTTGTTCTAATCTCTTTGTCTTATGATGTGTAGATTTGGTTTCCGTAGCAACACAAGCTCTCAGTATTTATTCAGAAGGTTTCCCACTCAACACTCAGGCTATTGGTGATGCCGGTTTACAGGTTTTCCACAAAAGCATGGTGGGAAATTGTGCAAAACAGCATCCTTTGAAAGGTAAATATAAATTTTTTGAAGAACAGAAAATAATGTTCTTTTTTGAAAGTAGTGACATTGTTGTAGAACTATTTAATTGTCATAATATTTAATTATATTTATATGCACAGTTCTTGTTTATAATTTGTGTAAATTGCCTAAAGGGTTGCTAAATATAAAAGGCTTCTTTCGTAATTTTCCACTTACTGATAATGCATCATTTATTTCGCAGACTGTTTACTTCACGTCTGTGATACAAGTAAACATTACATGGTCAGACTTCCCCTTTTTGCTCAAAACCCGTTGACTCCTGCGCTGAAACTTATAGCCAAAAAGTATGTTGAGGTCCAGTTTATGGTGCTTCTGGCGTTCTGATAAATTATAACTTTTGCTTTTGTGTACTGGAACTTTTGCTTTAATAAGAGAACTCAAATGTTATGGACCATCTGAAATAATTAGATTTCTAATTAGATATTAATAGCTTTGCAATACCATGACATGATTTTAGCATTAAACACAGGAATACAGATTTTTATAATGCTGTAAATTCAACATAGAAAAAAAGTTGAACTGACTTGATTTCCTAATGAATGCCAGCTCTATGTACTTTTGATGCACTGTAAGTCTAATGTTACCGTCTTGTCAACTGCAGTGATACAATTAGCCATGAAATAGGAGAATCTGATGTAATTAAAAGTGGAAATGGACTTGGTTGATATTGCATTTAGAGCTCAGTGATGCCATGTTAGACAATTACCTATACATCTTATCACAATACTATTGATCTCAATTGTCATTAATTACACAGAGAAAAATGTAAGAGTTTGAGTTCAAAAACAGAGAAGTGCAGAGGAGTTTTTCAGTAGCTTTATTTAAAAAACTTTTTAAAAAAGTTTTTGAAAGCTACTGGAAAAAGTTTTTTTTTTTTTGGTAAAGCTACTTAAATAATAATTTTTCGCATAATTAAAACAGTGGCACTTATCTATTTTTGAACTCAAACTCTTCAAGTGCACAAATGAAACCAGATGCTAAAAAATTGTGAACGAAACCAGGAGACCATTGTATTATTCTACCATATTCCTAATGTAAGAGTGTGGGCAGTTCAGAAATCTCAGATCCAGGTGCAGAGATAAGGAGAGGGGAAATCCACGATAACACAGATAGAGAGGACTGCAATCATGTCTGACAAGTTCTCTTATTGAGTTAGGGATTTCTGCTTTGTCTATGTGTCCTGTGCCCTGTGCTCTAATGCATGAATAAGATGCACTGTTGATTAGATAGTGGAGTTGGAAGAGTGAACTTGCCATGGGCATTAAGCATAATACAAACCGTCTGTTTGTGTAGTTTGATATACAGATCATCTGTCTTTCACACATAGGGCTCTAATTTCCTTGTCCTCCATGGGGTGGAGAGCCTTTAGCCGCTCGGCCCCGTCTCTGGATCTCTCTGCCGCAGGACATTTAAAAAGTCAAACTTACACACCATCTTCAAATCCCATCTTAAAACACACCTTTTCATTCAGGTGTATATCTTTTAATTATGGGTATACTGGAATGACTGGAATGCACTTTATTTTTGTTTTTCTCTGTTTTTATTGTTTCCAATGTAATTTTTTTTATTTCTATTTTTACTGTTTTACTGTTTTGTACAGCGACCTTGAGTGCCCTGATAGGCGTCTTATAAATAAAATGCATTATTATTATTATTATTATTATTATTATTATTATTATTATTATTATTATTATTATTTAATTAATTTAGTAACATGATACTGACACAATTCTGATTTCTAAATAGGTTAGGCAAAAGCAAAAGTTAGTTTTGTTAGTAATATGGTGTAAAGTTTTTTACACCATATTCTTCTTTCCTTTGCTTGAGATCATTACACCAACAAAATCGCAGATTATTTTGTTAGAGAAAAGGGGCACCATCTTCTTTCTTTCTTTCTTTTACTGTTTCGGTGACTCTTTTCAAAAGCATCCCCTTATAATATAACAAAGCAATCAGATATTATTTTTGGGATCTACTTTTGTGATCTATCAAAACCATAAGGATCATGAGAAATGACCACTTCATAGTCTTTTGGTTAAAACCAATAAATCTTTCGCATATACTATGGGCTATGTTCATTGATTTATGGTGGGGATTTTACAGATCAGCTTTGTTGATAATACAGGGAGTAAAGACAGAAAGCTCTTTATAAACTGCTTTACTTCCAGAGTTACTGGGTTCCTGTTGGAGACACAAGATAAAAGAATGCTTCTCCATTTGAATATGATTTCTTGCTCTTTCACAATTTTTGATTTTTTTTTGTTTTTGTTTTTGATATACTGTATTAATCCCACAAGCAAAATTATTGCCTCTGCATTTAACCCATCCAAAGTAAGCAGACACACGTAAACAGTGAGCACACACACACTGCAGTGGGCTGCAACACACATTGGGGCACCCGGAGAGCAGTTGGGGGTTAGGTGTCTTGCTCAATGGCACTTCAGCTATGAAGGTGGAGGAAGGGAAGGTCAGCTCACTCCCCCCCACCACCACACATTTTTCCTGCTGGTTTTGGGAATCAAACCAGCAACCTTTCGTTCCCAAAACCGCTTCTCTAACCATTAGGCTGTGGCTGCCCCCACAATGGGTCTGTATGCAAAGTACTAGAGAGAAAATTGCTTTTGGAGGAGTTTGAAATGGCCAATATTTCCCACCTTGTTGTAA
This sequence comes from Neosilurus mollespiculum, assembly GCA_030014195.1. NCBI lineage: Eukaryota > Metazoa > Chordata > Actinopteri > Siluriformes > Plotosidae > Neosilurus > Neosilurus mollespiculum. The sequence continues at coordinate 35,004,362 of JAQMYF010000012.1, read as the reverse complement.
TTTCCTTTTTTGTCCTAATGGGCTCCAGTTGACATACAGTATTTCCCATCTCATGTGATTGTGTTTTGTAATGATTGATCAGTGTGTGGTCTGTAAATGTGTCAAACCCTAATATCCTCCTGACTATGACAGTTCTTACTTGGAAATGCTACGTTTTGGAAGATATTTGTTTGCATTATGTGTGAATATTGGGGGTGGGGTGACAAACCAGAGCTAGCTTATTTTCTTTGTTAAGCAGCTTTAATGGCTGTTCTCCGTCCCTCCCTCCCCTGTTGACTGTATAGCAGTGTTTCAGTGGCTGTCATTCCTTCCGCCTCCCCACGCCTGAGCGTCCTGACCAGTGTAATTGTTACCTTGTGTGCTGCCTCCTCTGTACACAATGGTTCTGTGTCGCAGGAGATGGGAAAATTATGTGCAACATTTGACAAGGTGTAATTGCTGGACCAGTTTAAACCCTGCTGCAAAGTTTTAGTGAAAGTGGTATTTTTAACTTCCAGGACGCCAACTGCATGTTTGTGTTAATATGGGGCTCTGATTATGCTCTGCTTACACAAAGCCTGAGAAGTCATCACCGGGGAAGCAAAATGTCCCTGCTGCTCTTTGTGATTTGAATGAAGATCATTTAATTTTCAGGTGCATGTTCTTTCTGTGCTTGTGTGGGTTTTTACCAGGTACTCTGGTTTTCTCCTACAGTCCAAAAACATGCACAGCAGCTGAGTGAGGGAGTGTCTTTGAGCATCTAGGCAGTCATTAATTTGACTGCTAAGTCAATTTGGCTCTATTATGCCTTTTTTGTGGCTTGTCTGAGCTGCCCTCACATGTACAATCCCAAATCAGAAAAAAAGGTGCAGTTGAAATTGAAATTAATGTAAATCATCTGCAATTAAATAACTTTCGGCCTGTACTGCACTTAAAATATTATATCAGCACATTACTTGATGTTTTACCTCATTAATTTTATTTTATATATGTACAGTAGTGTGCAGTGAATAATTTTTGGTGAAAATATATTGAACAATACTATTGTAGGCAATGAGAACCAAAAAAATCGTTCCAACAAGTATACTGAGGTAATGAAGCATGGGGAGAACTCCACACAGAAATGCCCTCACCGAGCCTTCCTGCTGTGAAGTGTACTAACCCCTACTCCACGGTAAAAGCATGTACCACTTTATAATGATGATATTCCTTCTCACAACATTTAAAAGACATCTAGGACTGAAGTCGCCAAATGATTGAGCATTTCAGATATTGTTTTGTCCCATCTTATTGTCTTACTGACAGATCTTAAAATGATCTTAAAATGTGTAACAGTCCAGGGCGGTTATCGCATTTTCAATGTTTTGCTACTGGGACAGATCTCGACAGGCAGTTCAGGTGAGCTGAGCACGCTGCACTAACCCCATTCAGAGGTTCAGTGTATACTAAAACACAAGAAAAGCAAACTAAAATGAGATTTTAATGTTTTGTTTTTTTTTTTTTCATTTTAAAAGCATGTCAGTGATGTAGCTGCTTGCTCCAAGTGACTGTGACAAAATATGAGTCAGCATTCAAGCATTATCCATTTGGGGTAATGTTGTTTATTTCCCAGATGGTGGAACCCAAATCAAATCATGCCATTCCCATGTAGTATACTAATATTTATTATCCCGTAATATCCCGTATATGTGTGTGTGTGTGTGTGTGTGTGTGTGTGCGCGTGTGTGTGTGTGTGTGTGTGTGTGTGTATCTAATACTGTACAGATATTGTGGTTGCTTACAGTTAAGAATGTGCATTTAACAGCACCTCTTGCCATGAATGATGCAATACCAGAAGGGTAAAGCGTTCATTTTTTTTGGAGTTTATTCCAAAGACAGACGTGAACTTAGTGTGTTAAGGAAGTAAGAACAGGAAGGTTCCTGACTGCAAGTATGCATATGTGACGTATGTGGGAAACTGTGCATCAATGTAGCAATAGAGATTAAATACTTTGTTCTGTACTCGTACAAACAAGTGCTAAACTTGCCTAAATTCTGAGAAAAAAACTGTTCCTAGTTCATTTATTCATTTTCTTCATTCATTCTTTTTCTGAATCGCTTAATCCTAATTCTGGTCGCGGGCAGGCTGGTGCCCATTTCAGCCGACTCCGGGCGAGAGCGGGGTACACCCTGAACAGCTCGCCAGGCCATCGCAGCTGTTCCTGCTTAAGCTATTGGAAATTCTTCTCATAATTCAATTCAATGGTTGTTAAGCAGTAAGAGCATATAGCTTGAAAATAATCAAGGAGTTGTGTTTACTGCAATGGAGTGTCCATCTTGGCAGTAGGCACATCCTGTGTGTGTGTGTGTGTGTGTGTGTGTGTGTGTGTGTGTGTGTGTGTGCGTGCATGTGTGTGTGTGTGCGTGTGTGGGGTGCATACACAACAGACATGTGCCAGGGAGTGAGATAGTGAAGCTGGATATCCTCAGGGACAGGATGGAGGTCTGTTTTCTTCATTCACTTTCTGTTTGAGCTCCTGCTTTGTGCTCCCCAATGAACACAGCTGCTGCTCTCATTGGCGCCTCTGTCTATTGTGTACACACATCCACACACACACACACACACAGCTTTGTGTGTTAAGTGTCACATAGGGAGATATGGGGTTACATTTGTGTTGTGTGTGTGTGTGTGTGTGTGTGTGTGTGTGAGGTGTGGATATACTCTATGGCACAGCGAGGTTATTCAGTTCTGTCTGGCACAGAGCAGTTCTCCCTGTCAGTGTTTAGTGAAGAAAAGCTCTATTAATAGATCGCTGCTTGTCCTACTTGGCAACAGGAAAGGAACTAAAGACAAGGAAAGGGTCTATTGAGACCAAAAAAAAGGGGGCACAAAAATGGAGCATTAAATTAGAGCATCAAAGTTTTCCTTAAACTTTTTGAAAAAGTATTGTATTTGTGCAGCTTCTATGTACAGAAAGAACAACAACAACAATAAGAACATTCAGTGCTTTATGTGTGATTTCCTGGACAGTGCCATAAGCACTGAACTTTAAATCCAATGTCTCGTACAGTGTCTTCAGTTTTCTGTGCTCTGAGCTTCTAAGCTGGAGAGAAGGAAAAAAAAAATGGACAAAGCCACATACAGTCTTGCAGTTCTCATGAATCCTCTCAGTCAGGCGAGCTCTTGATGCTGAAATTGGATTAGGCAAATTGGCCTCTGACTGCATTGCACCTTTTGTCTATCTGCTACACATCACTTGACCTTTTTCATAAAGAAATGTTAGACTGCAGGCCACTGACAGGGAATAACAGTCAGGTTTTGAGCGGGCTGTCTTCGCATGTGATTAAACAAGCAGAATTTTTTCAGGTAGATGTAATGTTAAGGAGGGGTGCTCTTTGTTTACTGATCCTACTGCATCACTGTTTTATTGTTCACAGAACACATGAACACCCATATAAGGAATTTAAAGTCATCATAATTTGTTGCAGGAATTTGATTTTGTGACTGCACTTTTTGAGGGAAAAAAAATCTGATCGGAAAAGGGTTTGTTTGAGTTTAGTAAGAAGGATTCTTAAGGTTTTATTAGGAAGCAGAGTGTACAATTAAAAGAGTGATGATTAAATATTACATGCATTAAATATAAAACAACATTATATAAATTATATAAATTATAAAACACTGGTGAAATAAAGGGCAGCATGATGGCGTAGTGGTTAGCATGTCCGCCTCACAGCAAGAAGGTTCTGGGTTTCAAGTCCCAGGCTCGGGTGTTTTTGTGTGGAGGTTGCATGTTCTTCTTTTGCTTTCGTGGGTTTCCACTGGGTACTCCAGTTTCCTCTCCAAAGTCCAAAGACATGCACATTCGGCTAATTGAATGTTCCAGATTGCCCATAGGTGTGAATATGTGTATGAATGGTTGTGTGGGTGTTGCCCTGCCATGTTCTGGTGAGCTGTTCAGTGTGTACTCCAGCTTCGCCCAGTGTTGTTTGAGACAACCTCCGTGACCCTAATAGTAGGTTTAAGTGGTTCAGCAAATGAGTCAGTGAGTGAGTGGTGAAATAAATATAAAAACAAATATACTAGCTCATAAAATCATTTATTCATCATCATTGTTCATTTTCTGAACCGCTTAATTAATGTCGTGGGGAGGCTGGCACCAATCTCTGCCAACTCGGGGCGAGGGCAGAGTACACCCTGGACAGCTCACCAGGCCATCGCAGGGCAGAAACACACTGACGGCCTACTCTTTACAAAAGTTAGCAATGGTTCTTTTACAAGCATCTCACCATAGACAGTGAGAGACATGGCTGGCCTTTGATAACCCAATTAGCTGTACTGGGGGGACAGCAGTGACAGTGTCAACCTGGTGATAGTGGGGCTTGAACCCCCGACCGATCAGTAATCCAGAACCCTACCACCGGGCCACCATCATCCCAGCTTGTAAAATATGTAATTTCAAGGGAGTTGTCATTTGTTTATATATTCACTTATGAATTAACTTTCAACTTAAAGGTTCTGTCATTTCAGGAGCTCTGGCTGTTTTATTATAAAAAATTCCATCTAAACCATGCTGTTGTGAGAGAATTGAATCATATTTGCATTTTCAATTATCTCAATATTTAACCTAGTTAAAACTGTAAGTCATTGAAATGTCACAAAAGGTACAAAAGGAACTGAAGAAATCACAAGTGTTATCTGAGTCTCAAAGACTTTAGCAACTAAATTGTGTGTGTGTGTGTGTGTGTGTGTGTGTTTGAGTGTTTAAGTTGACACAGCTGTGGTACCAGGATGTCAGATTGAAGCCTGCCTCTCTGTTTGCAATCCCTTCAGAGAGCATATTTCCTCTACTATAAATAGCATCCAACCCCTATATGTCTGCGGATTCTTGTTTTTTTCTTCTCTCTCTCTCTCTCTCTCTCTCTCTCTCTCTCTCTCTCTCTCTCTCTCTCTCTCTCTCTCTCTCTCTCT
>JAQMYF010000012.1:34984400-34994419 GCA_030014195.1 Neosilurus mollespiculum | reverse complement strand
AAAAGTTTATATATATATATATATATATATATATATATATATATATATATATATATATATATATATACATGGAGAGTATGTCACACTTAGATTGCACACAGGTACACCATATTCTACTAATTATGTGACTTCTGAAGGTAATTGGTAGCAAAGGGGGCGAATATAATAGAATATATAAAATTTGCATACACCACTTTTAGTTTTCGATGTTTTAGAATTTTTTTAATGACTTTTTTCCATTTCACTTCACCAATTTGGACTGTTTAGTGTAGGTCCATTACATAAAATTCAAGGGAAAAAATCAGTTTAGATTACAGGTTGTAATCCCTGGAACAAGGTAACAGAACAGCAAAATGCCAAGGGGGGGAGTACTTTTGCAAGCGACTGTATATCACCACTATATCAATGACCTCCACATTTTTACATTTGCTTTTACATTTGCAGTAGAATTATGTGATAGTAATAGGGCACAGGTTCCTGAACATATTATGGGAGTTTGGTTTGGTAAGCATTCTGGCCCATCCTTATTTTCCAGTGAAAAAGCAGTACACAAACTAGAGTGTGCACTAGCTCCCATTCTTTTCCCATTATTTTTTGCCGAGCCATGTGTGAGAATTTAGTCCAGGGATATTAAATGGCAATGTAAGATTAGACAAACATTTTATGCAGTAGCAGCTGGTATGTATATAGTCCCACTGCTCTTAACACCGTGATATATATGTTGTGTATGTGTATGTGTGTGCGTGTGTGTAATTGCCTTGTGGCAGACGGGTGGCGTGCTGGCCCGCTGGCAGTACCGGGTCTCACGTAGCCGGGTGTGTTGGAGGGTTCTGTCCGTCTGCTGGTCTGGTGCTCGCCTCCCGCCTCCCGCTCTGGGTGCCAGCGGATCGGAGGAAGGTTTGGTGGCGATTCGGGTTAGCAGCAGCTGCAGCAGGAGCCACCTGTCTGGCATTGGATATCCGCCTCTTTCTGCCCCTTACAGCTGAGATTACTGACTGCCATTCGCTACATTCATTTGGCTGGCCCATACACTCTGGCATCATTTAGGATGCCTGTTCTCCCCATTGTGGCTAAGCCGGGATGTGTGCTGTGCAATGGATGAGAACATCATATCATCACTGTCGTCATGATCACATAAGTAATAGAAGAGAAGTGTTGTGGAGATTTGGGCCTTGTGTATCACAAGTGTTCTTTGTCTGAAAGGAGACACTGTTTAAACTAATCTTGAATTTGCATCCACTCTTTGTGACACCCTAATATGAAGAGGCTAAAGACAGTCAGCCATTGAGTGTGTCCTTGCTGTCCCCACAATGTACGTTATTCATACAGAAGTATCAGCATTCTGCTTTGACCTACCAGTTAAGAATGGCATTCAAACACTTTCTGATTATGAAAGAAAGGCTTCTTAAACCCTCCATTTCTGATTTGTAATTTTACAAAGTTCTTCTACATGTAGAAGGAGCCATGACTGTGTATGCAAAAGAAAGGAGAGTCCTAACAATGACCTCACAGGGACAAATGAAGTGGCAGAGCATCTGGGGGGCTCTGTTTGTGTTGGCATAACACCCTGCCCTCCAACAGACATTGCAGACCTAGTCCAGCCAGCCAACACTGAGCCAACATTGTCCCAGCTTGATGCAAGCCAAGACTGCAGATCATATCATAAACAGGATGTCACACTCCTTACACATCCCAAGTACACAGTCATCACTTTGACAAATATCTGCCAATCAGCCCTTGAATGCAGATTAGGTACTGTAAAGTGATCTGGCCTTAATTGCAAGTCTTTGGTTTGATATTTCAGGTGGTTCCTTGTTGTCTCGTGGGGATTTCTGAGCTGATCTAAAGCGTAAGAAATAGCATAGTGAAGCACTGAAGGTTGTGTGAATGCCCACATGTCTCATTCTCGTTTTGTTCATCGCTTTCCTTCCACGCTTCAAGCCTCCACTGCTGTTAGGAAAACTACCGTGTATGAACTCACGCTGTGAAATCATGTACCTACATGTCCAGGAAGAGGATAAGAATAAAGCACCTTAAGGACTTTAACAAACTGCATCTTTCAGTGAATCCAGTTCTTTTATTTTTTAAACTCAAAAATAAACAGTCAAGCTGCCACAGAGCAGTAATCCAATATGGTTACAATTTCTGTGTACTATTCTCTACAGTCCCTTATATTTGACGAGGTGGACCTCTCAGATGCCAGTGTTGCCGAATCAAGCACAAAGAATGTCAACAACAGTTTCACGGTAAGCAGCTGTTTCAGTAAATTACATCAGGGGCATGTACATTGTACAGTAAGGCTTATCGTTTATGCATCATGATGCAGCTTTCCCTCACTTAGAGCCCTTAATACTCAATGCAGTGCTGCTTAAAAAACTGTACTTAAACTATATGACCAAAAGTTTGTGAACACCTGGCAAATCACACCCATTTGTCCTTGGTAAACATTCCCTTAGTAGATTTCATCTCCCTTATTATAAATAAATCCCATTCTTCTGGGGAGGCTTTCCACTAGATTTTGAAGCATGACTGCAGGGATTTACCTATTTTGCAACATTTGTAAGATCAGGCATTAATGTCAGGCGAGAAAGCTTGGCGTACAGTCTATATTCAAGTTCATCCCAAAACTATTTAATGGGGGTTTAAATCTTCCATGCCAACCTCAGAAAACCATTTCATCTTAGAGCTCATTTTGTGCAAAGGGGCATTGTTTAGGTGGAACAGTGTTGTGTCCATTAGTTCTAATAAAAGGAAAATCTCGATGCATTCAGCATAGAGAGACATTCTAGACTGTGTGCTTCCAAACCTTGTGGCAACAGTTTGGAGAAGGACCACATATGGGTGTGATGCTTAGGTGTACACAAACTGTTGGCCATGTAGCATATTGCTGCAGGATTGTTGGTATCAAGAATGTGTGTTAATTTAGTCTTGATATAAGGACATTTTTTGTGTGCTTGGTTTATCCCTGTAGAAAAGAATAGAAATTGAGACTATGAGACTTTATTAAAGACTTTAATTATAGGTTCTTCATGCTCAAACTACTGTAGTGAATGCTCATTCATTCAATCATTAATTAATTAATTAATTCATCTATTCATATGATTTATTCATCATAGCTAAATTGCCTAATGTTACTAGGGTAGCAGGGAAGCTGGAACATATTTCAGCCAATTCTGGGCAAAGGCAGGATACCCTCTAAACAGTCTATCATTGGGCCAACAACCATAACAAAGGTCCACACTCACACTTACACCTAGGGGCAATATGAAACAGTCAATTAGGCTAATGTGCATGTCTTTGGATTGTGGGAGGAAACTGTAGTACCCAGAGGAAACCCACACAATTATGGGGAGAACGTGAAAACTCCACAGAGAAACGCCCTCGCCTAATCAAAGACTTGAACCCAGGACCTTCATGCTGTGAGGTGGACATGCTTAGCACTATGCCACTGTGTGACCAATTATAGTTAATGTAGCTAAAAAAAATATTTACTTTAATTGAATTTGCTTCAAGTAGTGGCCTGGCGGTAGGGTGCTGGATTACTGATCCCAAGGTCGGGGGTTCAAGACCCACTATCAACAGGTTGTCACTGCTGTCCCCCCAGTATAGCTAACTGGGTTATCAAAGGCCGTCCATGTCTCTCATTGTCTATGGTGGGAGGCATGTAAAAGAACCATTGCTGATTTTCGTCAAGAGAAGCTGCATAGCCGTCAGCGTATTTCTGTCCTGCGATGGCCTGGCGAGCTGTCCAGGGTGTACTCTGCCCTCGCCCAGAATCGGCTGAGATGGGCGCCAGCCTCCCCACAACCCTAATTAGGATTAAGCGGTTCAGAAAATGAATGAATGATTGAATAAATAATAAAAATGAATGAATGAATAATAAAACAAACTCTTTTGTTGTAATCTGCTATACAACAAAAATCATTATTGTGTGAGTTGCTACAGTAGGTTAAAGAGTGCATCCTCTTGCTTTTCTAGCATTATCTAGATCAATCTGATCTTTCTACCTGATCGCTGTCATTGTAACAATGTTTACTATGTGAAAAAGAACACATCACACAGCCAAAAGAAGAAGCTAGCTACCTATTGTCAGCTAGCTAGTTAGCACACACACACAGTTTTGTCATATGGAAAAGGTTTCTCTGTACTCTGGAGCCTGAACATCCTCTTTTAAAATGCTGGGATTTGTTTTCAGACAGCCTCTTTCCTCATATCCATTAGTATACCTTTACATGCCTGAGGGTGTGTCAAGGTGTAGGAGTGCAAACAAGCTTGAGTAGTTAGCTACAATGAAACCTTTGGCAGGGCAGCAGGTGTCTTTAAAAATTGCCCCGCTCCTCAGTCATAGCTATAAAAAGACATGGAGAAAGACTAAGAAGGCGCAGTGCAGAAATAGGGGTTATTCATAGCAGCAGTACTGTTACGGCTTCACTGAGCATGTTTTGGATTACATGACTGCTAGCATATTGTTGTATGTGTATGTGTGTCGCACGTGCTCTAGGGCTGGTTTGTGTGGTCTCTGTCGTCGAAAAAAATAAAACTCGTTCTGTGATTTCCTGTGTTGTCCTACTACATTTTGTTAATGATACTAATAATCATTCAGATCAACTCAAGTCATTACTGTCTGGATGCGGGATACAGTTAAATAAAACTGTAAAAACACAAGTGCTGTCTCAGTGCTGTAAAGGCTTTACAGAGGTTTCCTTTTGAATAATTTAGACTGACTTCCCTGAGGGCAAATAGCCATTTTGCTATTATAGTATGATGTTACAGTTGCTCCTAATTGCTCTTTCAGCAAAATGTTTTTTTTTTTTTTAGTGCTCTCTTGATGAAAGATGATCTTGGTTATGCACATTCGGTTATACCTCTTTGAGGAGAATTTTACCGCAGGGCCTTCTTTATTGTAGCTAGGCTTTTTTTCCCCCTGTTTCTAATAATAGCACAGCTCTGAGTGTGCTATGGAGGGAGGGAAAGAAAGGGATCAGGCTGACATGGAGAATCTGAGGTCTATCTGAAGAACAAAAGGAAATCCTCAAAGTGTCGTCACCGAGCAAACGCCTCCCTGAGTGGAGGGCTGAACCAAGACTAAAAGATAGATACAAGGAGAAATCAGAGGAGAAAGAGAGACAGAGAACCAGTGGTGAAGGAATGATGGAAGGTGAATAGCCGAACGGGTTCACGCTCTTCTGATTTTTAATGCCAGTACTTGACTGTACAGTTCAGCACAGCGAAGGGTGAAGCTTTAAGGTCTGCTAAAGAGGTTGTTGTCTCTTTAAGATGCTCACTAAGGGTGGTCTGCAGTATCGTCGGTGTTTTTTTTTTTCCTTTGCTTGCATGTATGTTAAATTTCTAGAGGACGTTAAGGTATTTTTTCAGGGAGTCTAGGAGGGGTAGTGCAAATAAGGCATGGGGACATCGGGCATTGCCCGTCTGTATGTTATACGCATGCACACACACATGTGCAAGGTACAGGAGCTCAGACATCCTCAGAGGACACTGCGCTGCAGTCAGGAGAAGGCTGCTGGTGAGTCTGTCGCTCTGAGATTTACACACATACACACACATACACACACACAGGGAATTTGGAAACAGGCCGTGAGTGAGCATTGGATGTGTTAATGTGATTCTTCAGAATTTAAAATTCCCTTTAAAATAAATGGGTGACCTCTGTCTGGTTTTCATCCTGAAAATGGAGTTTGAGCATGTTTTGCATTTGGTGTCTAAGTGTGTGCATGCTTTCGGGAGGGGGTTGCTCTGAAATGAAGATGAAGACCAGAGGGTGGCACCTTAAAGCACATTCCAGTGAGCGCTTTTTTGGCTCAGATTCTGAAAAGACGCAGGGTCCCATTATTCAATTTAAGCTGGTGCGTCGCTACCGAGTGCTTTTAGCTGATTGCGAGGAAATTGATCCGTTGTTTACATTTGCAGCCTGTGTCCTCAAAATACCGAGCAACAACATGCTTTACTGTGAGAGATGATGTAGAGTTTGAAAGGTTTCTGCAATCTGTAATGTGTATGAAGGTGTGCACAAGGTGACTGCACATTTGGGGGCTAATAATTCCAGCTCAGTCACAATTTGTCTCTTGGGTTTTTAAATCTGCAGCAGTAGTCCCACTGCAGTTAAAGACGTGGTCCATTAGCACTCAACTGTACAGCAGAGCATCATGACACAATAGCTTTTATGTTCTCTTTCACTGTCTGAATGTTATAGGAGCAAACTTCATTAGCCTCCTGCTACTTTCACTAATTCTGTGATTCGTGAAATTTACAAGGTTTGGTAAGAGAAGCCAGAAACCATCTACAGTAGATCTCTGTAATATGTAATATGACTGGTGTGACTCTCTGTTCATAGAATTCATTTTATCCTGAGGAAATACTGTAGCAATCCTTATAAACAAATGCAGGTAAGGGAAGTGTATTGTGGCTGTATATTATGTAACGATGACAGAAATTTACTTTATGCGTGTCATACTTGCAGCCTAGATGATCATAATGTGCAGTATAACACAACCGTAAATTATACTGTAAGCATAGTGTGTAATTTTTGTATTCATTTTTGATGCTCTTCTTTGGGGGCTTTTCAAAATAGAGCATTTTTGTTTCACACGATCTGGTGACGTATAAAATACAGCAACAGGTCAGCAAGAAAATCTTGAACCTCAGAAAGATACACATACAGTATAATTACAGTATAATTTCAAGAACGCAGATATTACAAATTAAATTATTATAGGGATATTTTCTTTCTAAGAGGAAACCCCCTTACATGGTTTGTATTTTTATCTTGTTTCACCCAAATGAGGATGGGTTTCCCTTTTGAGTCTGATTCCCCTCAATGTATCCTCGTCATGTCAACTGAGGGAGTTTTTCCTTGCATATGTAGGGTGTGTAGAAGAAATGTTTCATTGTTTAAATTCCTTTTTTTTTATTTGTTTTACTGTAAAGTTGCGACAATTAAATAAATAAAACAGAAATTAAATAGGAATGTAAAATATATCATGCCACATTTTATTTTCTCTATATATTAAGGCTTGAGATATTTAGGAAGTACTGTGTTATGCATAATTGTATATTTGTTTTCCTTTCCTACTGAGATAGACAGAGAAATTGTTCTTCTGTCTTTTCCTAATGAGAGAGACAGAGAGAGAGAGAGAGAGAGAGAGAGAGAGAGAGAGAGAGCTTGTCCTGCGGATTTTATAATATTGATTAATGGTGACATTTAACATAATGAGTTATTCAGACCTACTTTACAACAGATTGCTTCCTTTTATCAGCTTTATCAGTGAGGTGGTAATGAGCATTCTTGTATAATGGCATAGTAAAAATCATATTTTTATTTTACTTTCCATTGCTGATTAGCTTTTTTTTAAAAGTAAACAAACAAGCAAACAAATCATTCAAATCACATAACTGTAGCTGAAACATACAAATCTTTAGAATCTGAGATGATTACATTCAAATTGAATAGGAACAGAAGTGGCCAGTCAATGTAATCATGTTTCACAGATTCTGTAAGTGATATTGGCAAAGCACCATTGTTACTTAGCCTCCTCTATGCTTGGCCTGTGGTCAACCACACAGACTTAGCTTGGTTTTACCCCCCCTTGTGGAGAGTCTACCATTTCTAGACTGAGTGAGTGTGATGAGTGTGTGAGTTGGTGTTTTATATCTAAAGAGCTGCGGGCTTTTTAAGCGAAATTCAGATTAAATTCGATTACATTCACTTCAGTTTGGATTTGTGCAGCACAATTAAACATTGTTGTTAAGTTCATGTTACAGACTCAAGATCTCTACTGAGAAAGAAAAAAAATTCAACAGCGTTAAGGCAAATCTCCTTGATGTGAAATGAGCAATAAACCTTAACAGGAACCAGGCCCAGAAGGACAACGTATTCTCTATTGACTGACACCAGATTTTGGATTTTGTTTCATTTACATAATGAAAAGAAAAAAGAATACAAATGCATTCAAACCTATTGGATATTTAGTGGGAGCATTTCATCAATGTTACTATGCATACACAGTTATTTTTATTACATTGCTTATATTCATTTATTCACTGTTTAACTGGAACACTTTATCTCTGTCTCTATCCAACTTATTGTCTAATATTATGGTTTAAATAGTGTGTGCACTAGCAGTCAGAAATTTGAAAACACTTGCTACATGGGCAGCGGTGGATCAGTGGTTAAAGCCATGGCTTACTGAGCCGTAGGTCAGGGGTTTGAGGCCCAGTACCATACAGTACCTTGAGCAAGGGCCCTAATGCTCACTTGTATTAAAAAAAATTCTTTTTAAAAATTATTCACTCTGGATAAGGGTGCATTTTTATCTTAGCTGTGTTTTATATTTTCCTTTTGGGGGAGGTGGGGGGTTTGAGAAAAAAGACTTCAAAGTTTTTGCACTATAGAAAAATTAGGGATAATGCTCATGATGTAATTCAGGGTCATAAAGAATATGAAGGGACCATTCTGGCATGCATAGACCTTATCCACATCTGTCAAAATATGACTTTATCTCATTTTTCAGCTTTTGTGGGTTAGACCACTGTGGCTCTCAGCCCTTCATTTATACTGTATATTTACATGGTTAGGGCGAAAAGATGGTACAGTGGTTATTACTGTCACCTTACAGCAAGAGGTTTCTGAGTCCTAGGAGCTGACTGGGGCTTTTCTGTGTGGAGCTTTCATGTTTCTTGTTTGAGTGGGGTTCTTCTGGGTGCTCTGGTTTCCTCTGACAGTCCAAAGACTTGAACATTAGAATAACCATCTACTCTACATTGCCCAATAGACTGGGTGTACCAGCTTCTCACTCAAAATCTGGGATTTTCTCCAAATTCCCCTGTGTGTTTGCTTAACACGCTTAGCATGTTGCATAATAATAGGTTTTATAGGCAATAATTGAGTTAATATATAGGATATGACTTGTAGTTGCATTTTTCTGGTCCAGAATGTAACAGAAATTGAATGAGATTGAATTAATATTTAAAATAAAAAAGGAATTGTATCACTTGAAAGATAATTAAAATCATAATCACAATCATGTGTATGACAATTCAATGTCACAGTTGTGTCAGGCCTACATCTGGTATAGTTTAATGTAGTATTGATGTCGGTGTAATGTTGCTACCATGACAACATTAGTCTTAGACTAGAGCTTTTAAATAGAATTTTAGAGGAAGTTGAATGGCTGTGGTTTGATGTCTTGGGATTTGAGCATGCAGCGTTAATGGTGAGATGAATGTCTAATGTGACTGCAACATCAGGGCTGAAAATTAAGAGAAATGCTTTAGCAAAAGCGTCTGCAGTGACCTTTTGTCTGTAATGGAGGGACAATCCTTCAAATCCTTCAGGAAGATTTGAGCAACCGTGTTAAAATATCATATGGCATTTATGAAAGTTTTGTTAAACTGCTTCTAATAGCTGCAGTGTACAGTAGCTCTGGCTGCGGGCTGTGTTGTGGAGGATTGCAGTATCTATGGAGAGAATATAAATAAACATTAGGTGTGTGGGCCTTCACTTACCTCCTCCACATGCTTGGTGTTCAACTGCACCTTTACGTCTCCGCTCTCCTCCTGTGAATACCAGCGTATTATAGACATCTTGTCGTTTACAAGGCAGTAAAGAGAAAAATATATCACACTTGCACTGGTTTGCATTTACAAAGGAGTCTTTTCACATTCCGATGTCTTGACTGTGCCCTTCAAAGAGCCGGTCGAAGACTCACTGGACAGCCGCCAAAAGAACATTTGCTGAAAAATCTCCCAGTTACTGACAGGCTGTTTTGTAACAATGTTCCTGTGGTTCTGCTACTTAGAATGACAAGACATGAAACAGGAGTGCAAGGCTTCATAGTCTACTAGATTATTTTTATAGGATGTGGTCAGAAAAACGGTTTATAATAATGTCAAAATATATGCTGCAAGGGGGCGGCACCATGGCGTAGTGGTTAGCACGTCCGCCTCACAGCAAGAAGGTCCTGGGTTCGATTCCCAGGTCGGGCGTTTCTGTGTGGAGTTTG
>JAQMYF010000012.1:34947275-34978387 GCA_030014195.1 Neosilurus mollespiculum | reverse complement strand
CTCTCTCTCTCTCTCTCTCTCTCTCTCTCTCTCTCTCTCTCTCTCTCTCTCTCTCTCTCTCTCTCTCTCTCTCCGTGTGTGTGGAAATGCCAGAGATTCTATTAGAGGCTTTTCCATACCATTCTCTTGTTTATCCTTTTTCCGTATATAAAATATTTCATTTACTATTAAGTTATGCTACAGTAATATTTTACCAAAGTGTAAAATATTAGGACATGGATGAACATTGCTCTAAATTTGGGTTTGTGTGATGTGATGCATTTGTTGTAGTTATCATATTGAGTTTATACTGCTTTGAAATAAGAGGGAGGGAAGATTACATAAGCCCTAATTCTCTGCAATACCACACCCTGAGTCCATGCTCTTCTATTAGCACCCACACATCTGCCAAGTGGGGCACAATCTGTTCTTTCATTCTTTCTAATGAATAAAATAATAATGATAATAACAAACTTGCTTCATCAGTGCAAAATTATAAAAGCACCACTGATTAACTTGAACACACTACAGCTTTCCTCTCTTGTTTAGCAGTGGACTGTGTGGTGGGAACTTCTGAGGGTACGGTGTGTGTGTGTGTGTGTGTGTGTGTGTGTGTGTGTGTGTGTGTGTGTGTCCGTGTGTGTGTATGTGTGTGTTTGCGTGTTTGTGCCAGACAGCATGCTGCTTGCATTTGCACCATCGTGACTAGAAAAAAGTAACTCGCTATTTGTTTAAGCGTATTTTTCTTTCTACGACCGCCATAAAAAAAGTCTTATTCTGGTTCTGCCAATTTGTTTTTAACTTCTTCTTTGCTAGACGGCACAGTTTAATGTGGAACATTTCTCAGGGATGCACAACTGGTATGCCTGCTCCCATGCTCGCCCCACGTTCTGCAACGTCTGCCGTGACAGCCTCTCAGGGGTCACTTCACATGGCCTCTCTTGTGAAGGTAAGTGCCCACTTCCTCTATCTTCTCCTGAGAAGGGAAGCTTTTTTTTTTTTTTTTTGAATCAGAGCTTATCTGCAGTTGCAGTTGCACAATAAGCACAGCAACTCTCTTCCAGTGTAGTGCAGATGAGTGATTATTATGTGTGTGTGCCTGTGTGTGTGTGTGTGTGTGATCTTGATACATGAGAAAGTATCTTAGCTAAAGGCCTGCTAGGTTAAAATACTCACCCTAAAAATATCTGCCTGAGTATCATGCATGTTAATGGACTGAAATCATGTGGAAAGTGCTAATTAGGTTCACAGTCATGCAGATGGTGCTCATTAAACACCTCTGCACGTCACTGAATCTTGCAAAACCAGGAAGTAAAAATAGCTCCACACTAACACTTTGTGGCCATAATCAGCTGAGTTTAATTTTGAGCTGGAGTCTATTTTTATCTACAAAGTCTATTCATCTACAAAGTTATTGCTGCAATGATTTGATATTGTGCAAAAGATAGTTAAACATTAAACATTAATTCCAATTCTAAAGCACATGAATGTCCAGACCGGTTATTACGGGAAATTTACAAGGTTTCCATGGCTAGTGAATGCAGCATTATCAACTATTTTCCGACAATAACTCTGTTTGTGGAAGAAATAAATGCTTCGAATTTTATGGTGCTCTTTAGTCCCAGTTTGATACTGTGGTTTTGCTAAATGACCAGAATTAATCTCTGTGAACTCTTCTTAATTGTCCCAAAGAAAGATGGAGGTTGTGTTTCTCCATCAGTACAGAAGTAATAATTAAGGGACACATTGGAATGTTGTTGCTTTTTTCTTTCCTCACATGAAGGGAGCAATCAGAGCTGTTTTTCTCCTTGGTGTTTATTATGCCACAGTGATGAGTTGATCTCATTTAGCGTCGCTAAAACTTTAGTTAATAGAACCATAACCAAAAGCCTTTTTTGTTGTTTTTCAAACCACATTTGACTTGATACTTAGTCAAGATTGTTCAGGTGTTTTTTTATGCAGATTCTACTATGGTGTCTATATAGAGTGTTTTTGAACTATCAGAACCTGCTGTTGTCTTCTTCTTCTTTTTAACCTTGAAAAATACTTTGCTACAAAATGTAAACATTAATTTTAATATTAAATATTATATTAATATGAGAGCTATCCACAAATATACATATAACATAAATATTATATTAATATGAGTCCATCCACAAACATACATATGAGGTTATCGCATTTAACCACTACTTTAATTCAATGACAATATTTTACTTCATAAAAGCTCATCACATGGTGCTCACTGCATGAAAGTGCATAGGTATAGTGTGTGAAAAAGGCAGCCAATCAGATTCAGAATCATGATCTTGAAGTTTCGTAGCCCATAGACTGTTTGAGACTCAATACGACAAGATGCACCATGTTTGCATTTATTTCATGTGAGTCAGTACATTTACTGTATGAAATTCACATACATCAAATCGAAAACTGAACCAGTGTTTCAGCTTAGTGTCAGCCCTGAAAATGCTGCCCAGTATAGCACTAGAACATACACTGCTCAGCCAGAAAAATACACAAATATGTTGTTGTTCTGCCTTTAGCCTTGCTTACAGCATGTAATCTCCATGCCATTGTTTTAACAAACTGAAGCAACATAACATTTATTTCCATCCAGTGTTGGGTTCATTTCTCATCGACGTCTTGAACTGATGAGGGAAAAACTGAACCACACCATAAAGTCTTCTCCAGCACATCACGAAAACTTTCAATAGGGTTAAGGTCAGGACTCTGGGGTGCCAATACATACGTGAAAATGATTCCTCATGCTCCCTGAACCACTCTTTCATTATTTGAGTTCCCATTTAATATCCGTGCCATCAGAGAAGAAAAAGTCCATTGATGTGATAACCTGCTCGTTCAGTACATTCAGATCATCAGCTGACTTCATTTTATTAAAACATTAATGTTGCTGAGCCTCGACCTGACCAACTGGAGTAACAATGCCATGGAGATTACATGCTGTCATCAAGGCTAAACGCATGAAAATCTTAGAGTGTGTGAATTATTATTTTTTTGGCTGGGCAGTGTAGTATCTTTTTATATGTTTTTGTGGAAGTCTTTTGGTTCAAATGGAGCACTGAGAAATGTAAGTGCTGTGTCCTTGAATGTAGTGACCTGAAAAAGTGAGAGCACTGAAGAGGTGTTGAAGCCGACGCAGGAAGTTAAAAACGTCTAGATTGGCTGGAGTGCCTGTGAGTTTGCAGTGATCATTGCTGCTTCTGTTTCTCTTCGATTTCCTGCACCGACAAATCAATAAGGATTGATATGCAACATGGACCCAAACAACAGAAGCATACTTGATATTTCTTACTGTCTTATTTAACAGAGACATCCTGTCCATTAACTGCACATCGTGTACAGTCTCACGGTTGCTCTGCATTAGCAAGTGTTCCGCAAATGGTTTGCTAACAGCTCTGAGAATGACATTAGCCTTATTGATTAGAGTCTTGTTTTTAGAGCCATGGTAAATGTTTGGGCAGATGATCAGCTCAGGTTGCAGCTGAAGTGCAGAACTATAGGGAAATGTTGCTAATGTGGCTTTGGTAAGAGAGGGCTTTCCGAGATTTCACATTGGAGACCTGATAGATATGTCTCCTCATTTATTATTGAGAATGCGTGAAGCAGTGAGTGAAATCTCTAGCATGCTTGAAATGCCGTGTCTCATTTTCTGCATGCATCTCCTGCACAGTTCTCTGGTCTTTCAGTCAGAAAATCTCGAGAAACACTTTGTGTGTGATGGTGCAGTGAAAGGAATGGGTAAAGGTTACCCCACCACTGTGATTAGCGGTGTCACTCCCAATCTGTCTAATTGAGCAGGTCATTGGAGACCCAGCGGCATACACCAGGATAGAGATAGAGATCTGATCAGACACAACAAAAGGAAGACTTCACTGAACTTAAATGGATGAACACACCAGCACTGACTCTCTGTTTGCATGTCGCATACAGTGTGGGTGTATGGTTTCTAGATACAAATACTCTTTAGTACAATTTCAGGAATTGTGCTTTGTGTGCCAGGCTTTAGAACAGAGACCAACAGCAGGAGATTAATGGTTGTGCAGGCTTGTGATGTGCCGGATAGTAATAAGTACAGACATCTACATTGATTAGGAGGTGTTTTGCTTTAAAAAAAAAAAAAAAAAAAAAAAAAGCTTACTGTACACGTTGAGTGCACTGGCTGAAGCAGGCACACTGTTGCTAAAAGATTGTAGCCAATCAATCATCCACTTATTTCGCAATGTGGATCCAGCCAGATAAACATTTTTAATCTGATTAAACCTGCAATGCAATTTCGTAGAGGAAATCAGAGAGTTGCCAGCCATTAGCTTATTGCTCCTCACCCACACAAGTGGCGTGGGCAGTAGAACAGAGTGTGCAAGTGTGTGTGTGTGTGTGTGTGTGTGTGTGTGTGTGTGTGTGTGTGTGTGTGTATGGAAGTTGATCTGTTGAATACATTTACTCTTATCGGGCTGTATTCCAAGCTGCCAACTCAGGTGCATAAGATAAAGTACAAGATTAGGTGGCAACTTAAAAGTTTTAAAGCCAATATTTAAAAAGTATGCACCCTCATCTTGTTCAAGTGCTTAGTTAGATTTTTGGAGTGAACCATTCAAATGATTAAAATGACCCAAATACAGTTCATGTCCCCAAACTCTTGTGCTTCTTTGGATGGAGTTTGGCTGACAGAGACTGACAGAGACAGAGGCTGACTGATAAGCGATTTTTGCCCCTTTTTACAGCCCTAACCAAGCCTTAAACCTGCTCATTTATGTGCACACTGTACATGCCAGCATGCAAACTGAATTTCTCCTCATTCATATGAATTGCATGAAGGAATTTTTCTGAAAAAGTGAAGTCTAGACAACACGTCGAGAAATAGAAATTGGTGAATACATAGATAATGGCCGCCGGTTTTCCATGTCATTTTGTCCACCTCCCAAAACCAGGTGCTCTTATTTATGACTAAATGTGTAACAACAACAACAACAGTATTTTAGCATGTTGCTGAAAGAACTATATTCAGGGAGGTCGTGCAGATCTGCCAAGTGTGGTGAAAGGGCATACCTCAGGAACACATACAACACTTCAGTTTCCTCACAGCTAAGAAATCTAACACGGTAAATACACAACATTTGTGATGGTCAACCACAAGAAACATGGAGTACAGATTAAATTTACACTTTATATATATATATATATATATATATATATATATATATATATATGTGTGTGTGTGTGTGTGTGTGTGTGTGTGTGTGTGTGTGTAATTTTTTTTTTTCATAAAAACAATTTAGTAATAAAATGGCATACCAGCCAGGTGAATCCTCTTTATTCATTCATTCATTCATTTATTTTCTAAACCGCTTAATCCTAATTAGAGTCGCGGGGAGGCTGGCGCCCATCTTAGCCGACTGAGATATATAGTGTAATACAAATGTCCTTTATTACCACATTATCTTTCTTACTGAGCTTGCAACTCCTCTTTAGTTGGAAGTGTATTGACAGCCTTATGGTGGACCAGTTCTGTCATTTTTCAGTAGCTTTTAAATAGTGTTTTATGCTTCAGATCTTGTGCATTTGGTAAGTGACTCTAGGTACAGCTCCTGTCTTAGTCAAACAAATGTTATTTTCATTCGCATCATGAAAGCATTTTACCTTTGCATCAGTTTTGTTTTACACTGTGCCTCCTAACCCTTGTACACCTACCCCTTTGATTTCAAACTGATATTCATTCCATTTGGAAGATATTATTAGGATTGGATTAAGCCCTTGCTCTATTATTGATTGATTATTGTTCTATTACTGAATCATTGTACAGAATCGGCAGGCTTCTTCAAAGGGATTCATAATAATTTTTGTTCTTTCTTTGCAGTCTGTAAATTTAAAGCCCACAAAAGGTGTGCCGTCAGGGCCACTAACAACTGTAAATGGACCACACTGGCCTCTATTGGGAGAGACATCATTGAGGACGAGGATGGGGTGAGTGACATCTGAAGGTTTGAAATCATGTCGTGTGTCCCGTCCCGCCAGCAACAGAAGATCAGAAAGCCAGAAGAAAAGGAAATGCAATTATGTGAATTATATAAGTTAGTGGTGTGGAAGATTGAAGCAGGGATTGAAGCATGAGAGTAGTGAGCAGTGACCTTAATATCAGAACTTCAGAAAAGCCAGGAGAGAGTCAACAGTACTGGGAAAGTAATGAGGGGAAAGGAACATAAATCCACCTAATATAACACAGTATTTGTTTCTGTCCCATAGATTGCAATGCCGCATCAGTGGTTAGAGGGCAACCTTCCAGTGAGTGCCAAATGTGCGGTATGTGACAAAACATGCGGTAGCGTACTGCGCTTACAGGACTGGCGCTGTCTATGGTGCAAAGCTATGGTAAGGTCTTAATACCTCCAACAGGGGTTTCAATCTTATCCAAAAGGGGCTGATGGGGCTGGGGATTTTGTTCCAACCAAGAAGAAGCCACAACTGGATTTTATTTTTTCACTAAATTCAGCTGTGCCTGAAATGAGGTTTAATGAAAGCCTGCAGTCACACTGGCCCTTTACAGATAATTAAAGATTGAATTTGGGGCAGAATTGTTCTTTATTAGTTGATTAATCTTTCTGTGTTTATTGATCAGTCCTTGGAGTAGATGTATTCCTGAAACTCAGAGAATGTTTCTGCCTGAACAGGTACACACAGCCTGCATGGACCTTTACCCCCGCAAGTGTCCTCTGGGCCAGTGCAAAGTATCCATCATCCCCCCCACTGCCCTCAACAGTATTGACTCTGATGGTAGGCTTTTTATTATAACTAAAGGTTTCTTTTCCCTAACTTTTACAATTACTAAATTTTTTTTTTATCATATTCTGAAGTGAAGTGAAGTTAAATAAATTATATTCATGTAGAAGATGAAAACAAAAGGCAAGGAGGCATAGCTCAGTTTTCTTCCTGGTAACCTGAGGTCTGATTGATGGTGATTGCAGAAGATGGCGCATTGATGGGTTCTGATTGAGTATGCTTGTGCATTTGTGTGTGTTTTGATGGAGTAGATGGGGCTCATTTGGTTTTCTAATCCCTCTCACAGCAGTAAGACGAATACCGCTTTCCTTGACCTTCTGACCCATTGTGATTAGATCAGGGCTATGGAGGATGTGTTCATTTAAGAAACAGTAGCACAGTGTGTTGTGATATCCCTTCCCATTGTTTGAATCCTCTCCTCGAGTGAGCGGTCTTGTGCCCGTGCCACATGGAAAGTCACTTCTCTTGCAAGCAAACTGTCTTCTGTGTATGTAAACATAATAGCCTGTGATAGGCTCGGAAAATTCAAGATGAAAGCAAACAGTAGATTTTCCCCTTGTGTCTCTTCCTTTTCCCTCTCTCCCTCTCCCTCTCCCTGTCCTTGATGCATTACTAACCTGATGTGGAGGCTTCATCCCTGGACTGTTTACTTAACCAGCCATCTTTGCACATTTGCTACTGGAGGTGTGTTTTCCAGGAAATTGCATGCTCCTCATTACTGATGGCTAAATAAAATTGTGTTTGGAAGTGCGAAGGTCTATTAATAGAGATGCACACTGGGAAGTTACCTTCTGTGTTTCCTTCTCGGTATGTGTGTGTGTATATGTGTGTGTGTATGTGTGTGTATGTGTGTGTGTGTGTGCTCTGATCTTTGAGGACATTCTCTATTGATTTGGTCTCAAAGCCCATAAAGGAAAGCGGGTTCTCTTTTTATTGCAGGAATGTGAATCAGAGCGAAATGTTCATTTGCACTAGTGAAAATGCACTGTACTTGCAGGTACCTGAAATATATGGAGGGTAGAAGGATTGACGCAAGGAAATTAGAAGAACAAAAAATAATAACAAAAAAATAAATAAAACATAAAAGATGGGAAATAAAAGAGAAAGAGTGAATCTGATTGTGGGAGAAAATCGAACAAAAGAAAGGGAAATTAAACCGTCAGTTTAGGAAATATAAAAAGGAAAAAGAGATAAAGAGAAAGAAGAAAACAGTGGGAGGGAAATAAAGCAAGATAGGAAAAAAGAGACAATAAAAAATAAAAGAAATGTGCGAAAAGCAGAAAGAGGGAGAAAAACCAAGTGAAAGTGATAAGAGGATAGGAGTTCGAGAAGTATAGAAGGACTTCACTATGAGAACCCCATAGTAAGCATTTGGTCTGCACCTGAACATACTTTTTTGAAGCTGAATATCTGAATGATTTATGAGCTTTAGGTGAATTCAGCATTAAATGGTAGCTGTAGAGAATTAATGTTACTAGATACTTAAAACGATGACCTACAACATCAGAGGTTCCTTCCAGCAACATCAGTCCTTGCCCCTTGTCAGAGTACTTGCGAGTGCTGCGACAGTGGGCATGCTCAGAGACATGTTGCCTATCTGATTGGCTGTTCCAGTCTGTTAGTGACGCTACGTAACTCGTTGGATTGGCAGGGCTGCGTCACTGACCCCATGCATCATAACACATTATCGCCCAGTACTCAGCTGCACAAACAAGTGCAAGAATCGCAGAAAATATTTATTTTTGTTCCTAAAACAAGTGTTGACAGGAAAGCCGAGTTGGCAAACTGAATAAGCCATTTTAGACCTACTGTCACGCACATCTCTGGCAACATTCTTCTCCTCAGAGTCACTAGCATGTGACATCTCACTGTCTCCACCAGACTCCTCCCCCTCTGGTTCAAATAGTTAACCATTTACACCTACTTCCTCCAAATTGCTAGCCATAGCAATGCATCTTGAACAGGTTTTTTTTTTCACCTAAAATGTTGCTCGTTGGATAGATCTGCTTGTTTACTTGTGCTGGACAACCCGGCCCAACGAATTGACGTCACTTCCAAGAAAAAAATGACTGCTAACCATTGGGTCAGCCCCTACTAGTAATCCATGGGATAAAATTACTGAAAAAATTTTTTTTTGGTCATTTATGTTAAAATAAGTGTCTGTATTGCTTAAAGGTATTACATATGTCCAAATTATGCTGTAAGGATGACCAATACTGGTACTCTGGCAGAGCTGCTGATTGATCTGGTGCCAAAATCTGTTGTGACATCAGTGTTTGTTGCAATTAAATCCGACAGGGAATCCATCTGGTTGGATTTGTGTTTCTAGTCTGATTGTTGGTTTTCTTTGCCAGTAATATGTTGGACGAATAAGAGCAATGAGAGCAAAGCAACCAGCGTTGACTTGCTGTTCAGTTCTGAGGTGTGTGTGTGTGTGTGTGTGTGTGCCATATGCTGGATAAATAAAGAGCTTTCCCTCAGCCGTCAATCCCTCTTTTGCAAGAGATTTCCTCCTCACTTCTAAATAGGCAGCGGGTAGTAGAGCAGCATCTTAATTGGCCAGAAACTGCCTTTGGCACATGTATGAGCTTAGTGACTCAGACTTTTGCTGAAAGTACAACAAGAACAATAAGAAAGTAAGACAAAGGGACACCGAGAGACAGAAGGAAAGAGTGAGGAGAAACAGGAATGGAAAGAAGAGGATGATGGGAGGGAAGCAAGGGATAAAATACATACTGTAAGTGTAGTAGAGATGCACGTCCATACCTTAATGTTTCTATGCTCACGCACACAGAGAAGTTGATCAGGCACATGATGTCTCTCATAAATATGGTGGATTATTGCCATGTGTAGGCTTCTGTATTTCCACACTGCCCAGTGTACATGATGCCAGTGTGTGACGCACTCCACTCTGATGCAGTCTGGTGCTGGGGGAAAGCTTCCTTACCCCTTGTATCATAAACACACACACACACACACACACAGACGGGAAACCTATAGACAGAAATCTTTATTAACATGAATTTAAAGATCAATACACCATGAAGTGATTCGACTAGGTAAAACAATGGAGAGCCTGAGGATTGTTTCAGTTTAATTTTAGGTGGATTTCAGAGAATTGCTTCTTGTCTCTTGGTTTATTTCTTTGCTTCAGTGCCCTGTACAAAGTCTCAGAAAAGCTCAGAGTTGACACTTTACTGTACTGTTCAGATTCAGGCTTGACATTTTAAAATGACCCATTAATGTAACTAAGTAGGTGTCTGCAGGTTGTGACTGTTAGGGATGGAAAAACATTTGGTTTACTTTACTTAAGGGTGGTGTTCCTGGGGCTAAATGACACCTGCATAAATCCTTAATGACATCTAACACAAACATACACAGTTGCAAAGGCATATCTGGTTGGACATAAAGTCATCTCCCTCAATATTGTTAATAGTTTTATGACAGAAGTAACATTAAAGTTAAATGACAGATTTTGGTGTTGTGTTATTACTCTGATTGGACTGGCTTGCGTTAAAATATGATGAACACCATGGTAGAACTGACTTTGTGGCTCAGTTAAAATTTAAGTAAAGGTCACTTTAACAAAAGAGCCTCTGTATTGTATTCTAAACTAACATTAACATAAATATATGATTTACAATAGCAAGCATTTGGCTGACCCTTAAATAAAGTTTATGTCTTATTTTTGCTTACAAGAATATTTATGACAATGTCATGACACTGTAATGACAGAGGTATTTATATTTTTTCCAGGCCATTGATCAGAATGAGTGTGTTTTTGATCTTGGAGATTTCACAGGAGCACCGTTATGCTGCTCTGATGTATCCGAAGTACACGGAGTACAAAATCAGTTGTCATAACATTCGAAATTAGATTGTGAGGTTCACACTGTCATAAAACAAGTTTGGATGCTTAGTGGAATAAGACTTTATAAACATAATAGTGTATGTCATGAATATCATATACAGTTGAACGGTATCAGTGTTACCAAATATTAATATTATGACATATATTCATTTTGCGATGAGACATGTCTGAAAAGAAATCCTGACAACATTTTACATAAGAAGTACAACAAACCCTACATTATTCACCTGATTTTAGTGCCATTTTCATCAGTTTTTTGTGGGTTTATTTTTTTTTTCACTTCTTTATATATATATATATACATGCAAATAAATGCTGTATAGCAATTATGTAGTGGATTTCTGCTCTACCTTTGTTCAGTTTTCCACTACTGGTGGCTGACTAGGTTGTCTTGACACATGTTGAAGAAAGATGAGGAATGGAAGATGATCCGGTTGGTCCCAGTGACCATTTATTGCACGATTTGAGGTTTTACACAATAAATTGATTTAGTAAACTAAAGAGTCTGTTTGAATGGCACAACACTGCTTGCTCCATTAGATCACAGCAAGTCTATCCAATGCAGCACAGCATCAAGACACCACACTCAACAACACGTTCAAAAGTCTCTGTGCCCTCTCAGCCCCACCCCAATACTGTTACCTCCAGGTCTTATGGCTTTCACCACTTGCTCCACTAGGTGGCCTCAAAGCACCTGTTGACATATACAATAAATCACACACACACACACACACACACACACACACACACACACACACACACACACATGCACACTATTGACGAAGAATAAACAGAAATCAACAAAAGATGAAATTGGCTCCTACAAATTTTATTAAATATTCCGACATAAAAAAATCTATAAAGCACAGTATAGTGTGCTATAAAATGTTGGGGGCAGCCGTGGCCTAATGCTTAGAGAAGCGGGTTTAGGACCTAAAGGCCGCTGGTTCAATTCCTGAACCAGCAGAAAAAATGTGTGGAGGTGGGGGAGTGACCCGCACCTACCTTTCCTCAACATTCATGGTTGAAGTGACCTTGAGCAAGGCACCTAACCCCCAACTTCTCTCCGGGCACTGCAATATGTGGCAGCCCAGTGCCCCGAGTGTGTGTGTGTGTGTGTGCTCACTTTGGATGGGTTAAATGCAGAGGTCAAAATTTCCCTTGCGGGATTAATACAGTATATTTAAAAATAAGTATCAGGTACAGCTGTGCAGTTTTACAAGGTAATGAGCTGTATTATTGAGTATCTCGCAGAACCAGCCCACAGAGTTCTCCAGGAGAATTTAACTCAAAAGGGATCTGTGATGCGATATACAGCTGTTTTTAAATTTTATGCCGCAAAACTAATGTTTGGAAATCGAAAAACCTTTGTACTGACTCGCTAATGTACAAGCCATAAAATAAAAACCTATAGCAAATTCAGAAAAAAAGACTTTTGTAATATACTGTACTGTATGAATTTGATGGAAGGGATTGTATAATCTTAGTGCAAAACAATGACTCAGACTTGTATTAAATAGGTTTTTAGTCATTGGCCTTGCGTAACACTCACTTTACCTTGATCAAATTATAAAAGCATGCATAAAGATTTTCAGTGATTCATATTTGTGAAAGCACTTTCACTAAGTGTATTTTTTTTCTGTTTCTGGACAGGCTTTTGGAAAGCCACCTGTCCCCCATCATGTGCCAGCCCCCTTCTTGTCTTTGTTAATTCCAAAAGTGGAGACAACCAGGGAGTGAAATTTCTGCGCCGCTTCAAACAGCTACTGAACCCTGCTCAGGTCTTCGACCTAATCAATGGTGGACCTCATTTAGGGTAAGTCATACAGAAACCTGTGGCCTTACTCAGCAAGATACAGTATGGATATCATTTTTCAACTGTTAGTAAATAATGCAATTTGTAAGCCATAAAGTTTTGAACGTCCTCGTTGTGATGTGCTTCAGGCTACGCTTATTTCAGAAGTTTGATAACTTCCGAATCCTTGTATGTGGCGGAGACGGTAGTGTCGGCTGGGTACTCTCTGAAATCGATAAACTCAGTCTTCACAAACAGGTTTGCCTCTGCTCTCAAACAGCCTATAAATAAGTGGAAAGGGTTGTAATGGGTTCTGTGAAAGAGATGACTCAAGATGTTTTCTCTTATGGGCAGTGCCAGCTGGGTGTGTTGCCTCTAGGCACAGGGAACGACCTTGCACGTGTTCTCGGCTGGGGACCGTCGTGTGATGATGACACGCAGCTCCCTCAGATACTGGAGAAACTGGAGCGAGCCAGCACCAAGATGCTGGATAGGTACAAACACCTCACTTCTATAGACACAAAAACCCAAGAACACCCTCCAAAATATATCTTAGGTATAGTCTGTGCTCTGTGACAAATATAAACTATTTAATTCTCAACAATTGGAGCAAATTTCAATTCGGATGAGGCTGCCATTTGTGGCAGTAATCAAGGGAGCAGTATGTCATGTTTTCTGGATGCGAGAGATAGTATACTCATATTTCCCCTGTCTGTCACAAAGACACAAGCCAATCATCGGGACCTGTGAGCACGAGTACCTGGAGAAGGACAGATAGCGTTTTTATCTAAGTGCATTACGCTGCCTATTATTCTGTTCTGTTACACAGCAGGAGCAGAATTTTGAAAAGATGTGGTTGGCTGGTTTTACATGTCTCAGAGGAAGAAAATTGGCAAAAAAAAAAAAGAAAGAAATTTTGTTGACTTTCAGAAATGGCTTTTCAACATTTAAAATCTTCAAAATGTTAATACTGATAAAACTAATGTTACAAATAAATAACTAATAATTCAAAATATTGCCAATATTTATTAAAAAATGAATAAATACAGGAATCTTTCTCAATGTAATAATAATAATAATAATAATAATAATAATAATAATAATAATAATAATAATAATAATAATAATGTAATTTGCATGGTAGTGTAGTGTTTATCACATCCGCCTCTCAGCAAGCAGGTTCTGGGCTCGAGTCTGGAGTTTGCATGTTGTCCCTGTGCTTGTGTGGGTTTCCTCTGGGTTCTACAGTTTTCTATCACAGTTCAAAGACATACACATCAGGCTAATTCTGACTTTTCCAAATTGCCCCTAGGTGTGAGTGCGAATGGTTGGAGAGACCAGTGAGCTGTTCACGATGTATTTTATTTTATTATTTTGTGAACGTAGTGTTACAATAAGGTGTGTGTGTGTGTGTGTGTGGGGGGGGGGGGGTATCTAACCTTGGATAGCTTTTTGATGTTTTAATACTGTTCATTAACTCGTTTAACATCTTCTTTCTGCTTACTTAATGATTATATTACTGAAGACTTGATTTTAACCACATATTGAGGCAAAAATATTTCTTTTTGACACATGCTACATTTCACATAGCTCAGGATTGTGTTCTAACTCTTGATGTTGCAAACCCAAATGAAATACTTGCAGTGCAAGTTAGTTGAGCAAATAGGATGCTCAGCTGAGTCAACATAGCTTCTCTGTTATGTGTGCATTTTTGTAGCATGCACCTGCTTTCTGCTTTTCACAGGTGGAGTATAATGACGTATGAAATTAAAATACCTCCCAAACACAGCTGTCCTGCCACACCTGAAGAAGCAGAGGACTGCCAGGTACCTGCACACCCAACCCCCAAACAAACCAACATATACACACAAATACAAGCGAAAAGGTTTCAAATGAGCAGCCATTTATGTTGTCTTTCACTGACACATTTACATCACATATATCTCACATCTGCTAACATTTCTAAAAATGATGATTTAATATGATCAAGGTTATTGGTTGTATTTAAAAGATAAGTATTACTTTTGCACCTGCGACACCGACAGCATTTATAAAGAGGGTACAGAAAGGATTTGTTTAGATCTACTGTATATCCTTGTCCGTCTTGAATTTGGAGTCACAGTTTGAACAGCTGATAGTTGACACACCTCTAAACAACTGTTTCAGTTTACATTTCCAGAACTTGCCATATGCAGAAAAACGTGAAGGTGACTGGTTGCAAAATTCAAAAGTTCTGTCGATTCAGTTCATAAACTAAACGAAGTGGATACCATGAGTATTTTTCTAAGACTTGGGTGTGTTGACATTTCCGCACTGATAACATTTTTTAATGAACTAAATGAGTGTTTCCCTATAAGGCCAAATCAAAAGACACCTACCAGAGTCCTTTACCATATATGGAAGGGGGCCGGACCTCAGGTAGGTGCGTGGTGTTACATTGGGCAACACGCATGTGCAATGCACTTTCTGTGGGATCTAAGGAGGTTCACAAAGGGACTTTGTTCTGGTAAATGTGTTCTGTAGTTGACTCAGGCATGGGTCGATGTGTTTAGTGCTAGGTTAAGGCAACTGATTTCCTTTCATTTATATATTGCTCATCTCCTTATTTGGCATATGACACAATAACATGGTAATAATGTTATTCTTTTGAAAATATTCACACTACACACTTTCAGTGCACCACTGGTACATATATGATCTCCTCCCACAGTCCAAAGACATGCACATTGGACTAATTGGCTGTTCCAAATTGCCCCATGTGTGAGTGTGATAGTTGGCCCTGTGGTGGTCTGCCGAGTTGTTCAGAGTGTACCCCGCCTTTCCCCAGAGTTGGCTGAGATAGGCTCCAGCCTATGGTTCAGCAAATGAATGAATGAATGATTGAATCTGTTATATTACACAAATGATTTAGAGTATTTAGACTGTTGCTAAATCACAGCCTGAGAATCTTGAAGAACTGAACCTACATTTAATGCTACTATGTTACTATAGATTCAGATATCAGATTATGAGGATTCAGTTGCTGCTCATCTCACAAAGATCCTCAACTCAGATCAGCACTCTGTGGTCATATCTTCAGCAAAGTAAGTCAACCCATCCAGGACTCTCTGTACACATGCACATGTTTGGCTAGCCCAACTAGAGAATAAAAAAAAACCCATCTTTTCCTTACACCATCAGGATCCTGTGTGAAACAGTAAAGGACTTTGTTGCCAAAGTTGGAAAGTCTTATGAAAAAAGCACGGAGAACACAGAGGAAGCTGACAGCATGGCTGTGAAAGTAAGTTTGTACTGCACCATGCTTCTTTATGCATGTAGCTTGGCTTTTGTGGAAGAATTTTAATCCTGCTTTCAAAAAGCAGCATTTTCTTTCCATGTTCTCACCACAGAGCCATGACTCCTGTCGCCCTGTCAAGCAACATGATGGCTAGCAACATATGACACAGTATTTACCTATGACACATAAATCAGTACATTTATTGATTGGTTCCAGTAAAGTCCTTTCCTACAGGAAAACAATTTTAAAAAGCAAATTTAAAGAAACAATCCTACAATGCACCATTCCTCTGCTCTCATAAATACACTCCCTACCTATGTTTAGTTCATATTCCGTACTGAAATATTCTAAAACTGATAGTTTTGGTTCTAAAATTGGTTTAAAATCATTTAAAAATCCGTACATCATACCCCACAGTCCATACAGCCATCAGCCATAACATTAACACCACCTGACCGGTCTGTGGCTAGGCACCCCTATATTCAGAAAGCTCGAACACAGTGTGTTCTGACACCTTTCTGTCATAGCCAGCATCAACAGTCTCAGCAGTTTGTACAGCAGTTTCTACAGTAGCTCTTCTGTTGGATCATACGTACTAGCCTTGCATATTTATGAGCCTTGAAGAAATGCAGTAGAAGTGCAGAAATGGCACTCTTGTCAGCTCATTGATGGTTGGCATTTTTTGTACCACCTTTGATAGGTACTTATAGCACTGTATACCAGGAACACTCCACAAGACAATGCTTTACAAGCATTTCACTACATATTGTACTGTGTATGATTTTGTATGTGACAAATAAAATTGAATTGAAGACCTGCCATTTTGAAGATGAATACAGTAGTCAAAAAGTTTAAATGTTATGGCTGATTGGTTCAGGTACACCTGTGACTTCATCGCAATGAATAATGTCTGCATTCAATTTATAAATTGTAGAGGAATGTTGGTTTGAGAATGTTACAGGCCAGTCTGCTCAGAAACTGGTTAATGCATACTGAAATTTTTAATTCTTTCACCTGAAGATGGCATAAATTAATTACGATTTTTTTCATTTAGTAATTGTTTTTTTTATTTTTTAAACCAATCATTCCAAGCTTTTGCCAAAAACGTACGTAATGGTATGTTCCGAGAATAAGACTATGAGTCCTTTTTAATGAGCTGCATACTGACCCCTGTCTTCTCTCTGTGCAGTGTGCAGTCTTGAACGAGAAGCTGGATTCACTTTTGCAAACCCTGAACACAGAAGCTCAGGCAATGAGTCCTCCTTCACTCACCACTCCCCCTATTGTAGAAGAGGAGTTGGAGGAAGAGGAGCTGGATGAGGAAGAGTTCAGTGAAGAGTCTCTGACAGAGCTGAAGGAGAAAATGGAGGAGAATGTAACAGAGAAGGATTCTCCACACAAGCCTTTCAGGCCACGTGAGCAGCTCATGCTGCGCGCAAACAGCCTGAAGAAAGCAGTCAGGCAGATCATCGAGCAGGCTGAGAAAAGTAATAATAACCGGCCAGGGATGATTATAACACTGGGATTCAAGATTTGTTGTATTAACAGTACCTTTGTAGAAAGCAGTACTGGATTTGTAGTATCTTTCTTTTCTGATTTGTACTAGTATAGCATACTGATTTGTACTAAATCAGTATGATAGCTGACCCCGTAATGTGGATGTGACACTTATTAGGTTAATTAAGTGCAAGCCATTACACTGACCAAGAACTCATGTGTGTCCTGTTTCTGCTTCCTAGTGGTGGATGAACAGAATGCACATACAGATGAACAGGAACTTCAGTCTCCTTTGGACATAAAAAAGGACATGGAGGAGGAAAACAAGGACAGTGAAAAGGATGAAGATACTAAAGAATTAGAAAGTCTGCCCTGTGAGTTCAAACTACACAACAAGTCATGAGTGTATGATTACAGGTGGCATTAAAATGGGAAATAAGTGCAATACATTCAATATCGTTGTTTATTTAAAAAAAAAAAAAAGTTTCACTGAAAAATTTCTTTTTTGATTTCTGCAAGTTTGCTGATGCCCTCTAGTGTTTACAGCAGGGTATGATCACCATTATGCTGTAAATCCTCTCACTCATTTACTGAATCTGTACTGTAATTTAATCAGGTATATTTTTTCCTAAAAAGTGAGTGTTTGTTTTTACAGTACAAACAAAACCAATTTATGTTCCTTTAATACATGTGGACTGTGTTTCAAATTTCTTTCATTACTTTTACCCTAACCTTT
This sequence comes from Neosilurus mollespiculum, assembly GCA_030014195.1. Classification (NCBI taxonomy): domain Eukaryota; kingdom Metazoa; phylum Chordata; class Actinopteri; order Siluriformes; family Plotosidae; genus Neosilurus; species Neosilurus mollespiculum. The sequence goes on along the minus strand of JAQMYF010000012.1, from coordinate 34,960,437 downwards.
TGATAGAGGGCTGTGTTCACAAGCCTGAAGTTTATACATTTATTCCAGAGTGAAATATAATTGTATTTATAAGGGCCATGTGATTGTGTGCTAGACAGACTTGTCTAGATCAGCTGGTAAAAGGCTCCTGAAAACATTGTCATTAGCTGCTAGTGATAGTGATTGGTAGTTTATGTGAACCTTTAAATTTAAATATTGTTTTTTTATTAAACATAATAATCTGACCAAATTGTGTTATAAGTAAAAATGAGACAACACCAAAATCTCAAACATACTGTGATGAAACATTTGTGCAACTATCTGTGGATAGCAACTTTTCTCAAAAGTATTTCCTTACAGTCTGTGGTCACTTTATTATGTATACCTAGCTTGAAGCTACACTCATGTACAATTTCATTATTTACACTTTCTATGTATTCTGTGTAGGTGTAATTTGTAGATTTTCTTTTACTGCCTGCAGTCAATCTGTTGCTAAACGTAGTTTGCCACCTCTCTTTTACCCCGTCTCCTTAGGTTCTACTGGGATTCTTCTATGTTGTCTTCGTTAATATGTTATGTCTTTCTTTGGCCCTGTAGCAGCGAAGTCACCCTGCTCACCTACCGAAAGGCGTGTGAGTCGCAGCACACAGTCCTGTGGCTCTTTCTCCATTCCTCCCTTCACCACGAGTAAAGAGAACCTGCCTGTCCTCAACACTCGTATTATCTGTCCGGGTAAGATTGAAATGTTACTAAAGATTATCCACGAAGGAATAAAGTATGTCTCTATGACCAGAGCCCCATTGGCATGCCACATGACTTTGATGACTTTACCATTTCTGTCTGTACCACGTCGCTGACTTGATGCTGAGTGGCTGGTATGTGTAGCTCACACGTAATTTGCTGTTATGTATAGCCTGCGGAATAATGAATCTGAAAGTAACCACAAACGTGGAAATAGAAGGGCCACAATAAATACAGAATTTCCTCACAATGTTCACCAACTATGATTAGTGCAAAAACACACCAAATTAGCCATTAAATACTTTTATTAAATACCCATATATATTTTTTTGGCTTTTATTTTGTTTCTCAGACTGCAAAGGTGCATGCTGGGAGTAATGACATTTAAGAATTGATAGTGTTCTGATTGGTTCTCTGTGTGATGATATAATCAGTCCTTTGTGCTCATCATGCACACACACACACACACACACACACTATGTACTAATGCTGGTTTAGTTTGTCTGCACCCTCTGTATTACATTCTAGAAGTATGCAATCAACCACTGGGTCCAAAATTCAGGCACAAACTAAGCGGCAATACAGAAGATGAACTTGTTTAACAGATAATTAAACTAACAAGACAGGTAATATGAATGGACGTGGAAATCAGCAAGTGAACAGCAAATGTTAATCTTTCCTTCTTTCGCTCCATACTGAATTCGGGATATGCTGGGGAGATTTATTTCCTTCATCGGACACCTATTGACAACGATATCTGTCGCGAACTCTGCCTTTAGGCAGTGCCTAAATCTTTATATTACAGTAGATTGTTTTTTGTGTTCAACTATTTTAGTTTTGTATTGAATGTTCTCTGATGTGCTATTTTTCAGGCTTGCGTGCTGGTCTTGCTGCCTCCATAGCTGGAAGCTCAATCATCAGCAAGATGCTACTTGCCAACATTGATCCATTTGGAGCTACACCCTTTATTGACCCTGACCCAGATTCATTGTAAGATCCTCAGATACACATTTTCATTAACACACACACACACACACACACACACACACACACTTTGTGTGAACTTTTCTCTATCTTCACAAAGGATCTCAATAAAATGGAGCCAAGTGTAAACATGTATATACAATATTTAGATTTATGTTTATATATTATACATGTAGAGATGGGTATTTGGAGAAGTGCGTCATGAACAATTACTTTGGGATCGGCTTGGATGCCAAGATTTCACTGGAGTTTAACAACAAGCGTGAAGAACATCCTGAAAAATGCAGGTCAGAACTTTTCCTCCTCTCTGGATGTTTTCTATTAGTTTTTAGACTAAATATAATGATTTATTTAAATGAAATTTTTGACAATCCCAATATTCCCCTGTGGTAGGAGTCGCACCAAAAATATGATGTGGTATGGGGTTTTAGGCACCAAGGAGCTACTTCAGAGAACCTACAAGAATCTGGAGCAAAAAGTGCAGTTAGAGGTAAGACAAGAAATTTAGAGGTCATCATTTTACAAACCTATGATAATTATGTAGATCAGTGCTGTAAATATGAATTAAATTAATTACTCTAATGTTTAGATTTTGTAATCTCTATTTATGTGTATTCCCCTTAGTGCTTAGTACATTTCCATTCTAAAAAAGGTCAGTCCACTTTATTTGATGGCTTTTGCAGTGTGATGGACAGTACATCCCGCTCCCCAGTCTTCAGGGAATTGCTGTGCTGAACATCCCCAGTTACGCAGGAGGAACCAACTTCTGGGGCGGGACCAAAGAGGACGATGTAAGTCTGCTAATAATCCTTGATCCCTCCTCTTCCGGTATCTGCTGAACTGTATATCTACCAGTCTTTATGGATATTTTTTTTTATTTAATATGGATGTTATTCAGGGTTTTTGTTTATTATATTTAGTCAACCTAATGTGAGGCTGATGTCAATGCTAATCTCAACACACACTGATGAGCAGCTTACATCATCAAGAGGAACAATCCTTCTTGTGACCCATTTAGTGTTGTTTGTCTTTTTACCTCCACTCAGTCCAATTCACAACGAGTGAACTACAATAACCACGAATCACAACCAGTTCCATGCTAACATTTATTATGCAAGACTTCTCAAAAGGAGTGATTTGAGTTCCCTTCACCATTTGTTTGAGCACACTAAACCAGCCTCACCAGAGCCTCATATTTGCCCTGCAGCAAAAAAAAATTACCATAACTTCATCTGGCTTCTGGCATTTTGCCATTTTTTCCTCAACTGGCCAAGAATTGCCAGACACATGGTATCAGAAACTTGTTACTTTCACAGCATTCTTTGTGGAATTAGAAAAAAATGCATGCACACACTGCAGACTGTTTATCTCTATGGTATATGGAAATTTCAGCTGAACCTCCCTTTGAAAGTGGTATATTCCTGGCAAGTGAGCTTAAATCAAAACAAAATTGATTCATTTACCTCATGCAACATAGCAGTTGGAATCAGTAAACAACAACTCTGCTTTTTTTCCATTTAGATATTCTGTGCGCCATCATTTGATGATAAAATCTTGGAGGTAGTGGCTGTGTTTGGGAGTATGCAAATGGCAGTGTCCAGAGTGATCAAGCTTCAGCACCATCGTATTGCACAGGTGATCTTTACATTATTACATGGGGTGTTATATATCTATATTATTTCTCCATATTGTACTGAAATACTCATGTGGTTTCAAATCCTGGCATTTTTATAGTGTCGCACGGTGAAGATTACCATCCTGGGAGATGAAGGAGTGCCAATTCAAGTGGATGGAGAAGCTTGGATCCAGCCTCCTGGAGTTATTAAGATCCAGCACAAAAATAGAGCCCAGATGTTGACCAGAGACAGGGTGAGTGTTAGTGTGCTGGTTCAGACTAACCACAACCCAAGGGCTTCTTCTTGCAGTTAAACTTTTTGGCTGTTTTCTTTTAGGCTTTTGAGAACACGCTGAAGTCTTGGGAAGACAAGTTGAAGTATGACAAGCCTCCACTGAGGCCACACCTGTACTCTCAGCACTCTGTAGATCTAGCCACCGAGGAAGAAGCTGCACTTGTCCAGATGTGCGCACGTGCGGCAGAGGAGCTCATCACTAGGATCTGCGAGGCAGCCAAGACAAATGGACTCCTGGAACAAGAGCTTGCACATGCTGTCAATGCTGCATCTCACGCTATCAACAAAACTCATCCCAAGTTCCCTGAGGTGTGGTAGCCATCTAAAATAACACACTTGCCTCACATCAGTGCTCATAATATATTATGTACGCGTGCTTTGTCTACAGGTTTGTTGTAATATAATTTACTGCATGTGGTTCCATTAGAGTCTGACCAGGAACACGGCCATTGAGGTGACCAGCACAGTGAAGGCCCTGCACAACGAGACCGAGTCACTTCTAGTGGGACGAGTGTCATTGGTATGGCAGCTTTTTTTTTTCAATTCAGTGTTTATGTCTTACTCTTGCTTCATCAGTGTGATCAATGATAGTGATGTTAGGCTGTGTTTTATGTTATGGGATTGATTCTGTACAGCAACTGGACCCTCCTGATGAGGAGTTATTGTCCAGTGCTTTGCAGTGTGTTGAGGTGGAGTTGGGCAAGTTGACCGAGATTCCGTGGCTTTACTACATTCTGCAGCCCAATGATGAGGAGGTGAGCCAAGCTTATTGTTCTGCATTTAAAGCAAATTCTAATCATGGGATGTGTAATAGTCTGTGACAGTTAAGACTTTATTATATGTACCCATCCAACAAATATGTCAAAACTATGCCCAATATGGCCACTACCAACATGCACATCAGCAGCATTCCCTTCACCAACATAACCAGCACCAGAATATCTATCACCAGTATGACCGTTACGCCCATCAGCAACTTGAACATCACCCACATGTCTACGGCTAGCATACTCATCACCAACGCATCCATCATTAATATGCTCAACACACCTATCACAAAAATCTTCAACACCAACATTGCCATCATAAATTAACATGACCACCTTGTCCATTACCTGCTGCACATGATGTTAAACATATTCATCATCAACATGCCGGACATGTCCATCAATCAATGCCTGTTAAGCATATGCCCAATATGTAATTTATTAAACACATTCATTTCCACTATGCCTGACATACCCATTAGCACCATGCCCAACATTTCCCTCAACATGTTCAAAATTCCCAACACTAACATTCCCAACACCAGTATACCAAACACCAACATAGTAAATGCCAACATGCTCATCAGCAACACACCCATCATTCCCATTATCAGCATGCCAAGCATGCCTGAGAGCAAACATTTTACTTGATTTGTATATATATATATATATATGTGATAGGACCACTCCCTGGAGTATGGCAAGAGAAACAGCCGAAGTGGCATGTTCCGTATTGTGCCAAAGTTCAAGAAAGAGAAAGCACTTAAGAAGTCCAGCCCACAGTCAGGTAAGCTTGAGTGGCAGTTCTGACTTTAAACACAAAGAATTTTATAGATGGATAGAAGGAGATTGCATTTATGTAAGTGTTGCCAGATTGTGGTTTGTAGTTGAGAAGAAGACAATAGCACCATTCAATACCAAAACTGAACTGAGAGGTGTCCCTATTTCTCACTTATACTACAGTTCAGAGTGAAATGATGATGGGGCTCACCTCTTAAATCAATCACGGCAGGGTTCTGAGGCATGTCTGATGCCATAGATCTTCATGTAGTATCTGTACCCCCCTCCCCCAAGACTTCTCTGTTCTGTGACGTCCTAAATACAACCCAACCATCCATGAGCATCCTGCACTTCCTTTGTACATGATGTTGTCCTGTGAGTCAGATACAGTCTCATGTGTCCACACGTGAACAGCAGGTTCAAACCACTGTGACTCAACTCATAGAAGGGAAACCATTACCACGCATACGCAAATTAAAATTCATACTACAAATGGAGTCAGTTTGAAACGATTGGACTCTTGAAACGTATAAACTGCAACTTGTTAACTATGTAGCAAGGTCACTTCTCCAAAACTGAAAAGTCTTATGGGATGATGTCAGCATACAGTATAAGCTCAATAATGTATATCCGACGCATGGCTTCCTGTCTGTGGATGAGCAAGTGTATGGCTGGATGGAAAAGGACAGTTGAAACCATGGTTCAGGGTCCAGACATTGATCATTATGGCTTACAGGCTTAAACCTCCCGTCCTCCCTGCTCTTTCTTTCTCTACTTCTCTCAATCTCCTTCTTTCTCTTTCTCTCTTCTGCTGTCTCCTGTGTCTGCTCTGAATGCAGTGGTGAATGTCCCACTCTGATAACCTGCATGCCAGAAATTACCCTCTGGGTGTCTGCCAGTGACCAGAGACAGAGTACCAGACCAAAACCTGTTTAACCCTCTTTTTGCCAGCTGCTGCCGCCACTCCTTTCTGTGTCTTCTCTTTCTGTTTTTGATTCCTTCCCCCCTTTGTGGTTGTTGTTGGTGGTGGTGTTTTATTTATTTATTTTGTTTTACTTCGGCCCCCTGACTCCATTTGATCGTGTCCTTCGCGGCGTCCACGGGGCTTGGAGACTGAAGGGGCCTTGTTGCTCTTGACTTGTGTAGTTCAGAGGTGGGGCACTGAGGAGGTGGGCGCCTGGCTGGAGCAGCTCAGCTTGGGGGAGTACAAAGACATCTTCATCCGCCACGACATCCGCGGCTCTGAGCTCCTGCACCTGGAAAGGAGGGACCTGAAGGTATACACACATGCCCCTTTTGTGCCTCACAATGTCCCTCAGAATAAGCAGAAATTGATCTCTCTTCCTTTAGCTTTCACTGACTCTGTTTCTGTATCTTCTCTGTCTTTTTTACCTGACCCTGTTTGCTGTTTTGTGCTGCATTGCTCTGCTTGGCTTCCGTTGTGCAAGTGTTGTTTGTTTGGGACTTGGACCTACTTACATGCTAACTAACTGTTTGTGGCCCTGCCATGATACAGCTTTGGGAAATGTTGAGATTAGAATAAAGAATAGAGTCAGTGAGAAGTGAAAAGGTGGAGAAGATACTCACACTGTGGGCAGCTAAAAGTGTGACTGCACCTGCAGCATGGTGTGACACATGCATCAGCTCATGTTGTGTTGTAGACACATATGTTCACTGGTGTCAGTTGCTAAGGTATGAATGAGCATGTCTCTATGTTTTTTTTTTAAGTAAAGGCGCGAGCGCGTGTGAGTGTGTGTGTGTGTGTGTGTGTGTGTGTGTGTGAGAGAGAGAGAGAGAGAGAAAGAGTGTTGTCACAGGAACATGAAGCGATTAAAATCTATCTATCTATAAATGTATCTAACAAGTGCAAATCTGCTTCCAAATCGAAAATACAATTGCATCGCCATGCAATATGCATACAGTATCCCCGAATTAATAGACCAGTATCTGAAAACATCACTGACCATTTTCACATCATTGTATTTCCTTATCATTTGCACTTGTTGAGTATATTAAGGTCTCATACTTGTTCTGTGTCAAATGTCACATAAATCACATAAGCAGAACCGTGCCAAAAGGCAAGTCCTGTCTATACCACTTATACATCAACTAATTAAGATCCCATCTGCAACCTGGCTTCTCCAGTGTCTTTCTCAGTCATATGTCTGTTTGTTTATTTCTATATTTATTTATTGGTTTATAATTTTGGGTGAATGTAAAAAACTAAACAAAATATCAATGGCAAGTGTGGCATCTTTGGTAAAAGCTCATCACATGTTTCTGCACCTGATTGCTTGCAAATGCCAAAAAAAAAAAGCAACAAAAACAACAAAAAAAGGCACCTAAAGCCTAAAAGATACTTGTGGCAGCCTGAGAACAAATGTCACCTGCTGAAGTTATTTATTTATTTATACTTTAGCAGTAGTGATATCTGTCAGGCCACCACACGTACAGTGTATAAAATACATGACCCATATATTATAGACACAGTGAAATGTGTCCTTTTAATATTTTTATTCTCTCATCTTAGATGCCCCTGTCATTTATCTGGAAATGATTTTTGTTGTGTGTTAGGTTGTGCACATTTGAAACATCAGTGCCAATTATACTTTGTATATTAATTCTTGTTAATTTAAAGTGAAGAATGATATATTTATATATATATTTGTAAGTCCTATAGCAGTGAATTTGTGGCTGTATAAGAATTTTTGTCAAAATATTTTTGAGTGTTATAATGTTCAAATAAAAGCAGGAGCACTGCTGTATAGATGTACTTCGAAGTGTACATTTATTTAGTAATTAACCTCTGAAATGTTTTTGCTTGTTTTAAAGTACTTTTAATTTGTACTTGATAAGCTATAACAAAAACCTTTAAGTACTTTAAATCTTTAGCTATATCCAATCTATATACGAAAGATAAAGATATTCTTTAATATTGTAATAAATTAGTACTTTGACAAATAGCTGTTCTTTTTTTCTCTTATACAAACTGCACATATGCCGTTATTATTTGCACAGGATCTGGGGATCTCGAAGGTGGGTCATATGAAGAGAATTCTCCAGGGAACTAAAGAGCTGGCCAAGAGTGCCATGGTGGACCTGTGAAGCTCCAGGAGTCCTTTCCTTTGGAAGAAGTGAATGTTTTACAGAGCTGCATTGTCTGGATGAGCTCGGTAATGAGGGGTTTCCTCCTCGTGATTTAGCAAAGCTTTAGAGTACCTACCTGCGAATGTGTTGTTTTAGTCTTTTAGAGTGCTGGTGCCAAAAGAATTGTAGTGAGTGAATATTTTCAGGTGGATCTTAGATTTAAAAAAAAAAAAAGAAAAGAAAAAAAAAAGCCATTTCTTAATGCATTGATGGCACAATCAGGTATGCAACTCTCATTGCAGAGGCAACTTCTGGCATCTTATAAAGAGTCAAGTAGCAAAACAGAACTTCCATAATGTGTTCACTGTGGGTGAAGCAAGGCTGGGTAATAGCTCGCTGGCATTTCGCCTTGTGGTGGATGGCTACAATAGGATGGAGACGTGACGTGTCAGCAATATTCCTCTTTCGACAGCACTGTTTACATTTTAAGGAGACAGGAAAATGGCTGCTGAAGAGTTGCACTCAGAGTTGCAATCAATCATGGCAAATGATTTTTCAGCCCAGAGAGAAAGTTGAGTGAGGGGTTTCTTGAAGCAGTGACATTCTGATGCATGGTGAATTTGCTTGATTTTGGATATCTATTTCACTGCATGATTAGTGTCGTTTTTCTATTGTACAAACTAACACTTGAACAAGTTTTATATGACTTTAGTATGATACCATTTGTTACTACTGAAGCATCCCTGTGGTCTTATTAGACTGCTGTTTCATTTCTATATATTTGTTTGCATGAGACTTCTATGTCAAAGAGCAGTGTCATGTACCATGTTTATTGTAAAAGTATGCTTTGTTGTAGGACATCTATGATTTATATTCTTTGATAAGGACAATATCAGCTCTTTAAGATATCAGTAAGGAAGAATACATCAAAGTGACTACAGAACTGAATGTGCCCCATACATTTTCTTGAAATCAGTGTCTTTAGTTTGCATATGTATGCAAATTTTAAGGAAAAACCCCCATCATTTTAAGTATCAGAATCTTAGAGTGGAAGTTCTTATAAGAATTATAAAATAATAGCACCATTTTTCTGCATATTGACTTTAGACCTGTTTGGAACATTTAGATATTTTACTTGCAATAAGAATCTTGTGTTTGTTATAAGATATTGCAGTTGATCTGCAACTTTGCATAAGTTTCTCATTAAAGTAATTTCTCAAAATAAGGATAAAATAAATGTTTGATAAGACACCCAGAACTAATTTGTTTTAAGTTGATGGCATTACAGGGTATACAAGTGTGAGTGAGGATTTTTATTTTTTTTTTTTGGTTAATATATGCACTGTAAATATGTTGAAACAGTCTCTACTGTTAATTCCAGTTGTAAGGAAGAAGTTTGTATAGATTACCGCTAGCACGTTATATAGAGCTTACACATATGATTGTGTATAGTGCACCATAATACAGGTGGGATTTATAATAATGTCTTGTAATTGCCTTTATGTTAAATGCTGTTGTATTCTCTTGAAGGTGCAATATTGTATTTATTTTGACACATTTTCTTCTCTGCTTTATCATGTGTTTAGTTTTTTTCATGGCAAACAAGAAATCAGTCGATGCACTCGTGTTATTTTAGATATTTTAATTATTTTAGTTTAAGGTGGGCTCATGGACATGCCATATTCTTTCCAATTTCATAAAATCTTCCTCAAGTAAGTTGTTGGTTTTCTCTATTCAATTGTGCTTCCAGGATAATTCGCTAGACAACTGGATGTTCCATTAGACAGACTATAGAACTAGCAGAATTGTGTGCTGTGCCTCTTTTATTTTCATTATAATGGAGATTTTCACCCTCCACCCTCCTTTTACCCTCCAAATCACTTTATGTGGGTTTCATATAGGGTTTATATTAAAGGGTGCCTCTAGGGGGTGATAAAGTACTGAATGTGAATTTGGTAACACCATGGATCCCAAGAAAATAAATAATAATAATAGAATAATATATTTATTTTCAAAAGTTTTTAATGAAGAAAATGGTATACATTAAATTCCTTTGCACTCTGTATAAAGAAACATTTAACAGAAACAGAAACATTTCAGATAAAAATAATAATAGATCTGGTTGTTAAATTAAAACATGGTCATATATTTGAGTAAGAATTGAATGGCTGGCTTCCTCTTATTATTTACCTCTTAAACAAACTATGCTGTATTTAGAACCTCCAAAACAAGTGTGTAATGCACACAAGAGTGTAGAAAACAATTAGAGGATAGGAGTCATCATTTATTAGGAGGAATGGGAGCAGGACTGGTTTTAATTTTAATCAACATTATTATTTTTGGGTAATGTAAGTTTTCACATTACACTCTTATAAAAGGCTTCCTCAAGATTCCTTTAGCTTTCTAAAGTTTTCTAAGCAGAACTTTTTAAAGGGAACCCTACTTTTGTAGGTTTCTATGTTGCGCCTCTCCCAACAGGGCCGAACTGAAGAACTCTTTATGGTGATGATGGAACCTAATGGGAATTGTTTTAAGCTTTTCACATAATAACAGTGAATGTAGAGTCTCTCATTAACAGATCTACATTGCCTTGAAAAGGAGTCTAAGACTATTTTCACAATGAGAAAATAATTGAATCCTCACCGATCTCAAATCATCGCCAATGCCAAGTATACGATTTCATCATTTGAGTGCATGTCATTCCAGAAACTACTACAGTTCAGTGTTAACAATGTGTAGTGCCACCCATGCTAATGCTTAAAATACTAAAATACCTGTAGCACCTTCAGAAATTAGGGAATTGATAGCTCCTGAAAAGAGTACAGAAAAATTTGGCCTTAGAAATGTACCATTTCTCAACCGTAGCAGGTTAACTGACCTCAGAAGAACAGTGCCTCGTCTGTGATTATTTCATTTGCATTTGTTTACCCCACGTGCAGTCTTCCTTTCAAACTGCAGTTACTTTGTTTGCACACATTCATGTAGATTTATCTCTGAGCACGTTTGCAGGAGTGTATCCATGAGAATGAGTGCAGTTTTGATAAGACTTCTCTATAGATGGTGTACATTAAGCTGTATACTGCCTGATTTTTTTCAAAACCAATTCATATGAGAAAATTTCTGAGCAGGATTGCTCTAGTGCATATCGCTGACATGATCTTGTTATGAGAAGTGCGATGTGAGTTTCATTTGTTTACATTGTGTTTACAATGGCACAGTTTAATTTGTAAAACTATGTGTATAGCTATATACAACATTTGCATATTTATTAAGGTTAAACAAATGATGTGTATGTGTTTTCACGTTTTCACCATTGGGATATAATGTTACAGTAGTCACTTGTATTGATATCTGGATGATCTTTTGGTAAAGTAGTTGGTAATTTTTATGACTACTAAGTGACTGTTTTCTGTGCCTTTTTATCGTAGGTGCATGATTAACTATTTATTACAATATGAAAGTCACTGAGATGTGTATTTTTGTATCCTGATTGAATAAATGTCTCAATTTTGTTGTACATTTTTAAGTGGTAAAATGGTGCCACTTAATATATTACTTCTTCAATAAAACTGAATGCATACACAATGTATGGTATCATTTTGTTCTTTGGTTATCTTGTGAGTTTTGAAATATTGTAAATAATATGAACAGGTAAATCATTTTGAAGTTATAAAGCCAAGCCCAGAATTATAAGAATTGTGGTAAACTACCTTAACCTCACATAAAAATATAAGGGATAAAATAAGAAAATTTGAATGTAAAAAAAAAATTAAATGTAAAAAATAATTAATTCTAGAATTTTTTGCCTCATGGCAGCTTGGAGGCCTAGGTGTTTCACAGTGACAGTAGGTGAGAGTGTGAATGCTTGTGTGTGTGTTGGCCCTGTGATGGATTGGAAAGCTGTCCAGGATGTACCCTGTCCGTATTCAGCCTCTCCGTGACCCTAGTAGGATAAGGGGTTTGGCAAATGAATGAATACATGAATATTTTTTTTTTTTTGCCTAATGTATTTACCCCACTCAGAGATCATGTAATTATGACTGCTTAAAAGTTCCAATAATTTTCACTCAAATCTTGTATAATTGTAAATTTTTTGCTGTTTCACATAAATAAATGCTGATAAGAAATAAAAAGAATTCACTTTAGAGTTACATAAACTAGGGGGGACATGGTGGTTCAGTGGTTAGCACTGTCACCTCACAACAATAAAGTTCTGGGTTTGAATCTCCACCAAGGGCCTTTCTTTATTTTTGTCTTAAGATTTTACATTCTAACCACAGCCGGGTAGCCAAACATTAAATATTTAGTATTACACATGAAATATTATCATATTTATTGTTTGTAAGTTTAATCAAATTTATTAAAATATTTAAGCAAATACTGTTTCTAAAAAGCAGTATACCACTGCACTATATGTAATTACACTACTACACAACTGTGTTTTATGGAACTGCCAGCAGAATACCATCTCACTACAATGTTTTTTAGATCCAGTTTGAAATACCCTATTCACTGCTATGTTTGAGAGTGTATATATATATATATATATATATATATAAATGGCATGACCTTAGAGTTCTTAAAGAAAACTCTAAAGACACCAAATTAGAGGGCATATACCTTCACATCTGGAGTCAGATAATTGCAGGGGTGTTTTCTAATCCCACATCTGCAACTCTCAAAGAATTTTAACTAATCCTGCCTGCTCCAATAGACTCCTCTTACCATTTCAGACTCTCCTCACCAATCCAGCTCATTCCCACAGACTCCCCTCACCAATCCAGCTCACTCCCATTGTCTCCCCTCACCAATCCAGCTCACTCCCACAGACTCCCGCCACCAATCCAGCTCATTCCCACAGACTCTCCTCACCAATCCAGCTCACTCCCATTGTCTCCCCTCACCAATCCAGCT
>JAQMYF010000012.1:34932101-34946079 GCA_030014195.1 Neosilurus mollespiculum | reverse complement strand
CACTCCCATTGTCTCTCCTCACAGATCCAGCTGACTCCCATAGTCTCCCGTCACCAATCCAGCTCACTCCCACAGACTCCCCTCACCAATCCAACTCACTTCCATTGTCTCTCCTCACCAATTCAGCTCACTCCCATTGTCTCTCCTCACAGATCCAGCTGACTCCCATAGTCTCCCCTCACCAATTCAGCTCACTCCTACAGACTCCCCTCACCAATTCAGCTTACTCCCAAAGCCTCCCCTCACCAATCCAGCTCACTCCTATAGTCTCTCCTCACTAATTCAGTTCATTCTCACAGACTCCCCTTACCAATCCAGCTCACTCCCATAGTTTCTCTTCACCAATCCAGCTCACTCCCATTGTCTCCCCTCACCAATCCAGCTCACTCCCACAAACTCCCCTCACCAATCCAGCTCACTCCCACAGACTCCTGTCTCCAATCCAGCTCACTCCCATTGTCTCCCCTCACCAATCCAGCTCACTCCCACAGACTCCCCTCACCAATCCAGCTCACTCCCATTGTCTCCCCTCACCAATCCAGCTCACTCCCACAAACTCCCGTCACCAATCCAGCTCACTCCCACAGACTCCTGTCTCCAATCCAGCTCACTCCCATTGTCTCTTCTCACCAATCCAGCTCACTCCCATTGTCTTCCCTCACCAATCCAGCTCACTCCCATTGTCTCCCCTCACCAATCCAGCTCACTCCCATAGTCCCTCCTCCCCAATCCAGCTCACTCCCATAGTCTCTCCTCACTAATTCAGTTCATTCTCACAGACTCCCCTTACCAATCCAGCTTACTCCCATAGTTTCTCCTCATCAATCCAGCTCACTCCCATAAACTGTCCTCACCAATCCAGTTCACTTCAATAGTCTCTCCTCACCAATCCAGTTCACTCCCATAGTCTCTCCTCACCAATCCAGCTCACTTACATGCCTCTCCCCACCAATCCAGCTCACTCCTATAGTCTCTCCCCACCAATCCAGTTCACTCCCATAGTCTCTTCTCACCAATCCAGCTCACTCCCATAGTCTCTCCTCACCAATCCAGCTCACTCACATGCCTCTCCTCACCAATCCAACCCACTCCCACACTCTCTTCTCACTAATCCTGCCCACTCCAACAGACTCTTCTCAGCAATCCCATTTATTCCCGCAGTCTTTTCTCACCAACCCTATAAGCTCTTACAGTCTCTCCTTACCTATCAAGTCCACCACTTTCTTCACCAATCGTTCTTGCTATCACAGATTCTCCTTACCAATCATACCAGCTCCCACAGTCTTTTCACACTAATCTTGCATTCTCTCACAGTCTCTCCTCATCAGTCCAGCCAAAATCCATAGATTCTCTTCACCAGTTTAGCCCACTCATACAGTTTCCCCTCATCAATCCTACCCATTTTCACAGTTTCTCATCAGCAATCCTGCCTATTTGCAGTCTCTTTTCACCAATCTTGCCCAGACAAATTCTACTTACCCACCCAATCCACTTACACTGCTTCTTCTTACTAATCTTGCACATTCTAACAGTCTCTTCTCCCTCTACACTCCTCTTCTGCTCTTGCCCACACTCTCGCCACACCAGAACTGCCCAATCCCTCAGAGTCACTTCACCAATCCTGCCTGCTCCCACAATCTCCCCTTACCAATCCTGCACACTCCACCAGACTCTTCTCAGGAAAAAAAACAAAAAACACACAGGAGTCATATTGAAATTAGCTTCTGTGGAGGCAAAAAGTGAAGACATCCAGTTTTTGTAGTCTTTATAATCATCCATTTTCAGTCTTATATTTTAACAGTTTCAAGACAAACTGCGACTTATTATCAAAATTTCATACATTATTCATATAATTTATCTCTCTGGGCCATGGAAGAAGCTGGACCCAATCCTAGCAAACCTCATTCGAGAAGCTGTATACTGCCTGAACAGGTCATCAGTTTGTTGCAGGGAACACAGACACAAAGAACCATTCACACTACTATTAACCTATGGGCACACCTATGGGCATGTCTTTGGACTGTGAGAGGAAACCAGATTACCTGGAGGAAACCCACATTATAATGGGGACAAAATGCAAATTACACAGAACAGAACTTGAATTGAACTTTGAACTGTGATGCTGCCCACTTACAAAATTATCTTTTAAATTGGCAAATATCCTATATGGAAATTATAGGGCATTTCAAACAAGATCAAAAAATAATTTGTCTCTTGCCAAAGACTGCTGTTTATATTTGCTCTGAAATAAGGTCCTATGATGTGTAAGTCAATTAGGTATGCTATGATTCCCTTTCACAACCTTTCATAAAAATCTTATTTTATGTCCTGACTGTTAATATGAAAAATCCAGTTTTGTTTGAGCAGCAATCAGCCGTGTTAAAGTGAATTATTTCTTCTAATGCAGTGCTGTAGGAAGACATTTGTTGAGCAGTTGATTGAAGTAATCAGGAAGCTCTAAAATAACTTGATTGTTCTGCTCAGGCTGACTTTTGGAAGCTGGGAGCTGGTCATCTTAAACTGGATTTCCCCCTAATTGCCTTGTTGTTTTCCTCTAAATAATTTAGTTACAATTTTGCATTAATAGCGCTAAGTCAGAAACTGTTCCCAACTCATCATTGAGCTGTGTTTTAGACAGCTGCTGGGACTCTGGTCAGGCCAAACTGGACTTTTCAACAGGGAGACACTTTATGTCTTTTATTGGGCATGAAATGTTTCAGAATTACTTTCTCAGTTCATCTGAAAGAGTCAGAACCTCTATGCAACAAGAACTTAAAAATAAAGGGGGTGGCATAGCACTGTAGTGGTTAGCACGCCATCCTCATAGCAAGAAGGTCCTGGGTTCGAGTCCCGGGCTCGGTGAGGGTGTTTCTGGGTGTAATTTGCATGTTCTCCCTGTGCCTGCATGGGTTTCCTCCGGTTACTCCGCTTTCCTCCCACAGTCCAATGACATGCACAAGGTTAACTGGCATTCCAAATTGCCTCTAGGTGTGAGTGTGGGTGTGTGTTGCCCTGCGATGATCTAACGAGCTGTCCAGAACGTATCCCACCTTTTCCCAGTGTCAGCTAACACCCCAGTAGATTTAAGCGGCAAATAAGTGAGAGTCAGAGAGGGGGAGATAAAGGAGAAAGCTCTGCTTCAGCAGTGTCGATCAGTGACTCTGCGCTCTACCTGTCAGAGCGGCTGTTCCGGGCTTGATTACTTTGGCCTGTGTGACTTGTTTTCATGAAGAGGAGGTATGCAGAGACATCTAACAGCTTGGCTGTGACAGCAAAGGTGAGATTCTCGTTTCAAAAAGAAAGTATTCTTTATGGCAGCAACACAGACCGAAAGTCATCTTTAAAAATAATGTCGTGATGTATTCGGTTTAAGATTGTTCACCGATGAACAAGCTCGTTTAGCATATCTGCTGCGTTACCTCGATGCTATCTGGCTAAACTAGCTTTGTGGTTAATCTCTGCATTAGGGTGACATCTCTAGCTGTAGGCTAGTAAATTCAGATACATGCTCTAATCAGTGCTTCAGGTCATTTTTAAGAAGTGCCCCTGGATGATTTAGGCGGTCGTGGCAGCAAGTCTCCTGCGACACACTGAATATTTGAAGAGAAAGCCAGCAGTACAGCAGAGCAAAAGCCTGACGCATGTGTCATTCAGGCCTGACAGGAACAGCGCCCAGCCAAGATAATTGTGTATAAACAAAACCTGTAATGTAAGCAATGACACACAGAACCGCATTACCTTTTTTTTTTTTTTTTTTTTTTTTAAACAGCATTGTTCATCTGTCAACCCATTCATCTATCTATACAGCTCTGTCATTGTGTCTACCTCCAGGTATATGGTGAAATAAGTATATACAACATATTTACGTAATATCCATAAAAGTAACTCAGTAAAATAGAATTATTTGTGGCTTCCTTTATGTCAGAAACATGTGGTTTGTCCAGCTTTCGGATAAAAGTCTTTGTTTATATGTTTTTCTTTGCCCCGCCTCCTTGATGCTATAGCTTAGCTTAGCTCTTATAAACAGCCCAACATGAAACATACATCAAGAAGTCTCAGAATAGATTTTATATTATAGGATCCTGTCATTAATCTCTATTTATCTCTATGAAATTAACCATGCTGTTTGTGATATATAACAATAGTTAAAATACAACAGGGGGGACTCTCCAGGAGCAGCAAAGAAACAAAAAATATTTTGTGGTCCCTGTCAGAACAGATTTATTCAATTATTAGACACATTATTTAAGCGTTTATGACAATTTGTTGGCTATTTAATCAGAGCCATAAAGCTTTGTTAACTTTTTTGACATCTGTCTAAACCGTTCACAACACTTTTCTTTACAAACGTCGTGTTGTACTTACTGTATGTAATTTATGTATCCCAGTTGGACCAGTCATTGGCCTGTTGGGTATATATTTCAGCCAACAGCTCACAATTTTCACCTATATGAGAGATGAATTTGGCCTTTTATTTTTAAAATTATCAGTTGATTCTGGGACCAGAATAGAAAGGTGCTAGAAACTGTATGGTACCTTCATGAAATCTCATTCATGCACTGACGCACTAGCATGAGATTCTGCGCAGCAGGGCGCATTCACTGATTTTATTCTGGGATTGTAGGAGTATATTTCATGTTTTTTTTTTTTTTTTTTTTTTTTCTGCCAGTAATCACAACCAAATGCCATAATAGGTGGGTAGACAGACTAAAAATCCCTAAAATTGCACCATTTTAGGCATTTTATTATTTATTTATTATTTAAGTCTCTTTAAGTATCTTTAAGTCTGAGTGCAAAAGATATAGCAACATTAAATAGATTCTTGTTCAGCGTACATGAAAACGCGTAACTATGATTGATCTATTAGACTGTCGACTTGGATAAAGTGACTTAATTGCCATCTTGACTCATGAGCAATTAGAGGTAGTGTAAAGATAAAACTGTTTTCGCTTTGCTACCAAAGTTTTTGTGAATGTAGAAGGCTGCTACTGTAGATGGCTAGAGCTTAAAGTTTTGAGAATGTATCTCTTAAGAAAGTATTAAAAAATTAAGCGACTATTCAGAATACTACTTTTTTTAGCAGTGTCCTACTTTGACATGTGACAAAGTCTGCGTTTGAGTCGGCTAGCCACACACAAGTGCCCGGCGCTAATTACTGGACATTAAAAAACTCACTCCTCACCATCAGGATGTATTGAAACTCAGTCAGGTCTCAGAGCAGATATTAATGTTAATAAGAGTGTTAATAATTGTCTGCATACATTAAAACAATATCCATATGTAGTAACATGTTGTATTCATAGTTGTTTATTCCAGTGAACTTTATGACTATGGTGGTAGCCTATTGGCTGGCGGGACATTTCTGGCATTTGGGTGTCTTTTCAAGCATGTTCAATGAGCATGTCCCAGAGAGTCACATGAGCTATGCTTCTATTGCAGTTTGTTGTAGTTTATTACACTATATGCAAGTTGTACAGTGGGATGACAGTAAACCCATTTGATTTTTACAGATGTAATAGTTATTTAAGTGGACACCGTAGCTGTTTCATAAAAGGTGCTCCTAGACTCTCTTTTAGAAGCATTTATTCAAAATATGCCATTAACCATAATATACTGAATGTATGGTCAGTGAATTTAATGCTAAATTCTGAAGTAACAATATATACATAATAGGCTAATTCACGCCAAAATAACCAACCTTAAACCAGCAAACCTGCTGTGTGCCATATACATGCTGTGTATGTCTTGCTTTGAATGCTGTGTTTTTATTGGCAGCACCCGTGTAATCATACACGACAGTCTCTTGGTTAAATTGAGCTTGAACACCTATTTGAAATAATGATGATTTTATATGTATTTTTATATGGTTTCTAATAGTTTGTATTGATTCATGATATTTTGTTTCTGATGGATATCATATTGTAATAAAGTATGAACAGCCAAAACAAGCAAACATTTCAATGCCTGCTTTGTTTTAATGCTGTTTTTTTTCTTACTGTATATTATTATATTACTAATATATACTGTATATATTACTATTATACTGCAGCTTGGGTGGTACCAATATCATCTGTACCTTTCACTCAAAAAT
The DNA here is from genome assembly GCA_030014195.1 of Neosilurus mollespiculum. Classification (NCBI taxonomy): domain Eukaryota; kingdom Metazoa; phylum Chordata; class Actinopteri; order Siluriformes; family Plotosidae; genus Neosilurus; species Neosilurus mollespiculum. The sequence continues at coordinate 34,939,988 of JAQMYF010000012.1, read as the reverse complement.
ATGGACATAGTGTACCTCTTGTTCAGTTGTATGAAAATGATAAATGAAAGGATAAGGGTGTCTGCCAAATGCCGTCAATGTAAACTAAATCTGAGCAAGGTGTATGCTTGAAAATACCACCCCAGTTGCAATGAAAGGTGCAAATAAATAAGTTTTTTTTTCTGGGACAGAAACAGATTTTTTTTTTAGGATTTGTCTTATAATAATTCAAATCTTAATTAGTTAAAACTTAATCCCCCCCCCTCAGAATTAAGATTAAAGGTCCCAGTTTTACAGTGTTAAAGGCTTTCCACAGTTGGTCTCCTCTACCTAGGTGTATTTATATTTGCAGTCTTGGTTCGTTTCATTGCTTGTGGTAAAATTAGTGGTAGTGTTGAGTTGGATTACGAGCTTGTAATAATAATTTAGAGTATATAATAATACAGTGTTGTAACTTGAGATTGCAATAATTAAGTGCCAGCTGCAAAACATTGGTTTCAAAAACATAATTTTCCTGCTCTGAGTCTTCTGTGAACTGCTGCTCTGCATTTGCAGACCTTGTAGTGGAGAATCATTTCTTAATAACTTAATATCTTAATAACTTAATAACTTTAACCTTCTCTCTCTCTCTCTCTCTCTCTCTCTCTCTCTCTATCTGTGTGTGTTAGAGAGAGAGAGAGAGAAAGAGAGAGAGACTGTTTGCGGTCACTGTTTACCCACCAACGCATGTTCATGCTAAAAAGTTTGACCTATTTTAGCCTTACTTGAGAAATTCTTTTTAGTGTGGTTTCCTTCTGCAGATGCATATTACAATACAGTAGATATGGTTTGAGCTCATGTAAAGTACCCTGCTGGGGTTTCTGGGAAAAGAAATGTTCGTTGCTACTGTTGAAAAGTTTAGACACCCCTACTTTATTAAATAATATTAACAAAAGCTTGAAATCACTGAAAATGTATGCTTTGCAGTTGTTCTGCTAAGATATTTAAAATTATATGATAATAACAGCGATTTTGGATTATCTTACAGTCCCAAGTAAAAATAAATAAATAAAAAAAATAATAAATACATTTTTAAAAATTTCCTATACTGATGCTGGCAGATTTTTTTTTCAGAAATCAGCAGTCAGCTCATTTTCAAGTTCTTCTTTTATGTAGGCTTCTGTTTCGTGGTATATAGATAATATCTTGCATCAGGCAGCTGCATCAGGTTTTAGGCTATTGGAGAATGTGATGAGCTTAGATAGGGACAACACAGACCTACATTTTTGTAGATAATGATAACAAAACCTGTTCCAATTTTCACCTACATCTTTTCAGAAGAAATGCATACCTACCTCTTTACTTTGCAGTCATCTATATGTCGAACCTCCTCAGTTAAATCAAGTTTAAATTAATCTCTTAAATTATGCCGTTTTTTTTTCTTGTTCATGTCAATTAGCATCTTAAATGTATCATTATGATAATAAATATGAAATTCAAAAGACTGGGAAACATTAGGAGTGACGATCATTTCAGAATTAGAAATTTTAGCAGCCTCTAAACTTAGACTTATTCAATTCTGTTTGATTTGCAAGCAGCAGAGGTCTCTACAAATGAAGCTTTTAAGCATATTATGTGATGCTAACACTATTCAATGTTAATTTTACATTGCCCATGTCTTTATATTTTGATTGTGTTACCTTGTATGTTGAATAAAAAAAAAATCAGAAAAGTTACCAACCATCTGTGTTTTCATTTGTATTTATTTCAGGGCAGTTGCCGTCAGTCAGATCTCTATAGCAATCTTTTATTTCTCTTTTCTTCCTTTGCAAAGTGTGGCCTCCCAGACCAGCCCGCCATTGCCATGGATGCCTGTGCCCGGATCAAAGGTGTTCCACTGAAGAACCGTGCCAGCATCAGGAAAGAGGTAGCCTAATTATACACAAACATCTCTTATTATTTCTATTTATTGTTATGAGTACCTTTGAGAATTGTTGCTGTTAGTCGTAGTATGGTTGGTTATGTGCATGATTTTTATTCAAGGCAACGTACTATTATTATTATTGTTATTATAAGTAATGGTAGCATTACGAGAATAATAGTTAGAACTGAAATTACAGTCACAAAAAAAGTTTTAGCTACACTAAAACACACCACTAGATACTACAGACTAGTGGAAAACAGAGCAGCAAGGTTTTAAAACACAGTGCAAAGCCAGAGAGCACTGCAAAAGTAGTATGATTCGACTTAGGTAACAGCTGGGACTGAAAAAGGATTCAGTTTTAACCAGGGGCTTTGATGGAGGAAGTGTGATGAAAGCCCTGTGGGACTTTATTCAAGGGCTTAAGTCCCAGGGTTAAGAAAATTAGATTACATACAATCATTTTAATAACAGTACAGGCACTTAATGAGGAGGTTGCGTATAAATCTGTGGATGCTTTGCATACTGAAAATTGAGGTTGCAGTGCTAGATAATGTAACCAGATGATAGCGTGGCAAATATATGGAATATAGAGAACAGAAACAGATCTCGGTCAGTGAAATATTCTCTTTCATTGAGTTAAGAATAAACCAGGAGAGAGCTGCTCCACTGGATTTGATGACAGACAAGCAGGCAAATGGTGTTTCAATGTACTGACCTATTGGACAGGGTAAAGATTTTGAGGAAAGGAATCAATAGAGTGCAGGAATGTCATTAAAAGTCTTCAGCATTGGAAGATGAACAAAGCTTGACCGGAAGGACTTGAAAATATTAATATCAAGTAGATGGTGAAAGCAGGTGGTTAGCACGTCCTGGGTTTGAGTCCCGGCCTCGGGCGTTTCCGTGTGGAGTTGCATGTTCTCCCCGTGCTAGTGTGTGGTTCCTCTGGGTACTCCGGTTTCCTCCCACAGCCCAAAGACAGGCACATTAGGCTAATTAATTAACTGTTTCAAATCACCCCTAGGTGTGAGTGGGAATGGTTGTGTGTGTTGGCCCTGCGATGGTCTGGCAAGCTGTTCAGGGTGTACCACACCTTCTGCCACTGTTGGCTGAGAAAGGATCCAGTCTCCCTATGACCCTAGTATTAGGCAGTTTGGCAAAAGAGTGAGAGAGATTGAGTGGATGGTAAAAGCTCTTTCAGTATGAAAAACAGATTGATGATTAATTGCATTTGTTGTTTGTTAATAAATATAATTCATTATGTTAGACTCCTCCATGCAAACAATGGCAATGGGAAAACATCATGTTGGAGATGGGAGTATAATCTGACAGGTTGTCAGGATAACAGTCAGGAGATGGGGACAGGATGTAACCCACAGGATGTTAAGTTTGACCTCATGCTCATTTCTCTGATTGAGAACAGACTGGAAAGAGTGAAAATAGAAGGAATATGGAGGCGATCTCTTTAAGAGAGAAATTCACTGTAGCAAGCTTGCTTTTGGAGAACAGAGGTAATAGAAGAAGTGAAAAAGTGTAGCGGTAGAGTGCTTTGCAGCTTCTAGTTGACAGTGCTGACGGAGACGGGGAGAGGTATGAGGTTTGGGCAGCCCTGTATTTAGGAAACTGTGGTCTGTGTGTGTTAAAGAATGGACAGCAGGTTCGTCCATGGTTTTCAGTTTGCATTAAGTAGAAATCTAAAGTACCAGAGATCCATAGGGGGAGGGGAGTGGAGGGTTGGTTGCCAAGCCTTCTTGGTTTATACTCTCACTGACTCTTTCATTTGACAAACTGCTTAATCCTACTAGGGTCTCAGGGACGCTGGCGCCTAATCTTAGTTTTTAGGGGTGTAATAATAGAAATAATATTTTAATTAAATATTAAATGTAGATGTGTCTTTATTTAATTTATATGACAAAAACAACATTGAAGACTTACATTAAAAGTTTATTCACTTATTTAAAAAAAAAGACCGGATGAGCTGCCTTGGTATGGGTTTGCGCTCTTGGAGTGCTTAAAATTATATTTACAGCAGCCATGTGAAGTTTGGCACAGTGTTCGTGTAAGAAGAAGACTGCACATTTAAGATGTATAACCTGTAATTTAAGGCAAAACATCGAGTTTACACAGAGCACAAGAAGAACTGCTAGCTGCCATGAAATAAGTTAAAAAAAAAAAAAAAAAAAAAAAAAAAGAAAGCAGTAGTCTTTGTGGTAGTTAGGTAAAACAGTTGAAATGCATTGAAAAAGAGACATGTATTGTTCTGTATTGCATGAATGTGGCTTTCTATAGTAAAAATTCACTACCTTATTAAGGGAACTCACAGAGCGTCTCATTTTCAGGAAAAAATCATTAAAACTAATGGAACTAGGAAAGGAATTATTGCTTTTGTGTGTGTGTGTGTGTGTGTGTGTGTGTTTTCTAAATATCGCTTAAAATATCCAGCAATTAAGGGTTTTTTTGTAGCGTTTAGTTCTGTCCAGCTGGTTAATACTTTTGGCATCAAGTCAACGCTGGGGGAAAACCATTAAAGTGTTTATTGTTTCAGACATTTACTTTTACCACATTACAACATTTATTACCATCATCCAAGTCTACACTATAGAGTCAAATGATGGATAAATCTTTTTTCTTTTAATAATTTTTGGACTGAATGATGTAACCAGCAGCTCTTTGCCTTGTGTTTGTATGAATAGATTGTCCGTGAGAGTTCATCCCTGTCCCTGAGAAGCCTTTTAAAGAACAGGAAAGAGCTGAGCAATGTGGTGCCAGAGCTGCATGCTAGAGAATCACAGTGTCTGCAACAGGTAAGAACAATATACAAAACGTTCTTACTATTACTACTGTTTTCAGAAGAGACTGAAGCATAACATCTGAATTATGACTCTCTTCACAAAACATTTCAAACGTGTTTATAAATGCACTTAATTGTATTCTAACTGTTTTGTGTATTTGCTCTATTAATTACTTGATGTGCTTATCACAGCTATCTCCTATCTGAAAATCTCTTTGCCTTTCCAGTATTGGAAGAGGTTTATAACATTTATTTTATGCAGTCATTCTGTTGCGTGTCATTCATTCTGGAATTTGCTGGAAATTTGTTATCGGTGGTTTTAACCACAGTCTTGTTTAACTGAATTATTTTGAAATAACTTCCTCATCTTAAGTGTTGTGTTGGAAATAACTGCCTCTGAGTTTATCTTCAGTCGTCCGCTGTATATCTTAATTATCTTAAAATGTATGCCAGTAATTAAAACCACCAGTTCCAAAAGAGTTTAAATCAGTTCACCTGGACACAAAGTTTTCACAAAATCCAGATGATCTGAATTATTGAACCTACATCAAGACAAATCTAGCAGTGATCCTAAGTATTCCATTAAGCCTGAAGCGGCATTTAGTCTAAATGGTGAATTCTTAGGTGTATTAATTGGTGTGGGTTGGTATATTTCTTGTGTTAGGTTAGGTGAGATGCATTCCAGGTGTGATGATGACATACTCTGTCTCACATGGAAGATCAGTATTGTGTGTAGTACAGCATTACACACAGGAAAAATGTGTTTAATTATTATCATTATTTAAAAAAGAAAATTCAGTATACATTATTATGGACATGATTAATTCAAAACTCAGTCAAAGTCTTATGGACTTCTCAATCCTGTCGCAATATTCTGTGTTAGCAATGTGTATTGTTAAAACAAAAATTATATAGTTATATGGTTGGGTTTTTTTTTCTTTCAGGTACATTTCATATGTTTACCTAGTTCTACAAGAGGGGAGGATTTCACCCTACAGGCAGGTGTCTATTTTCTTTCAGTTTGCAATAAGCAAACTCATTTAAAAGATCATGTTGTATGTTTTAGGCCCTGCTTATGATCCTGACAGCATTTTGCTGACATTTTGTTTAGCATTTTGATACTTCGGATCAGTATTTTACAAAGTAGTGTCATGGAAAGGCTGCTGTAACATGCCACATGATCTTCATAATACATGTGAATAACAATATTCTAATGTGTTCCATTAGTCCTATTCAAAAATAGTAGCTGATAAATAAAATATTATTTGCAAAATTATTTGTTTTACCTTTATGTGGTCTGTTACTATAGGATATTCATAAGATAACATTTTTTGAGAAGCATTGGTTTTAATTAACTTTATATCTCAGTTTTCAAGTTTAATTTCTAACATCATTTGGTAAGGTCTTATTGGGAGGCAAAATACCCAAGTGCTAGGTCACATTCCTGGAAATTAAACACTGCTGTTTAAAATGTATTAATACGTCTGCTTGTTCCGTCCAATTATTCAAAAGGTGTTCATTTACTCTTCGTCTTAAAATCTTTTTCAAAAAAGCTCAATGTGCATCACATTTTCTGTCAAAACCCTGGGCCCAGTGGTGTACTCTTACTCTACACTCTTACTTTTACTGTGTTGCCAGATAGATCCCATGAAACTACATACTTACATTTACAGTGATGGCATTTGAAAGACGTCCTTTTCCAGAGCGACTTACATAAGTGCTTTACATTCACTATCAGTGAATACATTCTAATACTGGTTCAATAGGACACAGGCTAAGTAGACCATTAGACAAAAACTCTCTTTTTAAATGAATAAACATAAGGATACATAGGTCTAATCTAAATACTTCTGAAAGCGGTAGGTTTTCAGTCGTCGTTTGAAGACATCCAGTGACTCAGCTGTCCGGACATCTAGGAAAGTTCATTTCATCACCTAGGTGCCAAAACAGAGAACAGTTTACATGCATGTTTTTCTTGTACCCTGATAGATGGAGGGACTAGCCAAGCAATGCTGAAGGGTCAGAGAGAGTGCAGTGTAGTGCGGGGTGTGATAAGTGCTTTGAGATAGGAGGGTGCTGGCCCATTTTTGGTTTTTGTTGCCAAGCATCAGTGTTTTAAATCTGATGCAAGCAGATACAGGAAGCCAAAGGAGAAAGCAGAGCAGTGGAGTGGTATGGGGGAACTTGGGAAGGTGGAAAACAAATCAGACCTCTGTATTCTGCATCAGGTGAAGAGGCCAGATGGCACTCAGCGGCAAGTCGGCCAGGAGTGAGTTACAGTAGTCCAGTCTTGAGATGACAATGGAATGAACAAGTGGCTGAGTGTCCTTAGTGGAAAGACATTTAAGTCCTTCTGATGTTAAAGAGGAGAAATCCACATGATCAAAAAAGATTAGCAATATGATAGGAGAAGGACAGGTGACTGTTCGTGGTCATCTCAAGGTTTCACGCAGTAACTGAAGGGTAGAATCAAAGAGTTGTCCAGGGAGGTTACAAGATCCTAATGTGGGGATGAGTCATATTAAGATTAATAGCTGTTCAGTTTTGCTGAAATTGAGTTTCACCAGTAGACAGTCTGTGTGGAGCAGACGCAGATCTCTTCCACGTAACCTGATCTTCCAGGTAGGAAGCCCGCCATTGCCATTCTGAACCACAAATTCCAAGACTCCTGAGGATGGACAAGAGAGTCTTGTGGTTGACTGTTTTGAATGCTGCTGAATGTTCGAGGAGAATGAGGACTGAAGACATCATGGCAGATCTCACTGCATGTAGTTTTTCTTTGACCGCCAAAAGAATAGTCTCTGTGGAATGTGCTGCTTTTAAGCCAGACTGATTAGGGTCTTGGAGCTTGTTCAGCAAGAGATAGAAAGACTGATATGGAGCTATTGATGATGGTGGTGATAAAGTGGAGAAGGTCTTAAGAGATGGGCTGGAACATTGGGAAGGGATTCCGTGGGCAGGTTGTAGGATTGCATAAGATGAGTTGCAGGATCTCTTCTGTTGTGAGATTGGAAAACTGCACCAGTGAAGGTGAATGGAACTCCTTAGTGTGTAGTGAACATCTGTCAGATTTGTGCAAAATTTTTTGTTGGTTGAGTAAAGACGAGATCCGCCCTGAATACCTCAAGGCTCTGAATGTTGTAGGACTGTCTTGGTTGACACGTCTCTACAACATCACGTGGTCATCGGGGGCCGTACCTCTGGATTGGCAAACCGG
>JAQMYF010000012.1:34918871-34931502 GCA_030014195.1 Neosilurus mollespiculum | reverse complement strand
CACATATGTTAATTCATAGTTTTGATGCCTTCAGTGTGAATCTACAATGTCAATAGTCATGAAAAGAAAGGAAACTCTTTGAATGAGAAGGTGTGTCCAAACTTTTGGTCTGTACTGTACATATTTTATGTGTAACAGGAGAGTATTGTAAACTTTCCTTTCATTTCAGTTTAATTCTCTTCAATTGCTACATGATGTCAACATGATCTAGCATGATGGGCTAAGACATTAGCCTGACATATATTCTTATTAATAACTTCCATTCCCTGGTTTATTACTAAAATCATTAAAAATAGTTGCAACTCCTATCCTGTCAAGAAATGATTCACGTTATAAGTCATGCAAGTGATATAAAGTGATAAAGTTAGAAATCATGGGATTGTCAACTGTGGTCAAAAAGTTTGTTATTTTAGATAATTTAAACAATGGTAATGTTATTATCAAAATACTTTCAGAAGGAAGAACTCAATCAAGTTTGTGTTTTTAATGATTCACTAGAATAAAACACATTAGCATATTGTTACTTATACATTAATCTAACTGTAATTCACACAGGCTATGACCTCTCTCTCTACTGAATTATTGGACTTGCTAAGATCCCTACATGTACATACTCTCAAAGATGAAGAAGTACTGCTCCTCAAAGATCCAAAGCAAACCTTGGACAGAAAAGATGGGATCTCTCAGGTACATTATCCATCAGATAGAATGTTTACTAATTATTCATGCATGTGTGTATTTGATTTCTTTAATATTAAGTTCTGCTTTGTTGTTTTCTAGGTGTGGTATGTTCTTTGTGTTAAAATAGGGCCAATTTTGTAGCCAGAAAGGCTTTCATATCAAGCCACAAACTGATTGAAAAACTATATGCATTCTCAAACATGTTTGGGCCACTCAGAGTGATGTTTTTATTGATTTCCTAATTGCAGATTAACTCCTCCAGAGCCATATGCATACTAAGACATGGTAGCCCTCAACAGATCAGTGTTTTTACTATGCTGGGGTTACTGAGTCGCTATACAGCAGGGATCAGATACTCTATGGAGGTACAGTCTCTGCAGAGGGGCATATCAGAGTCATGTCAAGCTGACGATGATGACACCAACCAGTCTGTCTCCTCTATAGAGGAAGATTTTGTCACAGCTTTTGAACATCTTGAGGAAGAGGAGACAGGTTATGCTCTACTTTTACATGTTACTCATGTAAATAAACCACTGAGCTACTACTGCTAATTAATGTCTGGCTTAGGAACCATTTTGGATTCTGTATTAAGTATGCTCTAAAAACCTTATTAAATGCATTTTATTTAACATTTTTAAAAATGTATTGTGACTATGTCCCTTCTTATTCCGTAGTTGTGTATAACAAGAAGAACCAGAGAGATGTGGCCTCCCAGACTCTCCCCTCCCATTTCAAAGATTTATCTGGTTCCCATATCATTATTAGTTCTTTTTCCAAGAAGTCCAAGAGCAGACAGACGTCAGCTTCTGATGTACCAGAGTCAATGCAGAAGTCACCAACCACATGCTCTCGGGGTGCAGAGAATGATTGGAACCTATCCACACCAAGTAACCTATCAAAAACACATGTTACGTCTACATCATTCACCGAATCTGATGATTCAGATTGCTCAAGTCCAAGTCCCATTATTTTTTTGGATGAGGTTGGCTATCAGAAGAGCCTAAAGGCAAAGCTTGACATTCCAAAGATCCCTGTTCTTAAAGAGGGTGTGGAAGATTCTGACTCTGAGGTTTGTGAGTTTTTTGATAGTTTTGATCAGTTTGATGACCTGGATCAGTGTTTTGATTCTGCAATGAAGAAGCCCAAAGAACAAGTCCTTGTCGCTCAGAAAAAAAAGCCATCTGACAGCTCTGTTAGTAAATATAATCAAAAGGGTGGCTCAGTAACAGCAATGAACCCTCACAAGTTTGACCACAGGACTCTTCCAGCCAATATCAGGAAGCCCACTCCACTTAAACCAGGATCTCCATATAGTATACACTCTGATGCTCCGGATTCTCCACGACCAGTGAGGACATCCTGTGAGGAGAGTGGGGGACTCTTCAGCCCTGTTCACTCATCAGCATTTAGTCCTCTTGGAGAAGGAGGAGTTTTGGAGTGTTTCTGGAAACTAGATGGAGATGTTTCCGAATTGCGCAAACCACAGGACCTTTGCTCGTTATATAAAACCTATTCCGATTTTGCAAACAATCTTTCGAAAGAAATTCTTGGAACTGTTTGTGGGTACTCTTCCCCTGTTAACATTAATATTAACAAGAACCTGAGTTGTGTGTGCCATAAAGAATTCAAAAACACTAATGGACATCTAATGAAACTGTCAGACATTCAGGAGATGGTCACTATTGCCCGATCACACTCACAGTCGCTGAAGGATGGGATTCAGAAGTTTGCCACAGATCTGGTTGAAATGAGCATTGGCAGTGCCTTAAGAGATTTACAGAAAGGAGTGTCATCCTGCACTACAACACTTTGTCATTTAGCTGCTAGGCTAACATCTTCAGTGTTTCATATGGCCTTTCAAGAAATAGGAATGCGCCATGCATACGTGTTAAAAGAGCGTGCCATAAACGGCTTGGCTGGTTTCCTTGTTGGGGAAGCAGTCTCTGGAGCTCTGAAAGAGTTTTTGTTTGTGAAAAAGCAGATTTTTAACAACACTGTGACTAGATTTGCAGCAGATCTTGCCGAGGAATTAGTATTTGAGGGAATTATGGAGGTATGCCAGTTCTCACACCCTTCTACACCTCTTACCCCAAAAGACTGGTCTTTTGAACACCAAGAAGAAGTGGTTTGTTCTTATGCTTCAGATTTGTCTGAGTCAGTTCTGCAAGAAGCCTTCATAGAACTGTCCCAAGCTGATGTGACTTTTACGACACAGGCAGCCATAAGTGTGTCACTGGACAATATCTGCTATGTTAGTGCTGAAGATGCTTCTCAAACCACAAAAATCTGCAATGCCCAGTCAAGTTACCAGAGTTCGCAGTCACTAATTCAGGCTGGAACCCAAGAAGTAGTAGATAGCTGCAATGTTAAGAAAGCTTTGTACTGTGTGTCTGGAATGGCCAGTTGTGTTCCAGTCCCTGCTGCTGGGAAAGCTATCTCCTACCTGCAGAACCCAGAGGAAATGTGTCAGTATAAGTCCAGCATTAGTCACACTTGCCAGAGCAGCCCCAAAAGAAGCATTTGTTCTCAAGGAAGGGCAGTGACCTCCACATCAAACACATCTACTGCAACATTTTCTGAGTCAGTGCTAGGTATTTCCAAAATCCGTAATGTCTGTGGGAATGTTGGGATTACATCTACGTGTGCTGCTGAGAAACCTTCAGTGGTAAAAAGTTTTGAGAATGTTTCTGGTGCCATGGTTGAAACAATAGTGGATGAAGCATTTGATATTGTGTCCACAAGCAAAATGAAGAAAAAAGTGGATGATTGTGGTGATTTCTTACGCAAAAGTATTGTAAGTCGAATGGCTACATGTACTGGTATAGCAAAATCCCAGGATGTGGCATGTCAGAGTCCACCATCTTATGATTTAAGTGTATCACAGAAAATCTTGTCTTTAAGTGCAAAAGATGATTTCACAGAGTTGTCATCATGTAACTCTCAGCCTCTTTTAACTTCAAAGAACATGGATAAAACAACTTGTCAGTCTGGCTTAAGAAATATACATACTCTCGAGAAAGTCTCACCAGAAATTCAGTCTGCTGTGATGAAGGATACTTTAGAAGTGCCCAGATTTGAAGGGGCCATTCGTGGAGGAAGAAAAGTCGTCTCCGAAGAGATGCTTAATGGCAGTGCCGGAACCAAATCCAGTGGAAGCCCTGGCACTCCTCCCTCAACTCCTCAACAACCATCGGACATCTCAAGTGAGAAAAAATTTAAACAGTTTTCAAAGAAGCTCAAGGGCAAGCTTGCCGAGGAATTCTCCCCTGCAACACCCCCACCCACTCCACATTATGAGCCCAGTCCAGGAGTTGAAGAAGGCTCAGATTCAGAGAAGGAGGAATTCATGCTTAGGCTCATGAGATCCCTTTCTGAAGAAGCTGTCTTCAATGAAGATGAGGATGATGAGCAGGAAGATGGTCTTGACGTTGTGACTCATAACACGGAGCAGAGTCCAAGCTTGGGTAACAAAATGATTGAGAGAGGGGCACTTCGTTATGCTGAGCGTTTGGCATGCCACATTGTTTCCATGGCAACAGAGATGGACACTCTAAGCATAGGTGATGTAAGTAAGCCAGAGAATGAAAAAGACAGTGACAGCTCTGGTTTACACAGCGCACAATTCTCAGAACAGACTTTAAATTCCTTGTGGACATATGCTGGGGAAATTGCTGGGGAAGTCATTAATGATGTAAAGCGGATGATGAGTTCCAGCAACTGCCGCCACAAAAGTGTCAAAAGAGGATCTTTAAAGTCAGATAAGCATCAGCGTGGTGACTGTAAAGCATGTCATATTGTCAGCAAGACTAACCAGTGGTCAAATGATCTAATTCCACCACTTCCCAATCCTCAGAATAACCAGTCGGATTACCCAAGCTGTGAAAGTGTTCCTGATGAGCATGCAGGATATGTTATCAGGGTGCTTAAAAAAGATGGAGGAAGCCGAGAACTTATCCTGGATCAGTATGCCAGTCAGTTGGCTTATAAATCTATTAAATCAGGCCTGGCTCATGCTGCACAGAATATAAAGCAAAAGTCCCATTCAAGACTTGGCTCATCTCAACATTTACACCATGAAGGCAGCCGTAGTGTTTTAAAAATCCCACCATCTGAGTCCTCTCCTGCCATTTTTGCCCAAGGACAAGAAGGGTCCTCTAGTGAATCTGTGCCATGTGTTTGTCAAGATGCTGAAAGCATTGGTAGTAAGGAATACATGGAACTTGTGAACTTTGCGGAGTCATTAGCCTACAATATTACATGTGACGTCACAAGAAAGCTAAGAATGTCTTCAATTAGGCTTCCAAAATCCCTTACAGACTCATGTCTCTACAGGAAGTCAAATGTTGAAGACATGGCAGAAAATTTAATCAAAACTGCATTTTCATGTTCAGTGCTACCATTCACAGGGAAAACCAGGCAATATCATAGCACCAGCAGTTTGGATGATGGAAAATACAATAACGGTGTTATGCAAGTAATTGAGCATTATGCCAGGAAGATCGTTGATGACACTTTGGAAATGACTTTGGGGTCTGCAGCTCTTCAGACAGCAGAAGAAAGGAGGTCTTTGGAATGCAGTTCTTTCACCGAGAAGCTGACAGAGGCATATAAGACTTGTCAGTTCTGTCAATCCAGAGATTGCTCATTTTGCAAAAATTGTCACCTGAAGTACCATGGAATTGCGAAGAGAGTGCAGCAAGACTCTGAAACAGTGGTTGGTCTTGAAATCCCCAAAATCCACATCGATTTGGACAAGAGAGCAATTTTTGCCGAGGAAATGGTATCTGCAGCACTTGAGAAAGCTAAGAAGGAACAAAGCAGCACCAGCTTAAATGTAGACAGTGGGATTGGTCATGATGGCGCAAGCTTTGCAGAAAGTCTTACCACAGAGATTATGACGTCTGCAATGTCAAACATTTGCCAAACCATCAACCTCAGGTAAACAAAGAAAGATGACTAGTGTTGTAAAAAAAAACAAAAAAGTGTAATAACTCAGGTTTGTACTTCTGAAGAAATGTGGCTCATGAATTACTCAAATACTGTGGGTTTCTTAGTCATTAACGTTTCCGGTGGTTATGTAATATTGGACAGATTTACGTAAATGATTTGAATGAATTACAAATATTCAATTGCTCTGATGTAGTTAATTTTGATTTATGCCATTCTGATTAAGTTGAATTTAGGCTTAATTGCAGACATTTCCATTGATTAATACAGTATTAATGTGGTACCACTATGATGGTATGGGTAGTGCATAGTTTTGTGCATATACTGTCAATCTCATATGATTAAGAGTGTCAATTCTGTAATCTAGCCAGCAAAATACTCAGCACTTTAACTTCACACTTTGACATTACATAAGTCCTAGTTTACATAGTTAAACATTTAAAAATGTTGTCATGTTTTAACATCTGTGCTCAGTTACGTGAATATCCCTATTTATATTCCAGTGCCCCTGGAAGGGAGAGCGCCAACGTGACAGAGTCGACCATCAGTCAGCAGCTGAATCTAAGCGTGGGAGATGACAGTCTTGGCAGCTGGTCTAATCTGAGCTTTGAAGAAGACCATCCTGATGAGAGTATTAGCTTCCATCACCTAAGCGACAGGTAATTTTTAGGTTCAGTAGCTTGAAGAAATTCATTTTGATTACTAACTCCTCACCAGCTTTTTTCGATTCTAAACACACATTTTCTCACTTGTTCACTGTTCACAGTTGACAGAGTAAGATGAGGAATTGCCAGAGAATTTATTGCGTAAATGTAACGGTTTGAGAAACTGCAAGAGTGCTATTTAATTTAGTTGGTGATATATATTAGGGTCATTCCATAAAGTTTCAACACCCCCCCCCCTCCCTCCAAGCATGATTTCTGCAAAAATTTATATTTGTCAAGGTAAAATTTCTTGTGGTAAAGATATACAGTCCTACATGAGGTTTCTGTTGTGTCCATTAGTCCACATCTTGCAAAGAGCATGTCATTTTCCTCTAGACATAATTCAGATATTTTCAGATTTTCACTCCTACAATAGGTTTTTTTGTGAAAGTCATCAGAAATGTGCTGTCCGACTGTACATGATGCGAGTTTGCTGGCCATGTAAGTTATAGTCGTTATTTTCAAAACAGTGCTAACTTATAAAATGTGTACAATATATAACACTTCTCTTTCCTAATTTTATCCAAGTGCAAATCTGCATGTTACATCTGACAGTGTATGAATAAGAACGCAAAATAGAAATGTTACTGATGCTTGTAATGTACGTAGTTTTCCAATAACTTTGTGATAATAACGTTCTGATGTGTTTATATGTGGGTATTACAGTAAAACAATATCCAATACTGTTACAATTATGTTAAGTATGGGGACACTTATTATTTCTTGATACTGGTGTATTACTGATGTATTTATTGCACCGAACGTTCTATAATATACTTTCTGAAAATTGGTTGAATTCATATGGAATGACCCTCTAGTCAAATAATTGTAAATGACAAGCAAAGTTTTCATTGTCTCCATTTAATTCAGTCTGTGATATTTTGATGGTGTGTTTCTGGCTCTTCTGTGTCTTGCACATTAATTTGAGCCCTTTATACAACTTGGGTTTTTCTAAAACAGTGATTCATCTTTGCCAAGGAGTGATGTCCATTTCCTTTTTTTAATTCTTTCCTTTTTTTTTTATATATACTACGTTCACTCATTGAAAATTGTGTATTTCACAAACAGCAAATCTACGTGCTCTGTAAAACATTTAGAGACATGGAAATGAGTACTTTTAAAGTTAATACACTTCCTTTTTTTAATTAGGAAATTAAATGATCTCGTAGGCTCAGTATTTAAAAACCTTTCTTGGCACAAACATTTATCTAAAGAGGAAACAGTTATAAGTAAGTAGTTGTTTTGGATAATGAAAACCATCTGTAGGTATCAAAATTTTTTGAAAGGCGTGGTTGTAAGCTGTTATTTATTTTGGGGCAGTGATTCCCTGGTGCTAGATCTGCATTCCTGTAGATCGGGCTTTACTCCAGTAATGCACTCCTCTGTTGTCACTTTTTACTGAACCGTGAACTGGTGGTGTAAAATAATAGCCTTTGTGCAGAAGGATTTGTTCTAACTCTATGGCTAGAAATTAATCTGATAGGTCGTCTCTTCTAAAATCTTGAAGATTCCTTTGAGATGGGTATGTAAGATCCACAGTGACATGGCAATCACCTGGTAGTGTATGTACTTGCCCAGTGTTGAGTGCTCCTCTTTTCTCCTACAGCAGTAATGGGAACAGCAGTAGCTGGAGCAGTCTGGGGTTAGAGGGCGAGGTTTATGAAGAGCATTTGTCCTTCTCCCCATCAGACAGGTTGGTCCAGAGCAGGAAACTGAGTATAGTCAGCGTGGGCTTTCTAAAATGTGTGCATGATGTAAGAGCTTTGATCACCAAGTGTTGAAAATGTCTCTGTGTGACTGTAGCAACCTTTTCCTTGTCGAGATAAACCCAGGAACACAACAGCTCTTTGTTGGTCTCCATTCTGTGGTTTTAGTAAATTAAATTACGTGTATGTGTGTATGTGTGAGTGGGTGTAGGAAGGGTTGGGGAGTTAATTCCTTCTGTCAGTTCTTTGTGAAATCTTGACTCCGACAAAAGAGCAATCTGTCTTTGCTGTCTGCTGCATGGCTGAGTGATGGGAGACTCTTCTAGCCCCTGCTTCTCATAAGGATCCTGTTCCACTGGGAAAATGACTCCCGAGATGTTCCTATGACAATAGAGATCACTGTCAGTACTTCATTTCTCCGAACAGGAAAATGTTATCTGAATGTAGCAATGTGAGATTCTTTAATGAGATGAAGTACAATTGAATCTGTTGTCATTAAGTTGATTTATTTGTGTGGCAGCCTGGGAAAACCCTCCTCATAATGAAATTTCTAAAGGTTCTGCTGTATATAATATGGACAACACCAGAACTAAAAGTATCAGAAGTTCCACTCATTATTCCATGTTTAACAATAGAATCCTTTATTTTATTTTCAAACCAAAAATAGCTGGGCTAGATTATAAGAAGTATGGTATTACAAACACAATAAAAGTATTTGGACTGCGATGCAATTTTGGTAGGTTCACCTCTGAAGTGAGTGAAGTGTGGACTTTGAACTTTAATTCAAGGAATTTAGAAATTACATTTTTTACAGTCACTCATTTGTCACAGGCTCTAAAGGACTCGGTCATAGAACATAATTATAAATATCTAGTATGTCATATAAATATCTAGTATATAGGGCTTCTAAAATGAGAACTCCAACCAGCAGGAGCACATCAGGATGGACCACAGGATTCATTCATTTCATGTTTAAAAACGATTCTGTTCCACAATTTGAGATCAGTGATTCCTTGCATTGCTGTAGAAATGTTGTTTCAATAACCAGGTCAGTCAGTACATTCAGGTATTCATCTGATAGCATGTTATTGGCACATAATGTTGATGAGCCTGGGTGCACTTCCTTTCTTACTCTAACATGCCCATTGCCCTTGTATAGGGTAAAACTGGACTCATTAGACCACATGAAGTTTTTCTGTTTCTTCAATCTTGATTACGATTATTCAAACACATTGCTGTTTATACCCAATCCTGTGAGTTCTCGTCTTGTATTTTATACAATGTCACTTCACCAAGCGTTAAAGTGATCTCTGATCACTGTCAGCTGACTTTTTGGACCACATTTCTTCTTCAGTTTTAATGTGTTGAACAGTCCTAAACTCAACTCTGATGGGATTTCTTCAGAAAGCCTAGGCAAAGATTGCAATAATAAAAAAAAATTCTCCATAGTTTTGAATAAACATTAAATTTTTTTTTTTTAATTGTGATTATTTTATTGATATTTGACAAGTTTTCCCAGTCTGCATCACTTTGGTCATCGATGTATTAACGAGTGCAAGTCACATACACATTTCAATAAAAGTTTTTAAGAAATTGGGTACATTTTCTCTTTAGCAATTTAAAGAAATACGGAACTCAAAGCAGTCATGGTTCAGCTTCACTTGTATGGTGTGGTGTAGGTAAATGTCAGACGTAAATAGTGGAACAGGTCAGTATGAAAACTAGGCTTGCGGAAAACTCTGATCCCTCTCTCTATCTTTCTGTTCTGAATGGCTCTCTTGCATGTTTTTCCAGTCTTTTTGGCTTTTTCATTGATGCTGTCTTTTTGATCTGTTTGCTCACACTAGTGATGTTTCTCATCCTGTAGTGACTACACAGAGGAGAAAGAAACCGAGGCCAAGAACGTCATGGGTGGTAATGGATCATTTCTTGTTCTCATCATAAAACTTTTTTTGTGATAAAGGTAAATAGTGAAATACCGTATTTGTACTTGCAGCCAGGCTTGACCCTGTCATTTTTCAGCATGATCATACTTGGCAGTAGGAGTGTTCCACTACTTTGTCCAAACTGTTGTTTCATATCCCTACCTCCTGTAACTGTCCAAGCACTGTGGGTCTGCAGATGATTTCAGACTCAGCCGTCTGGCCCCATTTGCTGAAAGACTGTGGGAAACGGATTTATGCTATGGGCTTGCTGAAATAGGGGTTATCTGCTGTGATTGTGCTGATGGCAGTTGGGGTGTATGCATGCTTTTAACAGGCCTTTGTGTGTTTGTCCTGGCAGGGACAGTGCAAGTGGAGAGGGGCCACACAGAAGGGGACAGAGGTCTGCTTGTGGTTAGTACAGATGTGTGGGGGCAGGGCCCAGATCCCCAACTGAGAACGGTGCTGCAGTGGATGGCAGCCTCAATCACCGAGCTGCCGGTCATCCAGCTCATCCAGCAATCTGAGAGAGAGATGCAGCAGGTTAGATTTTCCAAAGAAATTTGATTTTTCACATGCACACTATATGGCCAAATGCTTGTGGGTACCTCATCATCACACCCATACGTGGGCCTCCACTGAACTATTGGAAACCACAAACCACAAAGTTGGAAGGACACCGTTGACTAGAATGTCTTCATGTGCTGTAGCATTACAGTTTCCCTTCACTGGAGCTAATGAGCCCAAAACCTCTTCTAGCAGGACAATACCCATGCGTACAAAGCAAAGTCTAAGGCATGGTTTGCCAAATTTAGAGTAGAAGAGCTGGAGATCTAAACAAAGCTCAGATCTCAACCTCACTGAACACCTTTAGGAAGAATTAGAATAAGAGTCTGCGCCCCGGGCCTCCTCATGTAACATTAATGCCTGACTTCATTAATGTTCTTGTGGGTGAATGTACACATGTACCTCTCGGAGGGGGAGGTACATGTGTAATGTGAAATATTTTTGGTGTTTCATGATACTTTAAATATAATTGGCTTTGATTTTTGTTATGGGAAAAATTGGGAAATGCTGATGAAAGATTATTATACAGTACAACTAAACTTGTATACATCAGCAGGAAATCTCTTACCCCATATTAACATACCTATAGGGAATTTAGACTTCAAACAAAACAAAAACAAAACAAACAAAAAAACAAAAACTTTCTATTTCTATTTCAATGTGCTCTGTTCCTCTAATACCACAGCCATTTTAAGGATGTCAACACATTTGTATTGATTAAACTCTTTTGAAGTTAAGACTAAAATAATTTAAAGAGTAATACTAAAAAATGCAGTTTGTCATATTATCAAAAAATTGCAAAGTAATTTGTAATAAAGTATTTGCTGTGTCCAAAAGTTATAAATAACTCTGACTGATATAGCTCTGACACACTATATGATTTTATTTGGAATATCCACCATTCAATTTCTTGTGCATGAATCATTAAAACTGTGATCTTAATACTAGAACTCTAATAATCAGATTAATATTAATCTAGGACATACTCTGCTGCCTGAGCTGTGCTGTCATAGCCAATTTTGACCAATTAGAATTGAGAATTCAGCTGCTCTGTGATACCAGTAAACATAATGGCAATCCTGGATTAAAAGTACAGCAGTATAAAGTTTAATAATGAAGCCCATCTGATTTCTGACACTGTTGCCTCAGGTTCCTGCAAATATAGGAATGTTAACTGAACTGCACTCTAACTGTGGTTCCTGTGTTTATATTTGTAGTTTCTGCGTGTAGTTCAGAGGCTGAGAGAGAGAGAGTGGAGAGTTGGCGAGCTTCTTCAGGCTCTGCTTAGATACTACGAGGAGTGTCCTTCTGAGGAGGAACCATGTGCCGAGGATGGAAGACGTGAATACAGGTCCCTTTTCCATTGGCTTCTTGAACACCCATAGACCATCACTACCCACTGCATACACTAGTGAACGACACACCTGTAGTAAGCCCTAATTACAGTGTATTCGGGGGAAGATCCCTATCTCTTTTAAGGTTATGTGCAAATTGCTGCCACTTAATAGGTCTAGCCAGTGGGATGCATCACGAGTGTTTAAGTGTATTGCATGCTGTAACTGAAATTATTTTTGCTCACCAACGTGTTTGTTTTTGTTTCATTTGATATTGGATTGCATATCACATGATTAGTCTGTTATCATTTACACTTTTCTATGTGTTTTGCTTCCATGCCCTAAGCCAGTGTTATAGTAACAAGCAGTGGGCTTAGTGACGGCATTTATCAAAGGGAATCCATAGAGCAAAGGTGAATATGAAATCACCTCTCTTTATTGGAATATACACTATAAAGGGACCAGCTAGCCAAACTACTACACCTTCCATATCCATGTTCCTGGTCACTGCTGAATTTTGTAGCTTGGTGTACAAATGAATAAAAATAATAGTGAACAGGAATTACAGGTGAATTACTCAGTTATAACAGGTGTATACGCAGCTCCCCAAGTTATCAGAATGCCATTTCATAGTAAATATTTTGACAATTTAAAATCAGCTGCTTCTGAAAGACGCCATCAGGATATATTTTGAAAAAAATACCCCTCTCAGTGTGAAGCCTTTTCTTTTTCAGTGTGTCCTCTCAGGATGGCACTGAGTTTATTAAAAG
>JAQMYF010000012.1:34904627-34916279 GCA_030014195.1 Neosilurus mollespiculum | reverse complement strand
GGGGGGGTTTAGAAATAATCACATCCATTTAAAACTTTTTTTTTTTTTGGCCAAATATCAACTATGCAGAGATTTTTTTGCTTGTTTTTTTTTTTTCAATAGATTACAAATATCAGTGAAATTATTGGTAAAGTTTTATGAATTTAAGGTATTCTGTCCATCAGCAGTAAAATTTTCAGGGTTAACGAGCTGTGAGGGTTTTCAACAGCTCCATTCTGAGACCTTAAAACAAGTTGGTCTCACCAAGATGGCTGCCACCTGGCTTCAAAATTCAAACACTAATGTGCAATCTATTCTCTCTCTCTCTCTCTCTCTCTCTCTCTCTCTCTCTCTCTCTCTCTCTCTCTCTCCCCCTCTTTATTTATTTATTTATTTGAGATCATTGACAGAAACAGGTGGGAGGTGTGGCTACTGCCTGGTTGAAGTGAAAACCTGCACCCACACTGGCCCAAAGCAGATAAGATTGGACATCCCTGACATAAGCACTAATGCATGATATCCATTTTATTCCTTCATGCTTACCTGTATTACTATTAAAGTGGTGTGAATGTTCAGTTTGTGCCATCATGTAAACAGTGTTCATTTTTTCATGAACATGGTCCGTAGTCTTACAGCACTGTACCTGCTCGTGTTATCTGTATGTGAAATGCTACAGTGAAATATTTCTCTTTATGGTGCCATGACTCGATCTCTGAAGGAACAACAATGGAGGCTATTTTGTTTACATTATTTTGAATTACAATTAGACTTTTGGCGGTGGCATTGTCTAAATCTAAATGTGGAACAGAATTCGTTTTTTTTAAGCTAACGACCCTGAACACAACCTTGAGTAATTTATGAATTAATTTGAAGGTGTACAGTATTTGCAGACATAAATGCTTTTTGCCTCTTTCATTGTGGGATTGTATATGCTTCTGCTGTAAAGATGAATAGATTTAAATGTGCTGGCTTTGTGTACTGCCTTTCCTTTCTGTACATTCCTATATTTCATGTATGACTTATTGCTGTTTGTGTTATTTAAAGCCTTGTGTACTCCGATTTGACATTATAGTTTAAAGGTAAATATTTTGTTACTTGTGCAGTGTCATGCTCATCTCAATGAAGTAGACATACAATATTACACTGACTTCTCTATTTTTCCTGCTTATTTGTATTATCTTGAAAAGTAAGATATATTTAATAATTTATGTCAGTGTAACTTATAATTGTGATTACACTAGTGAAGTTGCTGAATAGTTTACATATTAAAAGCTTAATGTAAGAGCACTACACCTGTCAAAGTAGCAAAAATAAAGCTTTTTCTTGTGAAGCTGTCACGTTTTCTTATTTATTGAATCACACAATGATAGAGTTGAAAAATTAAACCTTTTTATTTGATCTTTCAGTGTGGAGCAACAATACGTTACTCTCTTCCTAGAAGGGTTTGTACTTCTAAATGTTTCCTGAGCTGTGAATCTGAGACTGGCTGCATACAAATATAAAATCATCAAATATACAGTCATTCTCCAACATGGCTGAAACATTGGGGTTCTGTGTCTCGCTCACAGGTGGGTCATTCTCTGAAACTGGTACCATAAAATGTGGCATTCACAGTCGCCAAATTTCAGTGTAGTCCAACTTATTTCCCTCGATATTGACCATAATTCATGACCCCTTGTTACAAGACAGTGAGAGAACTACTTCGTGCACACAACTGCACTTTTATTAGTAACAAACAGGAATAAATCTGTATAGACACGAAATTCATCCCATTTGTTTTTGGTGAATAAATTAATTACCGCTTGACTACATGTGAAATACACTCAGTTGTAGGTGAAAAAAGGTCACTCAGTTGTACAGCGAATGTCGTGACATGGAACCTCACCCCTCACAGGAAAAATGGGTCCGTTTCGTATGTAACTGGTGTAGACACCACTGGTTATGCAAGCAACAGTAAATTGATGTTCTATTCTCATCAACAAAGTAAGAAAAACGTTCTACCTTGAATATAAATTTTAATGCAGGATCTTTATATGCACTCTAAGTCGATACTTTACATAACGAACAAAAAAAGGTCACAATTTTCATCCACAAATTGCAAACCAATCATGAAATTTGACCCGGTTTCAGAGAATGACCCAGGTGCAGATTAAACCTGCAACTCAGCAGCCATCTGATACAAGTCCCTTTTTCACTGATGCTCCTCCAGAGCTCAATCGGCAACCTTTTGAAAGCTAGTCATTAACTTGTATGTTGTCGGTGCCCCGTGGAATAATGTGATGTGATGATACAGTGTAATCCTTGTTGTGTTTTTACTACCATGTACAGTTCCTGTCAACATTCTGCTCAAAGAGCTGCTCCAGTCTGGAGGGGAATCGGGGAGACATGAATAAAAGCAGAATGGAAAGAGATAATTGCAAGCTTTGGCAGTGATGCAAAGACTGAAGAATGCAAAAGGGTGGCAAGTCTTACAAAAGGGCAATTCTAACACAGTTCGTTAGACAAAGCTCATTACAGTGTTGATATTAAAGCTCCGAGAGATATCAGTCATGCTTCCTAACCCCTCCAGGCTGTTAACACTCAGCTGTTTGGAGCCTGCACATGCCGTAGCCCCATTGACTTCACAAAGCTGACGCCCATGTTGGTGTGACACCAGACAGGCTCAGTCTTAGGCTGGAATCCCCCCCTCCAACCCCAGGACTGCCATGAGTCAGCCCAGACCATGATATCATATGCTTCTCAATGCCAACAAAACGCTAGTGTTGCTGGGTGAATCCACTGCCCTAAACACAGAAGCTTGAATCAGGGCCTTGGTATTCAAGACCTACAGCGTGGAGAGCGTTTTATGTGAGGAAGGATCTCCACCTACATCATTTATACTGGATTTGTTTAATTCAATAGTCTATTTATTTAACATTTTGTTATAAGCCATGCTCAATGAGAAGCCAAACAACAGGTTTACAGAGTTCGACTAATCGTAGGCGGAGTTTGGTTAGTTTGCTTTGAATTAATGGGCAAGTTTTTATTAAGTATTCCTGAGAGAGTTTCATGAGTGTCCATAATGTGCAGACACACACAAAATTTTCTCTCATACTTAGCACTTCATTTAAACATAAATAAGAAACTGACACAGAAAATCATTTCCTTAATGTTTTTCACATCCCACAGCACTGAGTCCAGGTTTTTTTATTTTATTATTACAGTTAAATGGCGTGCATAATGGAGAGCTGGTGATGTCTCTAACACCGACCACTAACCATCCAATTAGTTTAAATCTGTTAGTCCGTGAACTCGCTGACATTTGGCTGTTGTACCACAAGCGTCACCAAACACCTTATTCAACAGCCTGTCGGGACAGTCGTTAGCTGACGTGATTAGAGCACTGGTGTCCATCACGGGTGAGTGGATGAGCTGTTCGCTTCCATTCCACCGCAGATCATTGTTCTACCTCAGAGAATGGAGTATTGAGTGGCCGTATCCAGGATATCTTGGACAACATAACGGCGCAGATGGCAGTTGGCCTTGTTGTGTTTGTGGGCTGGGTGCACGGCTTGGGCTCTCCCACAGCCCTGAGCCAGATCAGCCTGGCCCTGTTTATCATGGAAAAGTCCCACCGTGGGAGAGCTTAAGCTTACAGACATCTGTAAGATCCTTCACTTATTCAAGAGGTTGAGTCATTTCAAAATATCAGTACTTATTTGGGGGATAAAAACAAAGACCTTACAGACATTCAACAAAGTCTCAGAAACCGAGTTCAATATTTCCCCTCCTGAAAAATGTTTTGACTAATGTGATTGAAAACAGGCAAAGCGGCTGCGGATGAGACGCTGGCTGTGTATTTATGACACACTGACTGAATTGTTCTGACCACAATCCAATTATTGACAATAGGGTCACACCTAATTCCTCACAGGATTATTGCCTTTGCCTCTTTTGATATATTTGCTTCTTGTTTTGTGATGATTCCAACTCATGAGCTCATATGTTTCGTGTCATGACGATAGCACAAACACTCCGTCGTCTCCTTCCATGACATCAGTCCTCCCTCAGACTCGTCCAGTTTTAATCCCCAAGTACAAGCGCCTCCTTATTTACATGGAGAAGAGGAAATTGAGATTAGATTCGGGGATTTGTCGATGAATCATGAGGTTTCCCCTGACTGCCTGTTGGGATTGTAGTTCAGTCATGTTATTCCTGTTTGTGGTTAGGAGAAGCGGGAGAAATGATTGTACAGTGTCACCTTAACTCGAACTGGAACCAGGAACAGCTTGCTTAGTGGAGTAGCGCAATCCTCTTTGAGAGCTGGAAATCTCTAGCCTGTGCAGTTCACTCAGAGTTCCAGTGAGAGAATGAAGGCTGGAGCCAGATTGAACAGAGTGGCAGTGTGGCTTCTCTAATTAGGTTTTAACTGAGGGAAAGACAAGCAGGAAGCTGTCTGCGGATAGCAGAGGAAGAAATGTTAGAGTAGTGATATATTGTATGCTCGGTCTTTGTGGATAGACAGCAAGCCAGCCATCAAGAAGAGCTGTGGATACGGCTTGGTGTGAGCGATAATTAGAGACTATGAGGTTTTAAAGCAGCATTTCAGCTCCTACTATTCATTGTTCATCTGAATCTCACATGTCTATAATGGTACATGAAGCACCCTATCAATATTTAAAGGGGAAGGAGATAAGTAAAGGGAAAAAAGCAGTACACCACTGTCGGAATAATTACAATATTGAATTTACCTTCGATTGTAATTACCCATTTAGATTTCAATAAACGATCGTGTTTTACTCTGATATTCAGTGGAAAGCAGTGGTGTAACGAATGACACATTCCCGAGAGAGGGTTAAAAGGCTTTCTGCATGGTGTGGTTGTCACAGCCAAGTATTTATTTGATCTGGCTTCTTCAGGCCATAAACAAATGGATCACGTATCAAAATAAAAGGTTGTGCAGAGGACTGTTTGTGCCTCTTTTAGCTTGTTGACAGTGAAAGTGGGCTGGTCCTTAGCATGCTGGTACAAGTATGTGTTTTGTAATTTTTCCGTTACAAATTCCTATCAGGAAGACAGGTTTGAGAAGGTTTCTTCTCAAGACGAAGCTCATCCACCATCACACAAATGATCAATCTCAATGAATGATCCTAGTTATCCTAGTCCTACATTCTTCCTGATGTTTGAACATGTGTGGTCAAAACCTAGATCATAAATGATCTCTTTAAATTTGGGCTTAGCTTAAAACCACAGACTCCCCTTTGTGGGACACATGAGCAACATCTAAGCAGATGGGGTTCTTTGTAAACACGTTCGGTTGCTATGTGAGTTGCTATGTAATAAGTTCACAAAGGTCTAAAGTACAAAGGCCAGCACAAGGAGGCAGAGTAGTACTTCAAACACACACCCATACGTGTTCTTCTCAAGCCCTCTCGTGTTTTGGTGTGTGAATGAGAGGGCGGTAGGAGGAGGAGGAACGATGGAGAAGCTCTTTTCCTGCTCTGGGATGGAAGCGCCACACAGGATGTGGGAGAGAGGGGAAAAAAGACAACATTTTATGTCCCTGTCTTGCTTTTTAAACTGTAAAAGTATTCCATTTAACATTCATTACCAGTTCGTAACTGGTTGTAACCAGGATTGCTAGCTATAACCACAAGTGGTATTGCGCATGGGAGAGTGAAATCTAGGACTTTACAAGTCAGAAAGACAAATCTCTTTGGGCACTGTTACAACGATCATATTCCCCTACTGAGGTTTAGTTGAAGCCAGGGGTGTTAATAATTCATGCCTTACTTCCTGTCCATCATGAAGTGCTGAAATATCATGAAACTTATGCAAAAAACGTGGTTTACTTGAAATACAGAAGGGCAGCCACATGGAGTCTAGAGGCAGAAAAAAACACTCTCATGGTGACTCCACAGTCTGTGAAACATGCAGAGGGCTCTGGCACTTGCTCTCTCTCATCCTGTGCGTACAGTACTGCGCTCACAGGAGAGCTAATAATACCCTCCCGTGGCCGGCTCAGCACACAGAAAAGTGCCTGCCAGTGGTTTCAACTGCTTTGCTCTTGACACTATGGTTTTGGCTGTCGTTCATATTCTGATGGAGCATTGGGTTCAGATTGTTCAACTACCTCCTGGCTTAGGCAAGAACAGCTCACATGGCAAAACAAAAGGGTATAAATACCACCCAAACCTTCCTGCCGCAGCCCTAGCGCCTGCACTCTGTGGAAAATCACTGAAGGCACGAGAAAGCCACTGCAAAAAAAAAGGGGGTTCTCACAGTATATTAATGACTCCAGGGTGAATGTGGAGCATTGTGGGATAACGGCACCACAGTGCCTGGCTGGCCAGCTGAGTTCAAAAGGTCAGAGAGCATGCCTGTCTCGAGCGAAGACTTTGCCCTGTGTCGTGCTCGATTTTGCAAAAGAATGCAGGTGAAATGACACTCAAAAGGGATGGGCTTTGCCAAAATGCAATTACAAATGTAGCCTAATATGACACAGTGAGCAACCAGAGTGAGATTTGGGTTTCTGGAGAAAAGCTAATTTAATGGCTGCACACTAAATGATTTCAGAGCAGTGTGGTTGCATAATTGAATTTGAAAACAGAAAAGCAAAGTTTCACCCATGAACTCTTTTGACACCTAGGAATAATGCAAACCTATTTTTTTTATGAGAGGAAATATAGCCTGCTTCAAGTTTTGTATTGTTATTTTTCGAAATGAATTTGGAGTACTTCTTGGAGAAAAGCAAGTCCTTGAGTTCTGAAGACAAAGCCACTCAGATAGTTAACATTAAATTGTGATAACCTCAGCAGTTCACTGATGCACAACAACTATATGGCCAACATCTGTAAATGATTATCATTTAGAAAGAACTCCTCTCCATCCTTCAGCATCTTACTCTAACATGCTCATATGGTTCTATTTTTGGATAATGAATAAATGCATTTCCTGTGGAAATATTACTGTTGCCACAAAAGATTGGAGGCACAGACTACAATCAGACTTTTATTTTCCTTGGCAGGAATGTCAACTGTAACACGTTAGTAGAAACACATGAATTTATAGGAAGGAGAGTCATAATGCTATTTAACAGTCCAAATAAGACACGCCACTGCACACAGGGTGGGGTGGACAAAATAACTAACGCCACATAAAATAATGATTAAAAAAAAAAATCATGAGGCAGCTCATGTTGCAAAGCACCCAGATAGTTCAACTTGCGTCAAAGTACCCCTGTTCATCAAAATACACAATATGTTAAAAAAAGGTAAACCAAATAAAACCAACAGTAGAATGGAATAGTGTCTGTAACTGAAGCTTACAGTTTCAGTATACTCATCAGAATATTTGTTAAACATGATGAAAACACAACATAAAGTAATTACTATAGGAGTTGAATCAGCACTTTGTTGAAACAATTAAAGAGCAACTGTATGTGGTGAGCTTCACAAACTGAGATTTATGACCAAGCTGCTATTCGAAAACTGCCAGTGTCCAAGGCCCACACACAAATACACATAACTTGGTGTAAGCAGCACAAAACCTGGACCCCTGAGCAATGGAAAAATGGAATATGGGATGATGAGTTGACTTTCACCAATTTTCCTACTTTCAGATGTGTTTACATTTCACAAAACCAAATCCACAGTGTTTGTTGCTAGCTGTTTAACATGTTGGGTTGCATAATTTTATGGATATCCATCTTTTGGGAGTCATTAACTCAAATAATTTCCCTGCCTGTTTGTATGATGGTTATTCGTGTATGGGGCTATTTATAGGACCAGGTGTACAGTATCAACAGCTCCTTGATGATATTGTGTAATAAACTAAAACAGACACTGCTAAAAATTCAAGGCTGTTTTTAGAACACAGTGATGGACTCCTATATCTTGAGAAAAGACTTTAAAAAATCAGGACCTGCGCATTGTTCCACCTTTACTGTATGCTTTGGGGTGGACAATAAAACACTGGCTTGATCCTTCAAAGCACTGGAGGTGTTTCTTCTCGAAGGAACAACATGTAAAGCTGTTGGAGTGATGAATCAGGGGCTGACCCCGCTCCTTTTAAAGTACTTAATGTGTTATTTGCTGTTACCATTGCTTTGTCCACTTCCGTGGTTTATTCGAATGACTTTTATCATGTCTCAGTATTTGCCCAGAAGCAATGG
Organism: Neosilurus mollespiculum; assembly: GCA_030014195.1. Classification (NCBI taxonomy): domain Eukaryota; kingdom Metazoa; phylum Chordata; class Actinopteri; order Siluriformes; family Plotosidae; genus Neosilurus; species Neosilurus mollespiculum. The sequence goes on along the minus strand of JAQMYF010000012.1, from coordinate 34,908,148 downwards.
CATTGCAATCAATGCTGCACCTTAATGCTTAATCATTCTACACAGCATTTAGAAATTGAGACATCCTGTACACCTCTGAATCCAGCACCATTGTTCATACCTGTACTGGATGAACCCACATTTAGAAGATAATATATACAAAATTAAATGGATCATACAGTAATAAATAATAATTAATCAATCATTGTTTTATCCTGGTCAGGGTCGCAGGGAATCCAAATCCTATCCTCAGAACACTGGACTAGTGTGCACTTTAAGTTTCAAAGATCATGTGCACTTATTCAAGCCTATAGGGGCAATTTAGATTAGCCATTTCACCTTCTGGCATGTTATGTGAGATGGGAGGAAGCCTTATACTGATCAGGGGTCTATTTCATAGCTGTAAAACAGAATTACCCCCCCTACATAGGATGGCATTGCGTCACAGGAAAATAGATTTTAGCGGAGCACAGCTGCAGGCCTGTAGTGTGAACGTAGCCTTAGAGATACCAGGTGACCAAACTGCTAAGCAAAACTATTGTGTACTCAAGTTACAGACAGAATCTTTCCTTATTCCTGAGGTGTTATCATTATCTTTTGGAACTTTTATATGTAGCTTTCAGCTAGAACAGTTGAATGGGGGTGGGGGAGATGGGTGTTTGGGGGTCAGGGTTTCCCAGGCTTGGTGAGGGTGTTTCTGTGTGGAGTTTGAAGGTTCTTCCCATGCTTGTGTGGGTTTCCTCCTGGTAGTCCGGTTTTCCTCCCACAGATCAAAGACATGCACATTTGGCTACCTGGCTGTTCCGAAATGTCCCTAGGTGTGAGTGTGAGTGTGAATGGTTGTTTGTGTGTTGCATGCGATGGACTGGCGAGCTGTTCATAGTGTACCGCGCCTTCTCCCTGAGATACGCATTAAAACCCATGTACACAAAGCGTAATAAAGACAACAAAAGACAGCATCATTTACAGTAGTGATGATGAACATTTTAATATTGCAGCTGTACGCTTTAAGGAAAAGTACCGTTCAGTGTTTCTGGCATGGTACTCCCAAGTAGAGAATCTTTTGTATCATTAGATTGAATATATCATACCTAGAAAGTCTGATGTACTCTTGTGAGTTTGCCACTTTGCTGTCATTTGCATCCTTAAGGGTATATCTGTGTATCCTTTACTGTGAATTTACCTGTGAGAATGCACACCTTGTGCATGCAACAGCTAATTCATTATACAAGTGGTCCTTTAAATCAGTTTAAAGTTACACTACAATCACGTTAACGTGTAAAAAACCCACTGTAGGGATATATGAGAGAGGTAGTGCTCTGGTGCCATCCCAGTGTAAAGGAAAGGCACAGTCTGGAGGATGTTGAGTAGAAACCACTGGGTTTGTAAACTGACTTGAGCTCGAGACAAGTTCCCGAGTCGGCTATTACCTGATTGGCTGAGTGTGTGCACGGCAGCGCGTCCGCTTAACCCACCCACCGTTTATATAGCAATCCGCGCACATTAGCGACTTCCTGCACCGAGGAGGCTATTACAAGCGCGCGCTCATGGCAGCTAATGATTATCGCGGTTACCTGCGGAACCACATGGACATGGAGCACGGAGGACCGCGCTTTCAGCCGCCGACCCAGAGCGCCCACAGGCCGCTGATTTTCGGCACGCTGGCTGTGATGGGACTCCTGCAAGTGGCGTCCAGTGTGACTATTTTGCTGCACTTGACCGGTTATCTCCGCGAGGTGAGGCACGCGAGAGCACACTTTCTCCGCGCGCGCGCGCACGCACGCACGCACGCACTCATACTCACTGGCACGATTACAGCACCAGCCTGTCCGTGACGCGCGCGCGATTAGTGCGACGGCGTTGACCTTGAAGTGAAGTGGTTTTTAGTTTTAAAGCAAAGCGCGACCTGTTGGTAAGGTTTGAGGCGACTCTTGGATTCGAACTGATTATTTATGGCGATGTGTTTTATAAATAACCCCGTACGAGCTCGTGCGGGGGCTATTTATTGATTTATTTATCTATCTATCTATCTGGTTTTACCCGCGTGTCCGCTGTGAATCGCAGACGGTGACACTGTGCAGAACTGGAAATGGCGGTTGGGGCATATCTCAGCCTGAGCGTGTCGCTTAGACGCGCTGCGTGCGCGCGTGCGTGCGTGTGCGCGCGCGCGCGTGCGTGCTTTCTTTTTGTTTTCTTTTTCTTTCTTTCTTTCCTTTTTTTTTTTTTTGGGTTTTATAAAGCTCCTCTTCAGGAACGTGCTTGCGGTTCAAGTTCGCCGAAAAGAACGTTTCATGCGCGTCGCCTCGCTGGTTTGTGATTTGGCACGCGCACAACAGCACGAGCTTGATTTTCCGAGTCGATAATGGCACTCCGGCGCTGTTTGACGGCGTGTGTCAGAGCGCGAGCTCGCGCCTCGGAGCGCTTCAAAGGGGGTTCATATGCGACTTGAAAAAGCCAGAGGTGTCTCTGTGCTCTGATTTTCACATGTCTGCTTGGAGGCTGCTGTGCGCTCATAGTGCTAAAGGATGCTGGGGAAGGATAACAAAAAGGGTGGGAAATCACCTCTCTTTCGACAATCTGACCCCCTGTTTGGCCTGATTTGGGGTTTGGGAACTGAGAGAATAGAGCAGGAGGATGAATTTTTATAGGTAAAATAGTCTCGTGCATTAAAAAAAAAAATCCTTTGTATGGGGTTATCTTTTCATCCAAGCACAGAAAGCAGGGGTTTTAAAGAAAATATCTTCCAAGATCTTCCTGGTTCAGCTCTAGGATTGAACTGATCATTAACTTAACTAGCAGGAGAAGCACACACACACACACACACACACACACACACACACACACACACACTGGCAGGCCCATCAAAACATGCTATAAATCTTAATCAAGGCCAGCTTCTTTTGTTTTTGAGTCTTTACTATGAATCTTGTGCTTTGGCATGAAGCGAAGTGTATAAGTGTGTGTGAGGAGTTTTATGTTCTGTCGGAGAGCCCAAGTAACAGACAGAAGATGAATTTCAGTTGTACTTGGCATTAAGTTGAGATTCGCTCTGGAAAACGGATGCAGGGAGAAAATCAGATGAAGGAAACTGCTGAGTTTTCCCCCTATGGCTAATATTTTTTAAGTTACAGCTTCTCTTTTTTTTTTTTTCCCTTTCTTGTATTAATAAAAAAAATGGCAGAGTACACGATGTAAGAGGATGTATACTGAATTGAATCGAATCAGTGATAGAGTAATCCCCACACACACATCCAGTTTCACCTGCATGTCGCATGCAATGACTGTCACGGACACTCACCTGTACCCAGAGCATGCTTTGGCTCGCATATTTTTAATCACAGCGATTAAAATGTGCTCTGGGATGTGAATGATTTTGTAGCTGTTTGTGTTGCCTTTTCAGAAACCAGGATTTATATAGAAAATAAAATTTGCTGCCAACTAAAATTAAACCTTTGGTTAACAAGTTAGAAATCCATCAGTGCATGCCTTTAGCTATAATCTTTTCCAGGAAACATCTACACATCTGTCTCAAGTTTACCCTG
>JAQMYF010000012.1:34891459-34904547 GCA_030014195.1 Neosilurus mollespiculum | reverse complement strand
TACAAATTAAAGTATGCCCCATATTGAGTCACTTTATAAGCCATTTTACAAGCACATAATTGAATACAGATGCAGGACTGAATCATGTTTATTATTTTTCAGGTCGACCTTTCTTCAGCTCAGCCTATAGAGGTGAGTGTCTGATGTTTTACTGATCACACCACAGAACAGTTGCTTCTTACACAAAACGAGCTTTATTTAGTACTATGCAGCTTTGGTGTTCGAGAATCATTTCCATGAAATAGTAGCGCTCTTAAATTCCAAGTAAACTAAAAGCGATCATATAATGGTATTTAGCTTGGTAGAACTCATGCTCCTCTTAAGTTGATGACGTCCAAGATATTTTTGCTGCTTTTATTCATGCCCGGAGCTTTTGTTTCCCCCTCATAATTTGTTTAAAACAGAAGATAAACATTGAGCTACACACCGCAGCTGCTGTAAAACATTTCCTTAACTGTGGTGGTTGGGGCTGCCTGTGTAAAGGTCACGTCAGAGTGCTTGGGCCTGTTGTGTGTCAGGATAACTTCTTCGAGGAATTAAAATGAATGTCATCAGCCTGATCACAAAGGATTCGAACAAGAAGCATGTTTACATAACCCGGAGTTGATTTATACACTGAGAGTATAAGGTGCATGTCAATCCTTCTCTCCTCGCTGTTGCTTCTCATTTCTTCTCTGGGACTAATGGGAGAGAAATATGCTCTAATGCTTTGCATGTGGTTTTGGTAATGGGCTCATTATCCCGAACACTAATCACCAGCATGACAGGGCAGGTGCTGCATGGGGTTACATGGGAAATGTAAAATGTATTGTTTTTATTTTGCAGCTCGTATTTATGACACTGACGATATAATTTACTAGGTTTTGGCTCTTAGCAAGACTGACTCAAACCACCCACATTGCCTGGGAATAGTAGAATATTATCTCATGATGCTTATAAGCATTTGAGCAGCGAGTTATCGGGCATGCTCTTTTCACTAGGAACTGTCAGTTTAACAGTTTGCATAGCCGACAGAATTTTCTCTTAAAAAGCTTAAAAGCCTGTGTTTAAATCTGCGATGTCTCTTGTTCTGTTTTTTTACTTCTTAAGTGCGGTCCACAGTTGTATATATTGGCTGACACTTTGTTTGTAGTCGACCCGAACTCTTATGGTCATAGCTGAACCGCAGCCAGAAGACTGCATAGAAGACAGCTAATCCAAGCTTTTAATCCAGAGTGTAGTTGTTGTGTTTTCCGTGCAATGGTCGTATTTTGTGCCCTTCTGTACAGGAATAGGGTATATGAGCTCTACAGTAATGGAAGATGTGCGGTGCTGTTGATCGGACTGTTGCAACTTTCCCAAATTGTATTCACTGAACAGCAAACCGCGTTGCAGTGTAACCATGCATCATTCTGAAGCTTCGCAGACATCATTATCTTTAAATGCTGTATTTAGGCAACTAAAACCTGGCTTGTTTCCTGTGAGTTTCAGTGCAGTACCATGACCTTCCAGTAGGTTTCTCTGGAAACACTCTGTGCATTCATTGCTTTCATTTGTTTTCATTTTGAAATGGCAGTGTGAAAGTGAAAACGAGTAAATGCCATGTCTCATTTAGTTTTGTTTTTCTTGTCACACATCAAAAGAGGATTTTTTTTTCCATGAAAATATTTGAACATGTTTCTTCTTGTTTCACAATACAATGTGTGGAATTTAAATGTGACCCATCACCTCAAAGTGGGAATTAATTTGATAGTTATTAAATGCTCTGTTGAATTTTAAACACGATTTTCTCCAGAGTTGCATGCTTAAAATTCTGAAAATTCCTGACAGGTTTTGGTTAGTTACTCCAAAAAAAGAGTAGAAAATTTGGAATAATTTTAAAGCTTAGGATGTCAGCTAAGAAATGGTACCAATAACTAAAAATTAATCATTTCCATCTTAATACCCACTTTGCTGTGATGGATCACATATATTAATGAATCCATAGATGAAAACATGTCCACTGAAGTTCATTTCAGTATGAACAGTGTCTGGAGGTACAAGTTCTACGGACCTCTTTTCTGGTTGAGATGTATACTTTCTAACTTTGTTTTGTTTTAGAAAATAGATAATAAAGATCGGCTCAATATATGCTGAAATACACTCACTCTCACTCACTCATTTGCCGAACCGCTTAATCCTAGGGACGCAAGGAAGCCTATCTCAGAGACAGGGAACACCCTGAATAGCTTGCCAGATAATTGAAGGGCCAAAACACACACACAACTGTTCATACTCAGTGTCACACCTAGGGACAATTTGGAACAGCCAGTTAGCCTAAAGGGCATGTCTTTGGACTGTGGGAGGCATCCGGAGTACCTGCAGGAAACCTTCGCAAATATAGTGAGAACATTATAACTCCACACAGAAACACCCTCACCCAGGACTGGAACCCAGGACCTTCTTGCTGTGAGGCAGACTTGCTAACCACTATACCTCCACACCGTCCTACCGAAATACATTTAAGTAATAAAATCTTTAATACGTGACATTTTTTTAAATTGCAACCCCATGGGACTTTTTTTCCTCCACCGTGCCATCCTTCTTTACCCTCATAATCTTGTTTTTGTTTTTTGTTTTTTTACTACATACCAAAAAAAAGTTACATTTATAATCCATGTTAGCAGTACATCAGGCATATCTGGCAAACCTAAATCAACATGGCAAAATCCCTAGTGTTAACACCCAGGGTGTTCATTTGAGTACAGCAGAACATATATAAACACTGTGCTGGTTAATTTAAAGTCTACCAGTATTGGTCATCCTTACAGCATATTTTGTGCATAAGGTATAGGTTTAAGTGACACAGCAAATACAACGAAAGAAACAATGCAAATGACCATAAAAAGCACAAAACTGGTAATTCTATCTCATGGATTACTAGCGGTGTGCTAACCTATGGGGTTTAGCAGCGTAGCAGTCATTTTTCCCCGGAAGTGACGTCAACGCGTTGGGTGGGGTTGCCGTTTCTTGTGGAGACAGTGAAACTTACATTCTAGTGACTCCGAGGACGAGAATGCTGTCAGAGATGTGCATGATGGTAAATCCAAAATGGCTTATGCAGCTAACCTGTTACGTTGGTTTGGCAACAAAAAGACATGTATTCTGTGATTTCTGCTCTTGTTGTTGTGCAGCTCAGCACTGGCCAATAATGTGTTATGCTACATGGGTCAGTGACGTAGCCCAACCAGTCGAACGAATTCACGTCACTACCAGGCTGGAACAGCCAACAGAAAGTCAACATGTCTCTAAGCATGCCTAGAGTCGTAATACTCACGCACACTTTGAAAATGGGCAAGGACTGATGTTGCTGTAAAGAACCGCTAGTGTTATACGTGATTGTTTTAAATAGCTAGTAACACTAATTCACCACAGGTACCCCTTAATCCCCACAATGAAACTAAAATTCATTCATTTATTCATTTTCTAAGCCGCTTAATCATAATTAGGGTCACGGGGAGGCTGGCGCCCATCTCAGCCGACTCTGGGCGAGGGCGGGGTACACCCTGAACAGCACGTCAGGCCATCGCAGGGCCAACACTCGCACTCACACCTAGGGGCAATTTGGAGCAGCCAATTAGCCTACAGTGCATGGTTTTGGGCTGTGGGAGGAAACCGGAGTACCCGGACGAAACCCACGCAAGCACGGAGAGAACATGCAAACTGCACACAGATGAAACTAAAATTATATAAAAAAAATAGATATTAATGTATTTGAGTAGAAAAATGTTACATACAATTCAAGACCATTGAATGCAACAACGCAAGACCATTGAAGTCACCTTTGACTTTATCTTTGTTTTGTGAGTGAGTAAATAAGTTGTTTGTTAATGAAATTGATGTTAACTTCACATCTTCCTTAATAACTGTCTTACAAATTTATGAGAACAAATTAATCATATAAAATAAATAAGTGAAATTTACATGGATCACAAACTTGGCCATGAAGCTGTGTTTCCTGAAACAAACAAAGTTCCTTTTCTTTTGCTGAGATTGATATCCAATTTCGTATGTCTGATTTTTACAGCAGTTGTCAGATGAACCTGTTTTTAGAGGTCATATGACTATGAACTTTGGCTGTTTGACAAACATTTAAGCTACACCCCCCCAACCCCCCTCCCCCAAATACCTGTAGCATTCCCTAGTTAAACACCGCTTTGAGTTTGTATAGTTATTTCACTTGATTCCTCACCCTAATCACTAGTTAAGGGTAAAAATTCATAAAACCTGTTTAGTTTAAATTTACTGTATATATATATAATGGAAGCCTTGAACAGCTGATGTATTGCAATTGATTTGAATTAGTGAAAGCCTACATTAGTTAAATTGCAGAATCATTCTATACATATAAAAGTAAGTAGTTGGTTTCTTTAGGTTATGTAATATGTCTGGTTGATCTGGTTGAGGCAGAAACAAGGTATTTTGTCTTATTTTTAAGCTGCTTTGTTTGGTAATGCATAGTCACAAATTCTGTCATCAGAAACTGCGTAATTTGATCACAAAAATGCTACCAAGTGCTAACAGATGTGCTTAGACATTCATTATAGATGTGTTTTGAGTAAACAGATTTTCTTTCCTCTCAGTACGGCGAGGCATGTTGAAGTATCTTTCTACGGTAATACACACAGGCAGCCGATGATGTAGCGAGTGGATGGGAATTAAACTTTCACAATGGTTTAGATTGGAGTCTAAATTTTAGGATTCTTCCAGTAAACAACTTTTCTTGCCATCTCATGTTTAATAAACTCATCCTTGTGGAAATTCTCTGCAATGTTTCCATATTAGTAAAGGCAACACTTAGCTGTCTTCTATGTCAAACACTAAGTGCGCGTTCTTGTATGTTTTTGTGCTATTTGAAATTTGTTTTCTTCAAGAGACATCATAACAAAGACCAGAGCCAGCCTCATTAACATGCAATGTTACAGGAAATGGTTCCAAATCAGTCACCAGCCAAATGGGAACACGTACTATCCTTTTCCATCACACACAGCACCCACCGTTTTAGCTAAATCGCCATGTAGTCTGTGACCTTTGTACTGTAAACATTTTTGATCTGTGTATCTTATGCAGTTAGATTTTCCAAACTGCCATTTCATTTCTCAATCTTGATAATTCTCAGAGGCTGTTATTGCAGAAATCATTAAACTGACAGAACTTTGGAGAATTTAGACCAACCCAGCTCTATTCCTGTAGATCTACCTGCATGAAGACTTTAGCTCCAACTATAATGGTGCCCACCTGAGTATGATAATGTTTGCATGAAAAGTCTTAAGGGAGGTAGATCTCCAGGAACAGGGTTGGGCACCCCTGAATTAGATATTGTAAAATTCTTGTTCTTAATGAATAATCATATTTCAATACATATAGGATAAAAAAATAAATACGTGCTATTATTCTGAAACTTGATACCCATGTATTTCATGCACACGGCCTCTCGCAGGTTTGTTTTGTTTGTTTTTTTTTTTTTTTTTTTTTTTTTGAGCTCTGCTGTGTGAAAAGCCATTGTTTTATTCCACACTACAAACCTAGCTAAGTGAGTTAATGCAGGTAACCTGTGATGGACTGGCGTCTCATCTAGGAGGAGTTGAACTCCTATTCGATTCACACTGTGGAAATCAGGGATAAGTTCCAGCCTGATTAGCCAGTAGGCTCGGGTGTAAAAAGCCCAACAGGCTTACCTTACCTTCCTACTTACTTCACTGATACTGGCCATGTGTAGAAACAACTGTACAGCCTTTATTCATACTTTAATAGTAAACTATTTAGTTTACAGCAATAATACCATGACCCTGGTCATTAAGTCTGATTAATTATGTGAGTGTTTACATTTATGCAGGTGGGCATATGTTCACTACTTCTGTAGATTTCAACTAAATTATGTTTCTGCTGGATTTTTAATAATGATTATTATATTAATAAATGTTAATAATTGGTAATATGTTAATTGGTTTAAGTTGTTGGTTAACATGTACTATGTACTACTAGTACTAACAGGTACTATGTCATAATAACAGTTCTGTTATTCAAATGCATGTTTATGTAAGGGAGTAATGTTAATAGACAGGCTCTAAGTCAAAGTGCTTTCATTTTCTTCCCAAGTTCTTCCAAAGGTTCCATAGCTTTTTAATCTGTTCTTTTTTAGGAGGTTCATTCTGAACCCATAATTGCTGATGCATTCAGAGACATCAAGAAAAGGGATCGATCCAGAAAAAAAGATCAAATGCCCGTAGCTCATCTTTCTGTCAAGACCCCCATGGACTTTGCAAGCAGTGAGTAAATGCTGCTATTTATTTAGATCAGAAGATTTATTGCATTAATATTCAATTTTAATGTGTCCTTCAATTGAATTTGCAGCTGACCCCAGGGTGGTGACCACTATCCATTGGAACCAGCTTCATGGCACTCTGACAAAGATCAAATACCACGATGGACGATTTGTAACGGAGGAGCAAGGATTGTATTACGTATATGCTAAAACATGTTTCCGGTACGCCCCTGTTCATGCTTCAAAGAAACAGGATGTTAGTAACGTCCAACTGATTCAGTATATTTTCCATGAGAGTCACACCCAGTCTAAACTCAAACCTGTGCTGCTTTCGAAAAGTGGAGGCACATTCAATTGGAGTGACCCAAACTACAACATGTACTGTGTACAACAAGGAAGAAGTGTCCGTTTGGGTCAAAGCGACGGCCTTTTTGTCAATGTGTCCAATTCATGGCTGTTGGATCCAGAGCCAGAGGGGACTTACTTTGGTGCTTTTAAAATGAGTGCCTGACTTATGTTTATTTTTGCTACTGAACTGGTTAATGCACATTTTACAACCTTATGAACAATTTCAACATGACCAAGAACCACTGAGCACTTATATTTCAGATCACTGACTTCTGACGATTTTTTTTTTCAATATTGTTTTATATTGTACATCATTAAGGGCACATCAGACTTCTAACTGTTCATTTGGTTAGAAAAGTTTTGGCATGTTAATATTAACTGCCACAGTAGGTTAAGAAGGCATTGCTACTTCATTATGGACTTCACTTGCTCTCCATACTTTTGTACAAAGCTTGCAGTAACAAACTGAGTGAAATTCTGTTTCTGAGTTTTTAATCTAGGAATAGTTTTCTGGATAAATGTGACCCATCACAGCAAAGTGGGAATTACTTGGTTGAACTTTAAATGTGACTTTCTCCAAAGTTGCATGCTTAAAAGGCTGAAAATTCCTGGCAGATTTTGGTTAGTTACTCCAAAACTTAAAACATGTGTTAGAAAATTTGGTATCATTTTAAAGTTTAGGATATCAGCTACAAAATGGTACCAATAACTCAAAATATTGATATTTATTATTATTGATATTTTCTGACTTAATATCCACTTTGCTGTGATGGGACACATATGCCTCCTGATAATTACCTGGAGTAGTTACAAGTTTAACAAATTGCTGTTAGTGCCTGTTCAGACTCAGATTTCTGTGACTCCATATGCAGTTTATGTATGCAAAAAATCAACCATTTAAGAGTTGAAAAAGTTCTATTAGGCAGATAAACCCAGCCATAACATTTAAAACATTATGACTACTCAGAGGTGATGAGAAAAGCATTTATTATTTCATTAAAGTGGCGCTTTCCAACGACTGGAATGTAATGAGCAGTAAGTGAACAGTTAGCAAGAAAAAGGAGCAAGCATATGGATCTGAATTAATTTACCTTAGTCTGGATCTATTCATCTCCAAAATGGCAGGTCTTATGGGCTGTTCTTGGTATGCAGTGGTAAGTGCCTACCAGAGGTGGACCAAGGAAGGACAACCAGTGAACTGGCAGGAGTGTCATGGGTGACAAAGTTTCACTGATGTGTGCGAAGAGCGAAGACTAGTATGTCTGGTCTGATTTCACAGAAGAGCTACTGTAGCATAAAGTTTTATGCTACAGTTAATGCTGGCTATGATAGAAAGGTGCCAGAACACACAGCGCACTGCAGTTTGTTGTGTGTAGGGCTGCTGAACCACAGACTAGTCAGGTGGTTTTAATGTTATGGCTGATCACTGTATGTAGTAAAGTCCTCTCAGATCTGTGATATACAACCACTGTTTAAACCCTAAAACTAAATATTTATTGTGCTCTGTTTAGCAAGCTGAAGTCCTAGAGCAGATTTGGCACTGATTTTGCAACTCCCAGTTTAATACAATGTAAAAAGATGAACAGAAAAAGGCTGTTAGAGGTTTGCATCATGCAGACTTTCTTATATTAAATGGGATTTTTGTTTGGTATACAAAATTTCCTTGAACAAAACGAAACGAAATCAAAGATAGCTGGACTGTCTTTTAGTCATTGTGAGAGCTGAAAAGATTGACATGAATACAGCGACCAAACTGAGTTTGGTACATTCTAATTTAAAGAGTTATTTTTCATTTCACTTTTTTTTAAAGGAAATGAGAAAATGCACTAAATGTATTTATTTATTTTTATGATGAAAAAGATGGACATTTGTAAAATGTTCTGTCTTATTCTAAACTCTTGTACAGTGTGTATGTCTGCCAAAGCTCCATTCTTTCCACAGGTTTTGGATGACAGGCATTGACTTTAGGTCAGTTGTAGATGCGCTTTTTTTTTGCAAATAAGGGAAGCACAGGGCTCCTTTAAAACCTTACTTTGAGTGGTTTCTCATTAAAGAAACTTTGTATTTATGTATCTTGTATTTGACAATTCTGTGCCAAATTCTCATTCAAAGCAGCAGTTATTGCTGTTTAACATACAAGTTAAATTTCAAACTTAAAAACTTTAAGGATTTTCATATCATCAAATGTTTTTTAATAGTATTGTTTATTTATATCATTTTAACTAATAAAAATACTTTTCTAAATATGCCTAAAATGTTGTATTTCTGGTTTTAATTTGAGTTAAAAGCTAGTTTGCATGAATTAGTGACTTAACTTGTTTTCTTCAGTAGTAATAACATTATCGTTCAGCTTTTCTTCAGTGTCTCACTGAATGGCATATATGTAGCGTTTCCTCCAGCAGGTCAGGATGATTAATTTTATTATCTGATGACTGAGTAACTCACTGCTTATTGCTCAAGCAATGTTAATAACATTTAAATTCCAGGCTTTACACTTGACCTCATGTTGCATGACCACTCTATTAAATGAAAAAAAATGATAACTCTGTAGGGAGACATTGTGGCTTAGTGGTTAACACGTCTGCCTCACAGCAAAAAAGGTCCTGGGTTTGAGTCCCAGGCATGGCATGGGCAGTTCTGTGTGGAGGTTGCATGTTCTCCCTGTGTTTGCATGGGTTTCCTCCGGTTTCCTTCCATTGTCTAAAGACATGCACAGCAGGCTAATTGGTTGTTCCAAATTTTACCCTAGGTGTGAGTGTGAATGGTTGTGTGTGTTGACCCTGCGGTGGCCTGGCAGGATGTTCAGGGTGTACCCCACCTTCGCTCAATGTCAGCCGAGATAGGCTCCAACCTTCCCACAACCCTAGTAAGAATGAGCAGTTCGGCAAATGAATGAATGTATTATTACTCTGGATGGAAAGATTTTTTCATTTGTTTGGACCATTAATGGGAGTTCTCTAGTTTAAGCTGTTCATCTCCCTTTCATTTCCTTAAGGCATTAATTAAAACATGGTTTACTCAAGCAGCACTTTTTACATGTTAAAAGCATGTGTGGTATCATTAATACATCCAGCTGTTTAAAGCCAATGAACACTGATTTTCAATCTTAGGTTTATCCTTCTATGAAGGCAATTGATATTTTCCATGTTTTATTGCTGGATTTCAGTCACGAGAGATGAGTTTTTCGCACACAACTTTTCAGTAGAGTGATTTGCCAGAAAGGATCCAGAAGTTGGTTGTGTAGGGGCATTGACTGAAACTAAGCCAAAGTTTTATAACTAAATAGTGCTGTTGTCAGCAGAACACGGCACATTGATACATTATACGATTAGTGAAGTTTCTTTTTATGGGGCTCTGTGGTGGGTGAAAATGGCTTTAAGGTGGCTTTAAGGTGGGATTTATGAGGCAGCTGTGAGCTTGTTATGCACATTAAGTTTGCTTAGAAGTTTGCACGCTCACACATTCTTCCTTTGCTGACTTAGTATTGGCTATTTTTATTCTGAACCACATTTCACAAAGGGTTCTAACTGAAAGCTATCCATTCAGGGATTTTTGTTGGTGCTGTTGTTCATCCCCACATCCATAATTGAGCCACATTTCATGGTTTCTGTTAGAGTGTATGTTTTTACATGAAAAGGCTGCAAGCTTCATGCAAAACCATGTTTTCAGGTTTAGGCAAAAAAAAAAGGGCCCTGTACTGACCTCAGCTTGTGTGCCAACAGGCTTCAGGACCTTGGACAGCACAGTTCCAATCTGCGTGATCCATGTTTTGTAAGTAGTGGCGAGGTCAGAGGCCAAAAAGCATAGGCACTAGTTGCTAAATGCCAATGTTATATTAGTTTAGGTAATAGTCATTGAAGGTTTTATGTGTAATTATACACTATGTGGCCAAAAGTATGTGAACACCTGACCAATCATACCCATGTGCGCTTGATAAGCCCATATAAAAATTAGTCCCTCCCTTTACTATTATAATTAGCTCAACTGTTTGGGAGTCTTTCCCAAAAGTTTGGGTTTGTGCCCGTTCAGCCACAAAAGTATTGTTGAGGTTAGGTATTGATATTGGGTGAGGAGCCGGAGGTGTCTGGCTTTCAGTCCTATTCCAGCTACAAAGACACTGTAAACTGTTGAGACATTCCAACAATGTGGCAGCAGTTTGGTAAAAGACCATATATGGATGCGATCAGGTGTACACAAACTCTGATCCATAAAGTGTTTTAGCAGATAATGAATGCAAAAACAACAGCAGTGCCTGCCAGACAGCATGAATTCTAGCATAACTGACCCAAGCATTTTTCCACAAAATGAGTTTACATAAAGAAATGTAAAAATAGAAAATGTCAATGAGTCTTGTACTACATTCATAAAGTTTTAGGCAAACATTTGCCACCACTGGCTAACTTACATATTTTATTGCTAATTGAAGTGAAGTCAACATAAGCACTGTAGCACATTATTAAAATAAATATTGGTCTCTAAATGTTAATGCATTATTTTATTTAGTATTTGATTAATTTAAGAAATTGGGAATTGACTTCTTTCCAATGTTGCTTATTTATTGTTTATTTGAGATAATAAGTTTAGTTTTTCTGTATGATGTCATCAGTATTCATGGCATCTCTGTGATCTACTGTTATGTAGTTTAGGTCCATCCAGATACACTTTCTTCACTTTTGTAGCTACAAATCTTATTAGTTTCACTGTAGTTACTGAAAAATTCATTGTTATTACTGAATTACATGTTTTAAAATGAATAACTAACAATAAAGTGAGTAAAGTGAAAAAGAAAAATTAGTCTGACTAACTAGGATACTATATAGCCTGCTGGTTAGCTTGCTATGTAAACTTTCATGTCATGCTTGAATGGTCAGGTTTATTATTGCCAACACCCGTTTACCACAATGAAATAACTTAGTGTCTCAGACAAGCCACATTGGTTAGTTGTAGGTTTCACCACATCATTACTTTCAATGTTATACTAAATTAGGTTAACCTTCTGCGATATTTGTGCTTTTCCTTGTAATGTGAAAAATAGTCATCCATATTTATCTTTAATGTTGCCCTGAGAGCATTCTGGAAGCTTTTATTAACAGGAAATCTGTGAACCATTTTACCAAAATTATTTTTTTTTATTAAGCTTTTAATTTATTTACAGAATTATAAGATATAATTGATGTTGTTATTATAATTTTTTACATTTAACCAAATTCTGTGTGGGGTCAATATGAATAAAGTTGAACTGATAGGGTTAAGGGTCTTTCCCAATGGCCCACCAGTGGCAGCTTGTCAGTACTGGGTCTCAAACTGTCCGGTCAGTTACTCAAGGACTTAACCTGTCAAACCACCACTGCCCACTATTAGATCTAATTTCTTATTTATTAAACTAACTAACTGACTAACTAACCAACAAACAACAAAAACAACAAAAGGCCAAAGTTGAGAGTATGCCACAGAGTATGGTGTCCAATGCAACTCAAGTTCTTACAAATTATGATAATTCACATTACTGCGTAATTTACATGCGTATTTAGTATATACCACACCAGAACAGTGCAAATCCGATTGGTCTGCTATCTCAGTAAAATAAGCAAGTACTGTGGAATATGAAGTATGATAAAGAGAATTATTTAGTCAAGGAATTATTAACTGCCGAGGCCAAATGCTTTCCACCAATCAGTTCGAACTGGTTCCGTCAAGCAATTTGATGGCTTTCCACCAATCACAAATGAGAAAATATCTTGAATGAATGATAATAAGCAATTATTGAATGAGGCAAAATATGATATAAAGCAGGATGACAAGGATCAACATGCAAATTCCACATAGAAACGCCCAAGCCTGGGACTCGAACCCAGGACCTTCCTGCTGTGAGGTGGACATATGCTAACCACTACACCACCATGCTACCAGTCACTGATTCTAAAATCCTAGCATTTCAACAAAACATTGTTCCAAAAATACAAAGAAACCTATGTGAGAAAGTCTACACATTTATAAAGGTAAAAAAAAAAGCCCTTTATTTAAACTTTGAATAATTTTCCCAAAAGCTGCAGTGGAGCACACATGACCATTGTGAAGGAGTGTGAGTGACCACTGTAAAAAAAAATTTTAATAAATAAACCACAGAAATCTTCTTTTAGTTTGTTTTTCAGTTTTTTGTCTTGTTTCGAGCCTTGGTCTTAGTATATATGCGTGTGCAGGCATGTAGTAATGAGAGTGAAGAAGGTACACGTGAAGTCACTAATAAATGATGGGAATTTGATAACATTTACATCATGATAAAATAATAGAATAATGAAATAGACTAACAGAATAATAGAAATTCAATTCAGTTATATTTATATTGCGATTTTTACAATTGACATTATCACAAAGCAGCATTACATAGTAAAAGTAATTTAAAAAGGAATTTAAACATTTTTCTACAACCCCTACACATCCCTAATGAGCAAGCCCA
>JAQMYF010000012.1:34843507-34872475 GCA_030014195.1 Neosilurus mollespiculum | reverse complement strand
TATATATATATATATATATATATATATATATATACTGATTTTACTAGAATGTTTTTAGTCACTGAATAATATGTATTATTTATGCTATATTAATTATTAGTCACTTGTTAGATCATTCCCATTTGCATCCTTTACATCCTTATCTGCCAAAACCTTTTTGTGTGTAATATTTGTTGTTACTTCATTGTAACACACAAAAAGGTTTTGCCAGATAAAGGTTTTAATGAGAATGATCTGAATAATAAGTCGCTGGAAAATCAACTGCTTGGTTTGACTATGTGGTCTAAGCAGTAAATGTGGGCTGTTCTGTATAGAGATTTGGTAAGATGATCATAATCCATATTTATTAATTCCAACATAACAGCAGGACCTAAAAAGGATTACCACACTGCCAAAACCAGATATAACTCAATAGAAAAGAATGTTTGTGCATATAAGTGTTACAGTCTAAATCTGAATTTTAATTTCTAATTCAACATCACAGGTTTACTGTCTTCCGGACACTGCTATTCCACTGGTATGGAAATCAACAAAGTATATGCTTTCCTGTATTTTTATTTGTTTCAGATTAATTGTGGGTATCTAGAGGAATAAAAACATTCTTTTCTTTGTATTGTATAGCTAGACCGTTTTGGTCTCTGGAGACTCACTTCTGTAGAATACCACAATTGCCTGAAATTGGACTTTACACAATAACTCGCTACAGTGTTGTGAAAGTGGTCTGACTGTCTTCTGGTCAAAGGCCTCCCCCAGGCTCCTGAACTGATTACGCTGTGAATAAACTGGGATACTGTTGGGAGTTCAGATGTATCATTGAGGATATTACTGAGACAGAAGACCACAGCATGGTCAGGGCTTTGTCCTGTGCAACTTCTAAATTAAGTCACTGAGTTTATTTGCTGGAATGTTTTTGTAAAACCGAACTGACCTCTGTTTCTGGGTTCACTGCAGTTGTTTATATTATTCTTATTTTTGCTCTGACAACCTCATATAAACATTTTCAACCAATAGAAATGTCCAATAGAGATCATTTTAATATACAACGTGTTGTTAGCTGTAGTAAGAAAGAATACTAAATATAAATCACAAGAGACTATTCTTCTGTTTCATTACTTGGTAATAATCCAGTAGTGTTTTCATCAAACTTTTGATTATTATATTTCTCATATTTTCTATGCCCAGTCAAAATGATCTGCTATTCAAACCTGTCATCCAGTAATTCAGCCAGAATAAGATTTAGCTAATGACAGCGTCACTCTTCAGATCAGGGGCAAACTGTTAATGCTTGGTCTTCAGGGCTGTCATAACCTTTAATTT
Source organism: Neosilurus mollespiculum (assembly GCA_030014195.1). NCBI lineage: Eukaryota > Metazoa > Chordata > Actinopteri > Siluriformes > Plotosidae > Neosilurus > Neosilurus mollespiculum. Next base: position 34,871,158 of record JAQMYF010000012.1, on the reverse strand, counting down.
GGGAACTAGCAGCATGCTGGGTCAATCACAAAGTGGCCACATAGCCGTGCGTTAGTGGTTTTGAGCATGAGGTGCTCTTCTATGCTCCATGGGAAGAAGGTCAGTGTGATGCCTCAAACATGCTGGCGAGGGAAGTCAGTCAATTTTCAGTGATGAAGAGACTTAGGGCAGAGGAAGTTCAGGGTGTAGCTTTGTCTGCTATTACCCATGTGAATCCAGAGCAAGCAGATGGTCAGAGCAGGCACTTTTTTTTTTCCTGAAAAGGCTGTTGGAGCACCAGAGTGTGGGCATCAGCAGGCAGTTTTATTGCTTTTGCTATGGCCTTGGATTTTATGCCAGTGCCAGACCAGAGAAAGCAAATATTTTGTTTGTCTTGTAGCTGTGCAGGTCCCTTGCAGACTTCAGGCTGGAAAGAGGCCAGCTCTTGGTGGGGAAAGAGTTGAGATAAATTACTTTCCCAGCAAAATAAAATTGTCTGTAATTATCATGTTAAATCACACTATGATGGACTATTAATGGCGTCAGCACATTAGGAGATCCTTTAACACCATGGAGCTTCACTGAACTAAAGTCGAGGAATCTCATAACCTCTTTTTGCTTAAACACTTCTCATTGCAGGCAGGCCAAACCAATGACAGATTTTTATCCAGTATACAGATTTTGCCTTTAAACCCCCATGGTAGTGTTAGCACACCATAAAATCGATTATGATTAATTCACTCTGAAGTCTCTCTAACCACTAATGCCAGGGAGTATATAAGAAGAAAAGTTTAAACTATATGATCAGTAATACTGTTTGTCACACAACATACAGAACTCATTGAGTGTAATTTTACTTAATGAGCTCTGGTCGGGGGCAGAATCTAATGCTGAGCAGCATCTAATGCCTAGCATATAACCAGGTATCACTTTCCAGTGCGCTGTGTAATGTCTGAAATTGGAAGGCCATTAGCCGTAAACAAGCATGTCGTGTCAATGCTGCCAGCAATCCTGAAGTAAAATCAGTCTGCTATGTCCGTGTTGCATGATTTCAGCCTGATGACAATTTAACATATTGACCCTGTCCCGACCATAACTCTAGAAAGCCCACATACAGTGGATGACAACATGACGAGATCATTCATCTTTCAGAGAAACGTTTTACTGGCTTAATATTTATTCTTATCGTATTTTTTTATTCATCATGAAATTAATGTTTGAATTTGTATTTAACAAATACATTTTGTTTCAGCAGTGTGTAATAGGTATATAATGAGTGCATGTCTTTTGGATGTGAAACAAGTACAAAAACATGTTTTTGCTCTGAAGTGCATCTGGAGTCTATTTTTACCATTCAGATCATTTCTACTATATATGTAGTGAAGTTGAAGAGTAATTGTGAGGAAACAAAGCAGTCTTACTTTGATCATTACAAAAATGCCTTGATACTATTTATAACAACATTCCCACGCCTAATGTTGCATATATGATTTAGATTGTTGTGAAGGTATTAAGCTTGAGTACTTACAGAGGAATGACATATTTTACTCTAAGACATAATAGATTTTGACACTAATGAATGGGTTAGCTCCATCCTTGGGTAATTTCTTTGCTTGTGTGGGTGTATGTGTGAGAGAGTGTGTGAGAGTGCAAAAAAAAAAAAAAAAAAGTCAGCAAACTGTCAGCACTGTTCATCAGCAGCCAAGGCGTGCCTGCATGGTCTCTCTTTCATGGAGCCGATTTTTCCCCAGGAAGCAGAGTGACTCAGTTGTGGTTGTTGTGGAGATTTCTGCATGTTACAGCCCTGCAAAAGGCATGCTTTTCCAGTTCACATTAAGGTCCTTCACCGACCTTAAATATCCTTCCTTCCAATAAAAAAATGATATCTCTGTCTGAGAGAGATAAAATGGTATGACCTTTGGTAATAAAGCCATATGATTTAGAGTTTAAAAAAACTCAGGTAATATTTTCAGTCATGTTTTTGTTGTAAAGGGCTAGGCTGTATTTCATTACCCTATTTTTTCCCTCTTCAGATGATTTTGGAAAAACTGCAACGAGTGTTACTCATAGTTTAGAATGTGACCTTTCCTTTTCATGAAGTTGGATAGCTGTCAAACACAAAATCCAATGAAGTATTTTTTTGTTGTTTGGTTAAGAAAATCAGTATATTTTGTCTTTGAGTCTAAAGCTTAATAGTCTCCAGATCTTCAGGGTGCATTCAGTGGTTTAAAACAGTCTATAGTTTGTATTATTTTTCTTCAGAATTCTTTTGTGATATGGGTAATGCTGTGACCTAATTCAGGGGAGGAACCGCAGGAAATCCCCTTTACTGCAACTGAAGTAATCAGGGTCCGGCAGGTTTCTACAGAATAGAGAATGTGAGCTCTTGGGCTCGTGTACCCTTAGGATAGAGTCGGCGGTTCTCTCATTATCTCTCATTAAACGAAATTCTTTGTGTGGCCTAGAAAAACAATTCTCAGGTCCATTTTTATCATGTGTGTCAAACGTGCTTGTAGATTCAGTCTTATTTGATGACAGATTCATTTCATTTGTGTAGGTTTAAACATTGGAAACCACCTATTAAACATTCAGTGTTCTCTAATGTTTTAGGGTGTACATGCACACACCCACACACACACACTCACACACACACACACACACACACACACACACACACACACACACACGGAAGATCAAAAGGCAAACTGGCTATAACAGGAAATGGCCTATTTAATAGAGGGATAGATTAACATAAGTGCAAATTTCGGCCCTTCCTGTACTTGAATATGATTAATCTTGATTCAATGTCAACATGCGGTACCAAAATTATTGGTGATTGCAGCATGTAGTGTATGTTCCTTTGAGCTGGGTGAAAAGGCCTCTGCACTCCTATTCCGTTAACTTTGATGCTGTTGGAAAGCCTGATCCTGCAGGATGTAATAGTTGGATCAGGATTCTGACCACACACATCGACACACACCTGCACTCTTCCCCTCTTGGTGTGAGATGAAACGTCAATTTCCAGTTTTTATTTTATTAATTTTTTTTATGACTGCATGTGCTGGATTGAGCAATAGTTAAAGCAGTAAGTTCATTCACAGTACAGGATACAACAAAACAATCATGTGGCCAGTAGTCTGTCTGTTGCTTTGGTCTTATTTTGCTTCTCTAATATGAATTATAAAGTAGTGTTTTGACTTGAGGGCAGCGCAATGGCGTAGTGGTTAGTGCATTGGCCTCACAGTAAGAAGGTCCTGGGTTTCAGTCCTGGGTTTGGGCGATTTTGTGTGGAGTTTGCAAGTTCTCCTCATACTTGTGTGGGTTACCTCTGGGTGCTCTGGTTTCCTCCCCTAGTAGAAAGACATGCACATTAGGCTAATTGTTCTAAATTGTCCCTAGGTGTGGATATGAGTGTGAATGGTTGTGTATGTTGGCCCTGTGATGGTCTCATGAGCTGTTCATGGTGAATTCCGCCTTCGCCTAGTGTCGGCTGCTATAGGCTTCAGCCTTCCTGCAACCCTAATAGGATTAAGTGGCTAATTTGAGGAAACTTGAGTAGAACCAGAAAATGTTCTTTGAAACTGTTTTGATCTTGACTTGAATGAGTTACCTCAGACTATTGGCACACATTTTTTTCAATCTTAAAAGTGATCCTTCATGACTGGGAGGGCAGAATAATAATATGCCTAACAGGTTCAGCTAGTTTAGGAGGAGCAATTTTTTATTGTCACCAAAAAGTGCACAAATTTCTTTTTTGAAACAGTTGAGTTCTTGAGTTTAAGGTCTTTCTGTAAATGTCTTGCAGTGTTGGGAGTGCTACTTTTTCAATTTTAACCTGACAACTCAGGATTTAAAATTGCTATGCTATAGCCAAACAACCGAGTTGATAAAGAAGCTAGAAAAGCTACTATGCCCTGATGAACTTCACCTTGAATTCACTAATAGAATACTTACAATGTAGCCATATAACATGATGCTATTATTTTCCACACAGGTCAGTGAAAACTGAGGAATGTACCCCCATGTACATTTACATTAATTATGTATATTGACCTTGATTCCTTGATGATAGTTTGTTATTTGACTCAAAACTTACATTAAACTATTAGGGAAAGGGGAAAAAGTAGCAAGAAGAACAGATGAAAAAGTATTTTTTTAAACCAGAAAAAGAGTTTTAAAAATGGAAAAATGTAGCTAAGCTAGTAGTGTACCCAACACTGACAATTACACCAATAACATTCTCATTTAAGCATCGAGCAGATCACAAGCTTGCTGGTAATTGCCATTACACTGAGAGACGATGTCTTCCAGATACTCTCGCTCACAGTAAGGAAACAGACTGAAGCTTCATTACGACCCATTCAGTGTCAGTACCTATAAGAAAAACACAGAGGATGTACAATTTAGGAGCATTCAATCTTACTTGAAAAGTAGAACAAATTAGTTTAATGACTGTTTTCATGCACTGGCACTGAATATGAAGCACGATGAAAAGTAGAGCACTATGGTAGCGTGGGAAGACTTTACATCCAATCCCACAAGCCATCCTATTCCATCCTAATCCATCCCATTCCAGATTGAGCCTGAGGCTCAGCAGTTTGATTGAATCTTCCTGCTGGTTCATCTAGTTCATGCAGCAGGACAGACAGGGTGGGAGTGCTCCACCGCAGTGCTCCTGCCAATCCATTCCACACACAGTGTCATCCCAGTCCTCTAACCACATGCTAATGGGCCAAACAAGCCCTTTTGCACACATGTCCTGTTCATGCGTCCCCAATACCAACGTCACAGACTCTTGCTGCCACTGCAGCCTCTGCTTGGATAGAGCCGCAGACGAAATTGAGTAAGGCAAGTGGTGACATTCTCCGAGCTTAATCATTGTACTAATTAAGATGGATGGAATGAGTGTCACACAGTGAAGGATTGCAACAGATGATGCCAGAGACCCATAGACACGCTATGGAGTGTGTATGAGCCATACAGTATAAACAGCAGATGTCCAGAAGCCTCAGGAAAAGTCCAATGAGTGCAACATTACACTGACAAGGACCACAGACAGCTGAGAGGCAGCTCAGGACAATTACAGCTGTAAGTGACATTGAATGTCTTTAGCAGTCAGAGACAGATCTGTATACGTTTTTGGATTAGTCCTGGCTCACCCCAAACCTTGGCTGAGGGTCAAGATCCTGCTAACGATTCAAACATATTTCACTGATTCAAATGAGGCAGAATGTACACACATAATGTATCATTAAGTATCCTATAATACATGCAGACAGAGAGAAGGTGAACGGCGCATTAATCCTGCACTGTCATGCGGCATGTGCTCCATAAACAGTGCTAGCTCACGGAAAAGTCAGCTCCAGCCACCCCTCTTGGCAAAAAAGTGAGGAATTTTCAAATGTGGAGATGGTTTAAGGCTGTGGCCAGCCAGACAATGAATCAAACTATAAATCTTCTGAATCTGAGTGTTTTTATAAAGCAATGTTGAGGATTTCCCAGTGATCTTTCACCTACATAAACAATACATAAAAATACAATTCTATACATTAAAAGCTCATTTACAACTACATAAGCATACATGAAATGATTTCATGTAAATCTTGTTTATGGTAGTTTAGGACACCGGAGTCAGGTTTGACTGCAGGTTTGACTGCTTTATATTGTAAATTGTGAAATAATTGCATTGTTTAAACCTGAATGAAGGGCGAATGTAGCTTGTTTGAAGACCAAAGCATGTATACAAATAGGAAGAGAGCACAAAAGCGATATAGAACGCTTAGCCATTTTTTCTAGCATTGACTCTGACATCATACTAATCAGACTGCTGTCAAATTTTTCCAGCATACATTTTGAATGTGAGTCAAACCAACGTCAAATATGACTATTTCTGCCAGTGAATTGGCCTTTCTCAGTGGGTGCACCTAATTAGCTGTAGCCTTTACTGCTACCTCATACATTCTACAGAAATAAAACGGCTTCACTGCGCCACATTTCTGTCTCACAAGGAGGATTTAGAGGCTTATTTTTTTATTTACATAATATGCTACATTGCCTAAGAGTGCTTGACAAAAAATAATATTGGGAATGGGAGGCAGAGCTCTGCACAACATTAATCACATGAGACAAATTGCATTTTGATACAAAGTGATGTCGTGATGGAAAGAATCACAAAAAATGCTTTGAAACGCCTAAGACTAAACACTCATGATGTCTGGCGTATAAATCTGAGTTACCCTCCTCCGCTGGGCTGTCAGTGTGAAGCTGTGATGGGAAGGGTGCAGGGGATGAGGCAGGGTCCTGTGGTTCCTCCGTCTGCCAGACAGTACCAAGCTCATGAGAGCAGGGGAGCAACTCAGACGTTCTACCTGATCCTCTCGCCTCCAGTCTGTCTAGGAAGGCCGAGTTCACCCTGAAGGAAATATATCACCACCTCATAACATCCTTCCAGACTGACCCATACTTCAGAGGGTTATTTTGAAGACATTCATATTTCCTTGGCTAGCTGATTAACCGTGACATTCATGGGTTTGTAAAGTTCTTTTAGAATTAGGTGTTCTTACCGCAGCCGTTCATTTTCCATTTGCCCCTTCCTGTCCTCCTCTTCTTGTTTATGTTTTTCTTCCACAATTTGACTCTGGAAATTATAAATTAATGGAATCTTAATCCATGATAGTAATGGCTCGTCTGGTTTCTTGGAGTAAGTTGCATGAGACTGCAGTTGTTTTTCACATCACTTATATAGTCACAGCAGCTTCATAACAGACTATCAATACCGATTAGTCATTCAGTTATTTTCTGCTCTTGATTATTTTCACTGAATACAAAATAGAGAAATACTACAATACAACTTTACTATTCCATCCATTTTATCATTATGCTTAATTGCTTTAAAATATGGGACTGACTACCTCATTGATACCATGCGTGCACATCATTAAGATGGTTTATTTTCATGCATTCTGATAGGTGACTGTCCTAATACATTTAACAACATAAGTCCTCGACCCTCATCAGTGCAGTAGATCCTCAATGTCAAATTAGGAAGTTTATCCGAGTAGCAAGTACAGTATTGTATAACATTAGTAAAAGTTTGATAATTAGCTGACATGAACTTGCATATGCATGTGGCATGGGTGTCTGAATATTTCAGAGACTTCTGATCTCCTGAGCTTTTCACACAGTCTCTAGAATCTACACAAAATGTTTCATTTAATTTGTTTGCATTTCATTTTCTGAAATTGGGGTCACAGAGAGGCTGGAGCTCTTTTTCCAGGAGGGTACACTCTGAACAGCTCACCAGACCATTGCTGGGCAACAGAAACACAGAACCATTCACACTCACATTCACATAGTCTAATGCGAATGTTTTTGCACTGTGGGAGGAAACCGGAGCCTATCTCAGCTGACACTGGGTGAAGGCGCGGTACACCCTGAACCGCTTGCCAAATGATTGCCAGGCCAACACACACTCAAGCATTCGGACTTACACTCACCTCTATGGGCAATTTTCAACAGCCAATGAAGCTAATGTGCACAACTTTGGACTGTCGGAGGAAACTGGAGTACCTGGAGGAAACCCATGCAAGCATGGGGAGAACATACACATACAACTCCACACAGAAATGCCCGAGCCTGGGACTCAAACCAAGAACCTTTTTGCTGTGAGGCGGATGTGTTAACCACTACGTCACCATGTTGCCCCAAAATGAAACAGCAATGAAATATTTGTGCAAACAATATTTTAATTTACTTTGACTCTGGTACCTTCCTCCTTTGCTCATCTTTCTTCTGCTGCAGTGCTGCTTGTTCTTCAGCCTTCCTTGCCTCCCTGTATTCACGCCCTCGATCCTATAAAGAAATGCTTCAGAATGAATCAGGCCACTGTAGGTGATACAATCACACTGATGGGCCCTGAAAAGCAAGTTTTGGATTTAAATGAGTGATATAATTGTGATATAATGGTGGGATTCCCAACACAATGAGGTGCTATGAGGAGGGGTGAGGCAAGAGATCTTAAAAGATGAAGAGATCCTTTGTGTGTTTGGTCAGATAGTCCAGGGACACTAGGGTATGACTTGTTCTGTTTAGAATGGCTTGAGAGCAAGAAGAATAGGTGGGACAACCTGGGCCTGGGACCCTGGGAAGTCAACTCAAATGATCATATCTGCAAACAGAGGATATGGAGGAGATTAATCTGTCTTGTCTTCTCAGTGGCCACAAAACCACATCAAGAAAGCGTCTTTCCACAAACACTTTGATCAGCTGGTTTATGACATTTAGGTTGGAGCATTCCATTACTTTTTTTGGAGGGCTTCCAGAAACTTGAATCAATATCCCATGAAGCACTCTCAAAAAAAGCCTCCTCTTCTAGAAAACTGAGGAGGCCAGATCAGAGTTAGTTATGCAGTATGGCTGCACAGAACTAACCCTTGATGTTTTAATATGTCCATTGGCAGGATGTTCCTCCATAGAGAAAGAACTGGATGTCCAAAGAAGAAACGCTTGCACAACAATACAGTTGGCCACACAAAACCTGTTTTCCCCTCACCACAGGACCTTCACTGTTGTCAGATGCCACATTTAAGTGGTTCATACAGTAAAACTGGCCCCACGCTTCTCATGTCTCAGTCTCCTGTCTGCAGAATCATCCCTAGCCTGCTGAGGCACAGACTGAGGCAGAATACTATTTTACTATAAAGAATATTATTTTTAGAGCACATTTATAAATACACACAGTCCCTTACCAGCTGTGCCTTGTCTGCTTACCTAAGTGAGCAAACTAAGGGTAACAGTGGCTAGGAGTAGTAAGAAGTGAGATTCATCCGGGGAGCAACATCTTCTTAGCCAATCACTGGAAAATATGAGTTACTGATGAAAATACTGCAAGCATACCAGTTTTAGTGAATATAATTTGCCACTAAAGATGTAATAAAATATGCAGTGGGTGTAGGTATAGTGTTCTTTGTATGGTTAGCTGCATTGGCTTTTGCCAAAAATATTTGCTTAAAATCTGCCATAGGCCTCTTGGTAGTCTCTCTGACCAGTTTCCTCCTCACTCTTCCATCCAGTTTGGAGGGACTAACTGATCTGGAAAGGGTTCTAGTAGTACTATTTTGCTGTAACATTTTAAAAACATTTCTTGGTTATGGGTTTAATTTGGATTGCGTTAATTTCTGTTCACAAATGTGTTTCTGGGATCTTTTGACAGTTCCTTGCCACCCATAGTTGATTGTATGTTTTCAGTTACACTAGGAATAACTTTTGATGCTAAACTAATCAAAATGATTATAGGTGATTACAGGTGGAATCTAATTAACTTGGGGTGCAACGGAGAACATTTGTGTACGAATCTTCTTTTCAGGCTGAAAAGTAAAATGTGAATATCTTGAAAGTGGTGACTCTTTTTGGAGTCATGATTTATAGAAGACATATAAAATAACCAAAATAAATTATTGTCTCACAGATATTACAAACAAGCTATGCTTCTTACTTCCCTTTAAGCCACTATCCGCAGATGAAATGACACAAAAGCAGTGACAATGATGTTGTAATGATAGCCCCAGTTACATCGTCCGAGACAGCTTATGTCATCGATTGAGACACTGGCTGTAGTCCAGGTACTTTCACTAGAACAATGCAGGTTGACCCACACCAGTCTGCCCTTTTCCTGCACTCTCACACATCCTTCTGCATTCTGTGAACTCTGGGAAGTCCCTTAAACTCTGTTCATATCATTGTGCAGAAGCAGCACTTGTGTCCTCACATTGGCTGGCCATGAAGAGAAAGTCTGTATTTATATTTGGAGGAAATTCAATGACGGACTCAGATAGCCCTCTCTAGTGTGTGGGTATTGAGGAAATAATTCCGAGAGGACGTGAAGCCTTTTGGTGGACTGTTCTTCTCTGCAGATGAATGCACCATGCTGATGAATGCCCTCAAAAGGGGCTTGTTTATTCTAAAAACATGCATCAAAGTCAGATCAATTGGTGTGAATCACCCTAGTGCCTTGGGCTGTAACCTCAGGGCCACAGCTATGCAGCAAAGATTTAAACCCAAGCCTATGGAACACACAGTGCATTCTTTGGCTGCCATCTTACCCAAGATGACGCGGGTGTGGAGCTGCTCGCTGCCATGGGAACTGAGCTGGACCCCTCTAGCTTTTGAAGATGCGCTTCTCTTTTACTGCAGACCAAAAAGACACAATATTTAATGTTTATAGGTCTACCACCAGACTTTTGAATATTTGTTGATTAATGGATTCATTTTAAAACAAATTCAATAACAGTGTGTCTAACCTATCAAAAATAATTGAAGAATTCAAAGTATAATCACGTCCCACATGCTCTCTCCGGATTAAAGTGAATACATTGCCATTTGCTAACTGCGATGGTTTATTTTGCCAGTTTGCGACATTCCTATGACCATGAATAATTTATGATTTTGGGCATAATTGATGATGTGGACCTCTTCCTTTGTTGGTTTAATCGTCTCACTGCTCAAACAGACAGGACCTCCTGCTGCTCCTCCTGCTTAATGCTACTGTGTCTACTGGAGTAGATGGTAACAGAAAAAATGCTGTAGTTCTTTGAAACTGTGTTATTTTTGGATTTGATCCAGCAGAGTAAGAACAACCAGTTTCCTCCTACTGACTGAACACTGCATTCTTAACTCCATGGGGATGTGACAACACTGAATGAAAATATGTGAACATACATCAGAAGTTCGTGTTGGTACAGCTCCTTTCTCTGTTCATGCTCCTCCTTTTTCTTTATTTCCAGTCTGTTGGCCTGCAAAGCAATTTTTACATATAATGTTGTGTAACCATATTGTCTGTTTTATTCTGAACTTTGAAGATGATTCAGAATATACATAAATTGAATGCATAAAAAAATAATTAGATTCAACCTGAATACCATAGAGAAACAAATTGTCATGTTAATAAACTTAAAAAAAAATCTTAATTGGTAATAAACATAATTTGATGGGTTGTAGTTTATTGTAATGTATAATCATATGCTTAAAGTCATTATTTTCAAATCCTAGTTTTTTAAAAAACAAGTCTATAGGTTAATTTAATTGCAGTGCATTCAGTGATACAAATACAACGGCTCTCAGCAGTGACCTCTAGAGTTTGAAAACGGCACTACAACAATGTAAAATTAAATCAGTGCACCAATTTTAGTGACTTCAGTGTTGCAAATCTACACAATGATCTCTGAATTAAATATTTATCTGATAGAAAGTGTCAATTTATCGTCCTGTCACACCTTCTCTCTCTGAATGGCCTTCTTCTGCTGATTCTCTTTTTCTTCCTTTTGTCTCCTGAGTCGATCCATTTCCTCTTGTTTGAGCTATTGAAAACCCCAAAACATAACCACATAATGTATAATGCACCTAAACATTCTTTGTGCTCTTTTCAGAATTCCTGTTAAATTCTAAACAGAAAGTCAGCACCTTTTTCTGGAGTTTAGACTGGTGGGCTGTGACCTGCTGTTTCTGTCGTACCTCTGACAATGATATATTACCACCTGTTACACAGAAAATAGTAACACTGCTTTATATTTTAATTCTCATGTTTGTAGTAAGTGTCCAGAGCTTATTTGTCATACTTATTCCAATTACCAAGCTTCTCTGGGGCCAGCTGAATGGGGCCAGGCCGATGTTCCTCCTTCCATCTCTGCCAATCATCATGTTCTTTCTGTGACACTGCAGGAAAAAATATACAAGCTGCTTTGTTCTTCACCTCCTTAAATCTTAAATACTGGATGTTTGTGAAACAGTGTTTAATAAATGAAAAAGTATTTAAATGTAGTATTGCACATAATGAATCATTAAATCATTATATGATTTTGTGTAATCTTTACAGTATCCCATAAAATGCCTAACATTTACAATTGCTGTTTAAAATACCAGATTTGAAAATATCTTTAGAATGAAATCTGTGGGAGGAAATGCACTTGTGTCTGGCCGTGAGCACTAAACAAACCAATACATAGTTTTTATATTATTTGTTGAATAAATGTGTTGTTCTGTACTCATTTCTTTAAAACATGTGAATATAGAAATGACACCTGCAAGCAAAAAATAAGGAGAGAAAATGTGTGGAAAACAAGGGAATGGAAAAAACAGTAACCCATCATGACTTACTCCTCAGCATTTTGCTCCGTCTTGATTCATTTGGTGGGATCATGGTGTATCCATCTGAGCTGAGTGAGCATAAACATAATTAGTTACAGCAGGTATCTTTTACTCACCAACTCAATCCATGCCTTGAACTTAACAAACTCCTCTGGTTCATTTGCAAAGAATGTCACAAACAAAGGTGGGGCATGAGTAATCTTATGGTAAACAAAGTCCAAAAACATCCCCACAAATTATCATCTGGAACTTCCCTTAAAAAGCCACCATAGGAGCTATGACCCAAATGTGTCTGTCCAGAAAGACACTGACGGGAAAAAGAAACACACAATATTAAGCATCCTTTAAAGAACACGTCCACATCGCTGCTGGTTTTCCGAATTCTAATTTATAATGCATGATCATTGCTTTGCTTCTGTACAGTGTCTAATGTAGACCTTAGTGTTACTGTAAGCAGCTGTCATACCCTGATAAATAACATGTGGTTGATATTTCAAACATAATCCCCATCTCTCCCCATTCCCATAAAACATCCCTTCTAGGAGTTTTTTTTTTTAAAAATATGTTTGCACACGAGCTACTTCAAAACCATTACCACCATACACCCACCCACCCACCCACCCATCCATTCATTATTCTTTTATGTATACTGCTTATCCATCAGGCTCCCAGGGGAAACTGAAGCTAATCCCAACTAACTTTAGCTGAGAGGTGGGATACACATTAAACAGGTTGCCAGTCTATTGCAGGGCTAACACAGAGACCAACAACCATTCATATTCTCATTCACACCAATGGACACTTAAAGTAGATAGTAGCTCTAATGTACATGCCTTTGAAACTGTAGAAGGAAACTGAAGTATCTGGAGAAAACTCATGCAACCATGGGGAGAACATGCCAACTGCACACAATAAGGCCCTTGGTCAGGATTTAAGCCCCAACCTTGTTGTGATGTGACAGCACTAATCACCAAGCCATCATGCCCTCCCATTACCATTATTACCATTCATTCATTTTCTGAACCGCTTAATCCTAATTAGGGTCGTGGGGAGGTTGGGGCCCATCTCAGCTGACTCTGGGCGAGGGCAGAGAACACCCCGGACAGCTCGCCAGAAACATGCTGACAGCCTACTCTTGATGAAAATCAGCAATGATTCTTTTACATGCCTCTCACCATAGACAGTGGGAGACATGGCCTGCATTTGATAACCCAGTTAGCTGCACTGGGGAGACAGCAGTGACAACCCATTGATAGTGGGGCTTGAACCCCCGACCTTGGGATGAGTAATCCAGCACCCTACCACCAGGCCACCGCTGCCCCTCTTATAGAAACAGTTGTAGTTTATTGAAGTGTCTATTTATATGATTCCTTTATTTCTTCGTGTGCTGAACCACTGACTCCTACTTGGGTCACAGGGAGGCTGGAGCCTATTTCAGCCGACTCTGGGTGAAGGTGGGGTACACCCTTAACACCTAGACGGTCCATCACAGGGCCAACACACAACCATTCACACTCACATTCACACCTTTGGTCAATTTAGAACAGCGCCTTGGGACTGTGGTAGGAAAACAGTGTACCCAGTGGAAACCCACATAAGCACATGGAGAATAAACAAACTCCACACAGAAACGTCCTCGCCAATTCATATGATTTAACTCATTAATTATCAAATCTTAGTTTCTGAAAACAAATCTATCTTTCTGATATCCTGTCTTTTACATCATTCATAACACTTAATTCTTTCTGACCTGCAAACAAATTTTACATAAAAAAAGGCAACCTGAGTAAACCAAATGCTGAGTGAAAGACAAATCTACTGTGAAAACCTGCATTACTCATGTGAAAACGTAACTAGCCCTATACTTAATACTTGGCTGTGTCACCTTCAGCAGCAACAACTGCAATCAAACATTTCCAGTAACAAGAGGTCAGTCTTAAACATCACTGTGGAGAAATGTTGGCCCACTCTTTTTTCACAAAATTGTTTTAATTCAGGGTTTTTGATTATGAACTGCCTTTTTCAGGTCCTGACACAACACTTTGATGAACTCAGGTCAGGACTTTGATTAGGTCACTCCAGAGTCTTAACTGAAATTTATTTAGCCACTCAGAGGTAGACTTGGTCTTATGTTTTGGATAGTTGTCCAGCAGAACTTGAGGTTAAGATCTGGAAATAGTCCTTTCCCCTTTGGACTCATAAATCCATAGAACATTTTCCTGAAAGGTCTGAGGGTAAGCAAGGTGACCTGGGGCAGTGCTTTTCATCTTGCCACTCTTGGATGCCATTTTCCCCACTGTCTTTCTAATGGTGGAATCATGAACACTAATATTAACTGAGCTGTGAGAGGCCTGCAGGTCCTTAGATGTTCTGCTGATTTCTTCTGTGACTTCTTGAATAATTCTATTATGCTGGCCACTCATGGGCACACTTACCACTGTTCCATGTTTTCTCCATTTGGAGATGATGGTTCTCACAATGGTTGGCTGGAGTTTGAGAGATTTGTAACCCTTTGCCTTTTATTTATTTGCAATATATTTAAATAATGGTGGCATAGTGGTGCAGTGGTTAGAACATCTGCCTCAAAGCAAGAAGGCCTGGGCTCAGGCATTTCTGGTGGGGTACGCCTGGGCAAAAAACAAATTCTTGGAAGATATTCATAGCTGGGAACAAAAAATCTCCAAGATCTATAATTTAAATAGATCTATAATTGAAATAATTATTATAGATCTATAATTAAAATAACTCAACCTGAAATTTGTAAATAAATGATCTGAACTGTAATTATCAGGCTCTCGCTCGTTTTAATGACTAACACGTTTGACTAGTTTAGATCAGCCAGCCTATCTATAGCTGTCTGAGTTCATGCGGATGAAACAGAGCATTGAAAGTGTTCCAGTCTTAGGCTGGAGCGCGTCACTCGTCTGCGCATGCGCGGACTTTATTTTCAGGTTTCAACGCGTTCAAAAGCAGAAACGAAACAGAAACTTAAGCCATAGTAATTTAGAGGAAAATACAAGAAATACACGAGTTTAAAAAAGCTTTATTTTGGCTCATTTATGAAGACAAGTTACATAGCTAACTATAAGGCTACAGGCAACAGTTTAATCTGCCAAATATCTATGAAACTTGATATAGCAGGTCCGGCGGGACTCCACCTGCTGCAGCCTACAGTTCATTATAACGCGCCTTATGTCATATATAACAAGTTTTATACTATTAACGCTTAGTGAGGGAAAAAAACATATTTTTTCTTATTTTAATTTATCTAGTAATGACTTACTGTGTCGGATCCCGAGAATGCTGAAGTTGGGTGTTTTCATTAGTGGAGTGATGCTGATTTGGGTCCATTTGCGCTTCACCCTCTCCTTGGTTTCGTCCAGTGTTTGGTTCCGACCCTGTGTTATCTCCCCTATTAGGATTCATTATTTGGTTTGATTCAGGGTTATGTCCAAAGCAGATACTAAAATAGTCTTCTGAGATAGTCCTTCTTTAACTGCTACTAGATCAGCTGATCCAGAAGTTCACAGGTCTCTGTAAGGCGTGTCCACTTACAGTGTCACGTGGCAGGTGGCTTAATTATCCTTATCCATTATAACTTACATAATGATAGTAGTAGTAATAATAATAATATTAAAAATAATAATAATCATCATCAACATCATCATCATCATCCTCATCATCATCATAAAATAATTTCCCCCAGAACATTAATTTGGAATTTTATACGAAAAAAGTAATAAACTCTGCATTTTAGACTGTCTGTTTCAATTTGCCCCTGCGTGTGAATGTGTGTGAATGGTTGTGTGTGTTGCGGCAATGGTATGGCGAGATCTTCAGGGTGTACCCCGCCTTTGCCCGGAGTTGGCTGCGATAGGCTCCTGCCTATCCTTTCCAGCATATTCTTTATACAATTAACATGTAAAACAAAATGCAATTTGTTAGGTAAAAAGGGACACTGAAAGGATTTGCTTTCAAATGGCTTTTCAAAAAGCATTAAAGCAGGTGATTTTTTTTTTGTAGCACAACCAACAATGCAGGAATATCTGCAGAAGAGCATCTTATATAATTCTTTGTATACTTCCAATAGACTGGGAAGTAGTTAAAAGAACAGTGATGCAGAAAGAAGGTTCCAGGATTGAATCTAATGGTTAAACTGGGTGAATTCACATGTTCTCCGTATACATGTATGGATTTCCTCTGGATACTCTGGTTTCCTCCCACAGTCTAAATTCATGCAGATTAAGTAAACTGGCTACAGGAAATAGTCCATAGGTGTGAATGTGAGTGTGAATCGTTGTTTGTCTTAAAGTTAACCCTGAGTTGACTCTTAGTTAACTTGTGAACTGTTCAGGCTGTATCCCGCCTCACTCATAAAGTAAGCTGGGATTGGCTCCAACTCCCCCCATGATGGATAAGTGGTATCTGTATAGATAATGGATAAATGGATGGTTGTGGCAGAAGGGGAATGATCAACAGAAGCCATGGGAGCTCAGTTCACTGAAAGTTTAAATTAGAGGCAAAATGTTTAGGGAGTACAATTTAATTAATACAAGTACAATTTAAGTTTTACTTTTTTGGATTACTGATCCCAAAGTCAGGGGTTCAAGCCCCACTGTCAACGGCATGTCACTGCTGTCCCCCGAGTGCAGCTAACTGTGTTATCAAAGGCCGGCCATGTCTGTCACTGTCTGTGGTGAGAGGCATGTAAAAGAACCATTGCTGATTTTCGTCAAGAGTAGCTGCATAGCCGTCAGCATGTTTCTGCCCTGTGATGGCCTGGCGAGCTGTCCAGGGTGTACTCTGCCCTCGGCCAGAGTCGGCTGAGATGGGCGCCAGCCTCCCTCACAACATTAATTAGGAATAAGTGGTTCAGAAAATGAAGAACTGAAGAACTGACTCACTTTCTCTCACAAAAATCACAATGAGAAGAAGGGTTTTCTCCAAACTCAGCAGCTATCAGGAAAAAAACCACAAGTTTAAAAAAACAGGTTAGATTTGTGAAATTAAATGTTCTTGGTTATGGTCCCATTCATTTTTATATCACAATATTACTTATTAATAGATCATAATATTTGAGTTAAATGGAGTAAAAGATTCTAGAGAGGAAAAGAAAAAGAAAGACAGAAAACATGAGACAGGTTCTTCTGCAGCTTATGATGCAAGGAAAGAGGAATCAGGAACAGATAGTAGCTAAAAGAAATAAGCTAGATCCCACAGATATAATGTTTGGCAACTAAAGGAAAAAGTGGAGATTCTGTGGTGGTAGGCCTTGTCATATTAGGCCTCTGTATGACATCATCATCTCTGGTTTCCTCCCACATTCACACTCACACCTAGGGGCAATTTAGAGCAGCCAGTTTGCCTAATGTGCATCTCTTTGGACTGTGGGAGGAAACCAGAGTACCCAGAGGAAACCCATGTGAGCACACACACAGAAACACGCTCTCTTTTTGAGCCTGGGACTCGAACCAAGGACCATATTGCTGTGAGACAGACATACTAACCACTATGCCACCATAACTTAGTTTGATTATTCTTTAGTTACAGTTTTTCCAGTTCGCGTGTGTCCTAACTGGCGACCCGTAGATTTTCCTCTGCGTGTAACATGGCGAGTACAAGCGGTCGTGTAGCGACGGACAGTGACCTTCTGAGATACGCCGAATATACACCCAAAACCAACCAGCGAAGTGAAACAGATGTTGACAAACGCATTGTGAGTAGCCTGTACCTTGTGTCTCGTTTAATAACCGGTTAGTGGTGTATTCGCTTGCTTTTTCAATGAAACACCGGTTTAGCATGTAGCATGCTAACCAGGCAGCCAGCTGTTATGTATGTGGCTTTGCCAGCTAGCTTCATATGGGCTAGCCTTAGCACGCTAGTTGTTCGTTTATGTGTTTATTGTACACATTCTTTGTAAACGCTTACTTTCAGACCGTCCCTATTTACAGATAAATAACGTTCGCTGTATATCTTAGTCAAAATACACAAGGTATCACGTGGGTAAACAGTACTAGCTGTTAAAGTGCTTGGCTGTTGCATCATGAACACGCACTGTAATCACAAAATAATTTAATTTCCTTAAACTATGTCACGTTTTTGAAATTTGTTGGTGTGTATTTGTGTGTAATTTCCAGGGCAGTACACTGATTGCGGTTGGACTTGGTGTCGCTGCAGCAGGGCTTGCAGGTAAGCAAAACTCATGTGAAGTTACAGAGTGTGGAATTATCAGTTGTCTGTCAGATACTCCTGCAGCAGTACAGGGTTCAGATCACCACGTCTTCTGTAGCTTATGACTTTTTTGTTATCCCAACTATCCATGAACCACGAGTGCCTCTGGTTTCACATGAGGGATAAAAATGTCAGAGTTATACCAGGAATACAGCCTGAGCCTTTTTTTCCTTTACAGAACTCTATATTCATTTGTTTATTTTGTGTTTCGTTTATCCTATTTGACTTATGATTCTTCTGTGACTTTTCACACCATATGTCTTTGTGGATCCTCATGAATCCAGGTCATGGTGTGCCTTGGATGTCTTGAATGCTGAAGTCGAAAGAAACTGTTCTTTTTACAGTTTGAAGACATTTCACATTATTTTGTTCTCACCACCCTGTATATCAAGGCTCTTCATATACTTTCCTATGAGGGCCAACTTATTTGTATGTAATTAGTAGATTACCCAAATTCAGAATAATTGTTGTATTTTAAAGTTCCAGTGTCAGGATATTTCACTGCTATTTTTATATTTTACATATAAAAAGAAAAGTGTTAATTTTTGGACACGTGAAAAGGCATTTCTATATTCATATAACGATGCTTTTTAAAGCTCGTAATTCTTGTAATTCCCACTCGAACAGAAGAAGTTTAGAAACCTGGAAGCCATGGCTGATGATGTATATGGGGGAAAGGTTCTGTGCTTTCAAGTACATGGCGAGTGGAGAACACAGATTTAATATTGCGGAAGATGCTACTGAAATGGAGTGAAGTGCTGTGGAACTGGCGCATTTTTCACTCTCAGGCTCTGATTCTGGTGGAAGAGAGAATCAAATCACAGTTTAAACTCCCTCAGAGGGAAACGTGCAGCCAAACCAATATGAACCGCATACATCAGATTCGGACTCTGAACACTGAGAATGGGAAAACCGGACAAGCAGTTGAAGACAGACTGTACAACACGGACTGGAAGGTCATCAATATCTGTTAATACATTATTATTCCTACAAACAGATCTTCCTTTAAATGACTGGTGGAGCAAACACACCCATTCAGTGACTGTTCACATGGCACCAACTGGCATATATAATATCATCACATGCTGCTTTCTTCCCTTTTCCTTTCTTTCTTAGACTGAGAATCTCCACTTTTTCCTTTAGCTGCCAAACATTATATCTGTGGGATCTAGCTTGTTACTTTTATCTGCTATCTGTTCCTGATTCCTCTTTCCTCTCATCATAAACTGCACGAGAGCCTGTCTTACGTTTTCTGTCTGTCTTTTTCTTTTCCTCTCTAGATAAATCTTCGGACATGCACATGTTGTCTAAATTGAACATGAAGCTGAATTTTTAATTATCTGAACATACGATTCAGCCAATCTGTGGCTTGCTAAACAGAATAACTTAGACTGAGTGTGTGTTTCTGTGTTTTGGCTTGCTTCTAAGAGCTCTTGCACCAACTGTAAAGTTATTATAGATTAAGTCAGCTTACGTCACACGCAGAAGGCGGAACTTCTCAAAACTAAGTCAGAGCGCTGGTGGCGGGACATTTAAAATTAGCAGTATTTATTAAATGGAGTCATATTTCCACAAAATATTGACATGTGTTATTAAAAATAATGCAAGTAATAATTTAGTGGACTTGAGGTGATAGCATGACACTGGAACTTTAACACTTACATGTCAACATGAATAACAGCAATTAATGCCCCAATTCCTATCTGTATAAAGTATGTATTAAGGCTTTAAAAGAATATAAAGTACTAGTGAGTACTATGTGTCCATATCAGTTTCAGCACAGAGCACAAATTGTCTGATAAATGAACATTTTGGTTTGGTTTGATTTGGAAAGAGCTACAACGTCCGGCTCATAGGAAGTGACAGGAAGCCACAGGCACTGTTAGACCTGTTTGCTTGTAAGTGAGGCATGGATGTTTTTTAAAATGTATTTTTATTTCTTACGTTCATGTGTGAGAAGTTTGATTTACATGAACAGGTTATACCAAATATGGTAAGCATAAATATAGCCAAACCTTTGGGACCTAGTGAAGTTGAATCCTAAATGGCTCAGATTTCACAGGTTTAAACATCTATTTTGAATGAGATACCATGTTCATGTCCATTCTTTCTAATTGTGGAGGTTTTATCCAGTGACATGAGCACTTGTTTGGCTTTGGCTGTAAACTCTACCCCAGGATCAACAGTGCAGGAATTCTTTGCAGTCAGCATCACCTGCGTGGGTATATGGAATTTATTAAACCTTGCAACAAAGTTTGCGATCAGTTTGTGAGTGAATGCTGTCCATAGTGGCTTTTGAATAAAGTGAGGTTTTTGTGGAAGTTGACTCCGTAGAAATTTCCAATTTTCTTTTAGTCCATTCAGTTTTTCGGCAGTCCTGGCAGTTTTTCGGCAGTCCTGCAGCCTGTTTTGGCATTTCCTTATAATTGCCGAAAAAGTCTGTAGTTTTAGTGAATGCTAATATCACTTAGAAGACACTACTCTGCCATGTACTTCTTTTCCAGCATTTGTGATAGACATTTAGCAGCTTTCTTGTGACTGCAGCTGCAAATAATTAACTGTAAAAAAATTTCTTGGGGTAAATGAATTGAAATTTTTAACCAAAGTCCAAAACTTGCTCAGCAACATTAACAAGCCAATAAAATGAAGTCAGCTGATGACCTGAATGTACTGAATGAGCAGGTTATCACATCAATGACTTTCTTCGCTGATGGCACGGATATTAAATGGGAACTCAAATAATGAAAGAGTGGTTCAGGGAGCATGAGGAATCATTTTAACATATGTATGGACATCTCAGAGTCCTGACCTTAACCCTGTTGAATGTTTTTGGGATGTGCTGGAGAAGACTTTATGGAGTGGTTCAATTTTTCCCTCATCAGTTCAAGATGTCCGTGAGAAATTTCCATCCAACACTGGATGGAAATAAATGTTATGTTGCTTCAGTTTGTTGAAACAATGCCATGACGA
Source organism: Neosilurus mollespiculum (assembly GCA_030014195.1). Lineage (NCBI taxonomy): Eukaryota > Metazoa > Chordata > Actinopteri > Siluriformes > Plotosidae > Neosilurus > Neosilurus mollespiculum. The sequence goes on along the minus strand of JAQMYF010000012.1, from coordinate 34,849,837 downwards.
TTACGTGCTGTAAGTAAGGCGAAGCAATCCATAAAGGTTTTTTAAATAAAATTTTGTTAAAAAAACCCTTTTGCAGCCATTGCAGTCTTTGCCAATCTAGCTGCAAGTTTGTCAAGGTAAGATGAAGAAATTTCACTCCATGCTTCCTGAAGCATTTCCCACAAGTTTGATGGGTCAATACAGTCAAACTGCTTCCACAACAGCTCAGTTAGGTTGAGATCTGGTGTCTATGCTGGCTATTACTGACAGAATACCAGCTGACTGCTTCTTTAAATAGGTCTTGCCATTTGGAACTGTGTTTGGGTCATTGTCCTGTTGTAGGAAGAAACCGGGTCCAATCAAGTGCTGTCCATAGCATGGCATGGTGTTGCAAAATGGAGTGATAGCCTTTCTTGTGCCAAATCCCTTTTACAAATCTCTCTTTTCTCTATCAGGGAACCACCAGACCATCGCATTTCCTCCACCATGTTTGACAGATGGAATCAAGCACTCCTGCATCTTTTCGTTTGCTCTGCATCTTATAAATGTTCTTTGTGATCCAGACATCACAAAATTAGTTTTGCCTGGCCGTAGCATTTGCCCCAATCTTCCTCTGACCACTGTCTGTGTTTTTTTGCCCATCCTAATATTTTTCTTTTATTGACCAGCCTCATATGTTTTTTCTTTGCAACTCTGCCTAAAAGCCTGACATCTAGGAGTCACTTCTTCATTGTTGAAGTTGACAGTGCAGTTAGTTGAGGACCTGTCAGGCATCTGTTTGTCAAACTTTGATGTCATTGTCCTCTTGCACAGCTGTGCACCGGGGCCTCCCACTTCTCTTTCTGTCCAGATCTGCTTAGGGCCAGTTTGCACTGGTCTGTGAAGGGAGTAGTACACACTGTTGTATGAGTTCTGCAATTTCTCACACAGCATAGCCGTGATTTCTCAGAACCAGAACAGACTGCTTAATTTCAAAAGAAAGTTTTAAGTCTATAATTAAACCCAAAAATGCTGTTCCCCTTATATGCTCAGCTAGCCTAAAGAAGGGCAATTTTAGCTTTAGTGCTGACATAATTGCAAAGGGGTTTTTGATGACAAACTTGGATTAGCTAAGACAATGTGCCATTGGAACTCAGGTATGATAATTGCTGAAAGTGATCCTATGTACGTATGTAGATATTGTATTAAAAATCCAGACCCTTCCACCTATAGTCATGTATATAATTAACAGTGTTTAGAATCTGATTAGTTAATATTTTTTATGGAACTTTTTAAAACCAAAATAAGGAACTTTTTAACCCCAAACTTTTGAATGGAAGTTTAAAAAACATAAATAAGATAGGTCTTAATTCTGAACACTTGTGAACTACCTCTGTTTGCTTTATTTTTCTCCATTTGCTTTCTAAGCAGTTTAGGTCCATCTAGGAAAAACTAGGATTAATCGCTGTTCACTTTATATTTCCAGAGACATGTCAATTTTAAGTATAATTTTGCTGCATGATTTATCTTTAAATGCTGATTTTTTTTTTTTATTTATTTTATTAAATTAAGTATTTTGCTGATTTTCACCCACAAGCTGGATCCCCCATCATACGCATGTTACCTGCAAGGGTGAAGTGTAACACATGCATTCAGTGAGACCCATGAATCCAGCCAGTCGCATCTTTTCAGACTGCTGCTCATTGTGTAACTGAAGTTGTACAAGTGTTGCACACGCCCTGCAGCAGGAACGGCCATGAAGATATGCTGTGAATATTAGATAGTGGGAAAATGTTATAGGAGGCACTCTGGTCTGTTTTGAAATTCTATGTGGTCTGAATGAAATGACAGCAGGCCACAACTGTACACATGTAGAGTAGAAAATGATAGTTAATCCCTTGAAGATTTTAAAAAGTATTACTGTAACAGTTTGTTCAAGTCCTCATAAGATCCTTATGATGTTTAACAACGTCAAGGCCATTAGAACAAAAATTCCAAAGCCTCTTTACCATAAAATGAATGGCTATAACTTTTAAAAGCCTAAACAACAAATTATTCCAACTCCCGTCATCGGTGGGTTTACTTTTTTCTTTCCTGGTAGGTGTATCTGCCCAAGTCCCTACCTTCGTATTTAAGGTAATGGTGGTTAATAGGCTTGATATCCAACTGTGAATCGATGAGGTCATCATGGAACAGCACTTGTGGTTGTTTTGAGGAAGTTACCTAATTCCTCTTCCATTACAGCGCTCCTGCCAAAAATCTCTTTCCAAGCAGTGTGTGGTCTGCTAAGGGGAAAGGCTTTGGCGCAGAGAGTAGCAAGCCTTTTTGCGGTTTAAAGTAAAATAACTCTGCCCACTTAACAATGTCTTTCAGCATGTCATAAACTATTTCACAATTATCCACATTATATACTCTTTAAGAAAAACAAATACCTCAGAAGGAGTTTATTTTAATATCATCTATTAGATTGGTTTCAGGTATAAAGACACACTGTGCCTTCAGTGTTGGTTATGTGAATACATTTATTTGTTTGTATTTTTAAAAGGAATTTTAATTTCAGATAATCAGCAGTAAAAAAAATTTTCTGTCATATATAAAGGTGCATTTTAAGCACATTTATCCATCAACATGTCTCCATATTTACCTTCCCGTCATCCTTCATGATCTCAAAGGGAGCTTCTTATGCTGACACTTATTTGGGTGCCGATTTGTTTCAGCAGAGAAACACTAATGAAAGCCAGCAATGTGACCATAAAATTTAGAGGGTAAACTTTAGGGAGACTTTTCCATGTATTAAACCTGTCTAAATGTGGTTTTCTATTTGGCTTTGCCTACATGCCAGCTATTCTAATGCCTCAATTTGTCATATAGATGGAGCACATTTAAACTGTTAATCTCTTTATTTGCATTCATTTTAGGTCGATATGCATTCCACTTATGGAAACCTCTTGGCCAAGTTATTACAGAAACTGCCAAAAAGTTTCCTTCTACAGTAAGTAATGACAAACATTTTGTTAACTTTTATGTCAAGTCCTTTTTATTTAATTGAAATTTTTTTTTTTTTTGGGGGGGGGATACCTACAGTTTCACAATCAGTTTTAAGGAGCCATGAATTGTTAAATGGTTTTAAAATTTTCTATGTTAAATTTGGTCTGTTAACCTTCCGCTTGTGGGGTTTCACTCTGGTGGAGTTGCAGTTTCACCCCAGACTTGAGTTCATATTGATTTTCCTCAGTGCTGTGAGGTTGTGGCATGCTTGCAAACCTCATTTGACCCACAATCCACCACTGTAAGATTAGCCATTATATACATGTATGTCAGAATTGCGGCAGTCTGTGGATAACCGCTCTAAATTCAATTAAAGTTGTTGAATGTAAGTACATTGTCCTGCCAAAAAGAAGTCACCACCTGGATTTAAATAAGCAAATAGGCAAGAGGCTTTGAGTGTGTACTTACAGAAGGGATTAATATGTGTCACCTGCCAACACTATTTAACTTGATGCAGTGAGTACCTTCTCATTTCTTAAACAACCATGACTGAAGACATATCTCGTGGTCATAAAAAAAGAGGTCACTGTATTTTAGAAGGGCCAAATTAAGCAAGTAACTAAGGAGATTTCTAAAATGGTTAATGGTTGAGAACTGTTAAGAACTGTACAGCACATTATTTAAACCTGCAAGGATAGTGCTGTACCCTCATCTCAGCTGAAAAAATGTGGTCAGAAACAATCTTGAATGACTGATCAGAAAAATCACATTTGTGTTTAATAGTGAAAGTTGGAGCATTTCCACATAAAGTACAACTAGAGCTTACAGGACTGTGACTAAATTGCTGTGTGGCTATAAGAAAACTTCTTGGTAGTGAGTATAATTGTTAAAAACGTCTTCATTTCACCACGGCACATAAAGATTGGAGTCTGGCTATGTGACCTAATAATTCCAAATTTACCCTGTTCCATAGTGACGGTCATGTCAGGGTAAGAAAGAAAGCACATCAAGTGACATACCCATCATGCATACATAGTCCATACTAGACAAGCCTTTGGAGGCATCAGTGTGATCCAGCATGACATCAATCTGTCAGGTTAAAGTTCAACAACACTATGCGGTAATAAAATGAGGTCAGCGGACCATCAGAATATGGTTAATGACCAATATTTTCCATCAAACAACTTTGTCTTCACTTATGGCATCAGCAAATTCCAAGACAAAAATGCCAGGATTTCTCTGTCTCTAATTCAGAAAAAGGGGTTCAGGGAGCATTAGGAGTCATTTTAACTCATGGTTAGGCCACCACAGAGTCCCCATTGTAAACCCATGGAGAATCTTTAGGATGTGCTCGAAAGACAATGCAGTGGTTTTGACTCTCCCTTCCTCAACACAAGATATCTTTAAAACGATAATACAACTCTGGACTGAAATAAAAGTTGTGACATTACATAGGTTGTCGATATGCAAACTGAGACCTTTTGTTAAAGTGAACTTTAACTTTCTGGCTAATATCTTGAGATGTTGCTTCAGTATATTCACAAAATATTTCTTTTTCACGATTCCATCCATTTTTTTTTTTTTTTTTTTTTTTTTTTTTTTTTTTTAAGTGCAACAGTCCCTCCTCTTGCAAAGCACTTCCACAACATGATGTTGCCGCATCCATAATTTCACTGTTGAGATGCTGCTTGTAATGTTTTAGTGTTTGTAATCCTCACCCTCTTTTCATCCAGACTTAACAATGGATGTTATGTGATAAATGTTTTTTCATCAGACCACACATCATTTCTCCAGCAAGTCCAAGCTTTGTCCCCATGTGCACTTGTGAACTGTAGTCTGGCTTTTTATTGCAGTTTTGGAGCGATGGCTTGTGCCTTGCTGAGTAGCCTTTCAGTTTATGTCTATATATAACTCGTTTTACTCTGGATATAGATACTTGTTTAACCATTTCTCCAGCATTTTCACAAGGTCCTGCACTTTTTGTTCCAAAGTATGTTCATCTCTAGGCGAGAGGATGCATTTCCTTCCTAAATGGTATGGTTGCTTCTTAGTTCTAGTGTTTATATTACAGTTGTGTACAGTTGTTTGTAGAGAAGTACCTTTAGTTATTTGGAAATTGCTCCGAAGGCTAAATCAGACTTATTGATTTCTTTTGATTTTCCCATAATGTCAAGCAAAGAGGCATTGGGTTTGAAGGTAGTCCTGAAAATGTACAGGTACACCTCTGACTGCAGTGAACCAATTAGTCTATCCGTAGCTAATTGTCTAGATGCCTGGGGACTTGCTCGGCAGAATTTTCTGGACTTTTCTAAGCTGTTTAAAGACACAGTTAATTTAGTGTTCGTAAAAATCTGACCCACTGGAATTGTGAGGTCAGTTGCAGGGGAAATCTGTCTGAAAAGAGTGGTTGGAAAACATGTCTTGTCATACACCAAATGGATGTCCTAACTATCTTGCCAAATTATAGTTTGTTAATATTAGGGTTGTGAAGTTGTTAAAATTAGTTTTAATAACTTTATGCTTGGTGTATGTAAACTGACTTTAGTGATAAATATTTTGTTTAGAGCTCTAAACATTAATAAGGATTATGATCTTAGAACTGAGTGTTGTCATCTGTTTTAGTAATATTCTATATGAACTCTTTTTCTCTCTTTCATTCTTAGCATTGTATCTTTTGATATATTTTATCAGGCATTCTCGGGCTATTACAAAGGTGGATTTGAACAGAAGATGACTAAACGGGAAGCCAGTCTCATTCTAGGGATCAGGTAAGAATCTGATTCCTGTGTGTTCTTCACAGCCTCCTCTCACTTTAGTTCTTTATTCTAATGCTTCCTTTGTGCACTGGTGTTTATGAACAAAGACTGTTTCTTTTGCAACATGTAAACCCGCTGAATCACTATTCTTCCCAGCAGGGCATGTGGTCCTATTCAAAGTCTATCTTTTTGGTTTCATGTCTTAAGTTTGATCCTAGCGGGAGTGACGGCTGTAAACCACAGTCTTGTCTTTAGCTTTGTAATCTGCTCAGTGAAGGACCACCCGAAATTTCTCTAGTTACAGGAGGAGTGATGAAGTGTCGTCAGAGTTTCACACTAGCTGTGACTCAGCCTTGTTCTATTGCACTGTCTGTGGTGGACTTTGCATCATATTGTTGCTGCTCACCTCATGTTTTTCTTTATACTGTTGCCCTTTGAAGCCACCGCACAATAGCCAGTATTGCTTGGTTATGTTCCTTTATTTTACTTAACCGTTATATACCATGAAATCAAGTTTGTTGGCTTAATTGAATAATTCACACATGGGTTTAGGGGCAGTGGTGGCCTGGTGGTAAGGTGCTGGATTACTGATCCCAAGGTCAGGGGTTCAAGCCCCACTATCGACGGG
>JAQMYF010000012.1:34808918-34827751 GCA_030014195.1 Neosilurus mollespiculum | reverse complement strand
TGTGTGTGTGTGTGTGTGTGTGTGTGTGTGTGTGTGTGTATATATATATATATATATATATATATATATATATATAGTGTGTGTGTGTATGTGTACATACAGGCATACATACATTTATGCATTTATTTTTTTGTATGTTTTGTTGGAGCAAGAACTGGACATAACTTCCTCAAAGATTTCATTCATTTTGCCAATAATTGTAAATATTTATCAAGAATGTCTGTTCATTGTGTTGCCAGGTTCTGCTCAAATACTTACGTGGATGCCGTTAGCTTTTTGCTTTTCCTTAGGATTCTCATCTGTGTGATAAATGGACAAAATAAGTGAGAACTCAAAACGACTGACTGGTCACCCTCAAACGTGGGTGCTTTGATCCAATCCCAGGATTAAAGGTGTAACCCGGATGTACAGTCCAGCAGAAAACTGTAACCTGACGCTGTACCTACAATTTTCTAGTGAATTTATCAACAAGAGCAAAACACAACAAACAACAAACACCAACCACACGTTCCAGGTAAGCAGCTGAGTAATAAAAACATTGAGATGATATTTCATCTTTAAATTAAATCATATTAAATAGCTTTATGAGGGTTCTGTTAATATATGGAAACCCACAAGGACTGTGTACTTTGTGAGTTGATGAAAAAATTACATCACAATGCACATAAACTAGGCATGAACAACAGCATAGACACAGATACATGATTTGCATAGAGAGAATTAAGAAAGTTGTTCTGTCGATGACATCATGTGTGAATGGCCAACTTTTATATTGGGCAGCAGTAAAATCAGTTCACTCGCACTGCATCTTATGGTAATAGAGGAGGAAACTAAAAACTTTCTCAAAATCAGCTAAATTAGTAGATTAGTTTTGCTTAATAAGTTTGTGACAGCTGTTACTTAATGTTTACAAAACCCATTAACTGAAATAGTCTAACCCTGCCATCCCCCGGGAGAGTAGTGGATGGAAGGGCACCCTCTGCCAATTTCCATCTTTTTCTCATCTTCCTTGCCCACTGCACAGCATCAGCAGGGTGGAATGTTGCTTGATGAAAGTGATCACTACACAGAAATAACAAATTCTGTCTTCAAACAAAGTCTGCCCTGGTTAAACTCTAGTTCATGCCTTGTGACGCCCAGGGTCTGGCCGTCTTAGCACACCTATTCCATTTTAAGCTTCAAATGTGTATTTTAATGATTAACAAGATGTACATTTAATTAATTTTTGTGATATATAGGCTTAAAGTTAAAAAGCAACCTTATAATGCAGAAAACTACACTATAGTACCTTTTTCTGCAGTCAAGAGTACATTATATTGAGCAATGTAAAATAAATGTAAAATTAAAAATACTGATTAGCAAAATCACCCAAAAAATAGCATAGTGCAATAAAGTCAGTGTCTTTGGGAATGCTATAAATGGTCTTGTGAGCTGTAGAATTTTTTTTTTTCTCATTTCATAAACAAATCCTGAGTTAATTAACTAGCTACTGTTAGTATGAGAGATTAGTACAGCTCATGCTGCTTGTATTCCCACTCCTACCCAGTTTATTTATAGATGACTTCAGGAAACCTCATTTACAAAATCAGCTCTTTCCATAGACTTCCTCAGACAGACCAAAAGAATGTTTCTGACATTTGATCTTGATGCAAAACAGGCTATGCAAGTTACTGAAGAAAAGTTTTTTCTGGAATAAATGCCACTGGAAAATATTTATAGTAATTTCCTAGCCAGTGATGGTGTTCATTTGGTCTTTCATTCGGACAAAGAGAAAATGAATACAATAATTACAACAACTACTACTATTTAACTCTTACTTTATTGGTGTAAGATTTTGAGAAACTGTTTTTTTTGTAATGCATGGTGTCAGATGCAGCTGAAACGTTGATGGAGAGTACCTGTCTACATCACATTACTATTCTATTGCTATGGAGACAGGAACACTTGCAACACAAATAACGACCAGTGAGAAAATAACTTTCACAAAAAAAGGCAAGGTACAATGTTAGAAGGCCTCGCTAAAAATAGGTTCACAGTGAAAAAGAAAGAAATTGCACAGTGAGAGCCTTGTAAACATCCTGCTGTGCTAGCATTTTGATGGTCATCATCATCCATCAACCACAGATATTCAGCACGTTAATGGCCTGCCTGCATGGCAAACCAAATGAACAGAAGAAAAGAAGAAGGAAATATGAATGTGCTTGATCATTTTTCAGTTTCTGGCTCAGTTTAAAAAAAAAAAAAAAAAGCTAGTGTGTCAAAGAGGAAAGAAATAAGAAGCTGAGCAGTAAGTGCTATTCTTGCAGTCTGGGTTTAGTGTCCAGCAAACACTATTTTTGTTCACTGGCAGGAAGAATGGCTTATGCAAGCTGTATTTCTGTGCAGCACACTGTCAACAAAATACATTAATTTGTGCTGTCTTTTGCAGACTCAGTAAGTTTCTAATGAGAAATTATTTGTTTAATAAATTAAAACAATAATATTCAGGTTTCAAAATGTCTGCAAACAGGCAGAACCTGAACCATATCTTACCATGTGTTCCTTCTTATGCAGAAACTCCATCAGCCTAAATGAAGATTTGCCCCAAGTCTTATTTCTGATAAAGAATTTTTAAAAGTTGAGTGTTGGCTTAGTGGTTAAGACTATGGGTTACTCATTAGACAGTCATTAACACACATCCCAGCACTCCTAAACTGTCATGGTGGGCCCTTCAGCAAGCTCCTTAAGTCTGAACTGCTCCAGGTGGGACTGCATAATGTTTTTGTATGTCACATAGAAGCCATATGTAAACATGATCCAGAAACACCACCATTTTCTCTGGGCCAAAGCTCATTTAAATTTGTACTGAGGCAAAGTAGGGAGCTGGTTTGTGGTCAGGTGAATCAAACTTTGAAATTCTTTTTGGAAAACATGGACACCACATGATGAGTTCAAAACCCTGCATTGTTGTGAACTGTGTTCACAGACCATGATTAATGGAAGTGTTCCTGAGCCCATGACAAAATCATGTCTGATTTTTTAATGTATTGCTGCCTATCGGCACACAAAGATTCCTCCGGATTCTTGGAATCTTTTGACAATGATATGTACTGCAGATGATAAGATATATAAAGTCTTAACAATTTTATGTTGAGGAACATTATTCTGAAATACAACCATACACAGATCTGGAACAATGTGTTGATAGTAACATTGATAATAATAATAATAATGAATTGCACTTGGGTACATCTCAAACCCAAGGAGTTTGAATGCTTCAACATTGTCTATTTCATTTGTAATCCCCAGAGAGTGTGGATTCCCTTGAGTCCAGTTCCTCTCAAGCTTTTTTTTTCTTTCCCCAATCACCTTTTGCGTGCTCATTAGGCATCTAAATATGTGTACATCTGGACGTCTGTAAAGCTGCTTTCTTTTTCACCCCTGATGTCTTTTGGCTAGTCGGTCTGTCAGTTGAAAACCTTTTGATTGGTCCCACCCAGGCAGTTCTGTTCAGAAGAAAGAATTCACTCTCTCTCTCTGAGTTATGTGTTTTTTCTGGTCCTCTCATCATGTTCTGGGCACCTCAGTTGGTCTTTTCTTCCTTGGTTTTTAGTTACACATAAAGTCTTTACTTCAATCATATCTTGACTGCTTTGTTACCTGCCCCAAAAGGGAGTTTTGGGGAGGTTTTTAATTACTGGTGTTTGTGAGTCTCTTTGTCACTGTGACTTTGAACAAAATGCTGACCACTCTTGACATGGATTTTCCCAGAAATTTTTGGAGATGGACATTTCCCATGTTAAATTGAAATTGTGACAATATCTCATCAACAAAGTGACATAGCCCCATATACAGTAAGAGACAGATAAGAAACCATATACACAAGTTGAATTAACACAGTTAGTTAGTTAAGGTCAAAAAATTAAGATCACAGGATAACTTCAAAATGGGTTTCATTTCTACTGATAGGAAAGCACATATGAACTTACATAGTGCAAGACAAGCACACTGATAATGACATCCAGCACCCATTTAGGGCCTATTTGCTACATCACCCATGCTCTGTGGTGGAGGTGCCTTGGTTGGGTCAGCATTTAAATAGATTTGGCCTTGCTTGCATAACGGCTAGCTATCTCCCTTTATTTCCATTTCGATACCAGCTTGTTTTATTCAGAGTGATTAAGGAGACTCTGCTTCACACCTACATGTGTTTCTGTGACTATAATGGCAAAAAATATTAAAAATGAATATGGAACAGGTGACAGACTCTGAGACTGTGATGTGATGCTGTGTTCATCCCAGCATGCTTAATATTATTTGAATTTGAATAAAAAGAGTTTTAATAGAGTTTTTGATGTCATATTTAACATGAGCTGATAATGATGGTACATTATGATACAAGGAAAATGCGTATTACAAACACTGTCAACACAACAACAAACAACCTTAAACAGTAAAATATCCATCATCAGCCAGGGGTGGAAATATTCATGAGTATTACCTGCAGCATGTTTACTATGCTGGAGCATTTATCACAGCTGAAGTTCCCAAAAGAACTGTAGCACAAAATGCATAAGATGGACAAGCAACTCTTTCTCTGAACACTTTCTTTAAAGTTGAGATGATTTTAACTGTAATGCTTTTGGTAAACTGGTTCACAAGTGTGAAATAAATGTTCAGTACAGTGACTAGCCTCATATAGTGCATGTGCTAGCTGGGTACTTTTGTGTCATTGTATATATCCATGTACTTCTATGTACATACTTTTTCATAATTGCTTTCCCCACTGTTGACAGAAAGTTCAACAGGATCAGAGGTCTGAATAGAGTTTCTTTAAGTAAGCACATCTATCCAGATTCTGTGCAGTTTACTTTGCCGTCATCAGTATCTCCAAACCAGAACAGCAGGGGTGACAGCTGCAGCGGTGAGGGAGGACCCTGTACTGAGTTTCTCTGAGCCATTGGCCAGTCTTATTCTGTCTGTCAACGAGGCACAGTACTCACAGATTCCATAACCTCAGTGTCATCCACCGTCTCTATGTTTGTTATGTTGAGCTGAGGGCTTCAAAACCACAAAATTTCCAGCGTTTTTCCAATGTGGCACCCACACCACTAAACTCCTGCTTGAACATATTGGGTAGTCGCACCATCAGCCGCTCTAGATCACAAGCGGAGATCTGAAAAGAGAGTTTCAGACATTTACCAATAAAATTACTCTTATTTATACTTTTTTGAAAATTCAGATGTTTTATGTAAATAATGTAATTTTTCCCAGTTTTGATCTTATCCAACGCTTATCCAACAGGGTCATTAGTCTATTGCAGGGCTAAGACAGACACAAATATCAATTTACACACATATTCAAACATATGGGTAATTCACAGTAGCCAGTTCACCTAAGCCGCATATCTTTGGCCTGTGGGAGGAAACTGGTGTACCTGGAGGAAATCCCTGCAAAGCACAGAGCATATTCAAACTTCACATCGAAAGGCACTTGGCTGAAACACAAACCCAGAACCTTTTCGCTGTGAGGCAACAATGCTAACCACTGAGCCATTGTGCCACCCTGATCTTTATTTGTTTGCATTAAAAATTTAATTTAATACCTTGTGATCTTGTGACTTAGGTCAGTGGTCAAAAGCTCACTCGATAATAACACTTGCTACACTGAACATAAAATACTCTACATGGTAGGAAATGAAAATAAATCATGCACTTAAAAAAAAAAGGCTAGTCTGTGATTATATACTGCATATCAACCCTGCATACTCATAGTATTGTGTGTAACATTTCTGCTCATAGAATATCATTTTCTTCAGGATAAGTACATGCTCAACTATTGTCAGTTATTGTCGGTATAATGGCCAAGTAATTACTGATTCTTGTGCAGGTAAGGTGAAGACAGGTCTCAACGAAAATAGAAAGTAAAACTGTATAAAAGGCACATTTAAAGATTGCTGCAAGTGACTTCATTTGCCTTGTCGAGTTTTAGTATCTCTTCTAGGGGTTTTAGCCTTGGGCACATTTCAGTGTGACACTGGAGATCAGTATGGCACCTTTTACCAAACTAATAATGACACATTACATGCATTTATATTACTCATGCCGCAATACATTTTTAAAAAGACTTTAAACATGTGGATAAGAATGCCTGCTAAATGCAGTAAGTGTAAACTTATGAAGACAATAGCGTAAAAGACATTTTCATGCTATCGTTATGGTTTTACATTAATATCAAAACCCATACACTGATCATGACCTTTAATTGGCTGTTTAGTCTGGAAGATGACGATGGATCAGAAGATCGCTGACACACACAGTGATAGAGTTGTCTAACAGAATAACCATGCTGGAACAAGTAAGTCTTGTTAACATCAAGTTAAAATCATTAAGAGATTTCATTTTAATATTGTTTGCACTAGAATACTCTGTTGTAGCTAGCTAAATATTTGATCTTAAAAAATTAATACCATCAAAGAATATTAAAATTAGAAATGAAAAAATAAAATGCCACTGATCTGCTTCTACCTCATCCAAACCTAACAGCCAATCAAAGGTCATAGTCAGTGCATCGGTTTTGATAATAACGTAATGTCACACTGTATATCACAGGTTTTCTGAATGTTTTTGGACTGTTTGCAGACATGTAGCTTTTCATTCATTCATTTGCTTGGAACAGCCTGTCAGTCCATTGCAAGGCTATCACACACAACTATTCACACTCATACCTAAGGGCAATTTGGAACAGCCAATGAACCTAATGTGCATGTCTTTGGACTGTGGGAGGAAACTAGAGTCCCTGGAGGAAAACCCATGCAAGCGTGTGAAGAACATGGAAACTCCACACAGAAATGCCTTTGCAGAGCCCAGGACTCGAACCCAGGGTTTTCTTGCTGTCAGACAGACGTTCTAACCACTATGCCACTATGCCATAAAATCTAAAACTATTATTTCTTGTTTATTTCTACACAATACACTATTTGTCAAAGACAAGGTGGATATCACACAGAGTGACCCAAAAATCTCCCACATTTCAAAGGTAAATAAAAAAACAAGGTTAAATATAATAAAGGTATTTGCACGCAAGTGCTAAAGGAAACGTATCCGGAACAGATGATCTACTTATACTTACCTTTCTACTAACTATAATACTTATAATATTTTTCTGTTTCCATGTAATATTTTTTGTATAATTATTTGCCTAAGATTCAGGTGAGTGTCACTGATTCGATTAGTTCTCTCCACCTCACATACCGTGAATAATTGTTAAGTATCCCGAGAAACCAAACCAAGCAGACTGCGCCATTCCTGTGTAATATATCCTAAAGCTGAATGTACATGAGTGTGATAAATGTTAATTTGCTTTGTGATTCTTTACTTAGCACTTACAAATTTATAGCTTGTTCTATGCACTTTTTGATACATCAGAACCCCGGTCTGCGCAAGCATGCATAAAAATAAATATATAGGAAGTTTTTTCCAATAAACAACCCAACACCTCTACTGCTCTGTTTGCATCATCATGGAAATTTCAGGGGAATAAAAATAATATTCTGACTTCTGACTGGTTGATATAAAATAGAAGTAAAACAAAAATGATGTAGATGCCGTGTCTTTGATCTAAGTACATTTTAACTTGGATTAGCCTATAACTGTGTTCATGTTATTAACACTGGCACAGCTGTTCCTGTTTAATAGCAATAATAGTTCAAATTTAGAACTTGCCAATACCTTGAAATTTTAAACAAATATTGCTTGGACAAACAAAGCCAGTTGCCTCAAATCTGGGTATGCTCTAAGAAATCTGAAGTGTCAGCAAACACACATACACATCACAAGTCATCAGCCAGGATAACATGAATGAATGAAATTTCCCAGGACAGAACTTAGTTATGGTTGTTTCCATAGGACATATACCTCTTGCAACGCAGAATGTTATAAATTGTGTGCATTTTCAGATGCCAACAAATAGATTTCTTGCTATAAAGAAAGGTATTACCTTTGCATCAAGTCTTTGAATGTAGGACCAAAGATACTCAATGTTGGCTCCAAATGGGTGGACATGCAGGAAGGTTGATATGACTCCTGCACAAAGAAAGAGGACAGAAGATTGAGTACGTCATGGCCACATTTGCAAGTAACTGACAGGCTGGTAATAAAGGCAGCCTGCACAATCATAAAAATCCTCGTCAGTGCAGAACCAGCAGTGTCTCCCCCCTCCACCCCCCACTTTAGTTGATTACATTGGAGAGGTCCTCCAAAGGTAACGCAGTGAAGCAGAGGCAGAGAATATAGTGCCTTGCCTGGAGGGTCCCAAGCCAATATTTATTTCCTTGATTTATATGGCGTAACACTGCCAATTACAGAAGAACCTAATTCAATTCCCTTCACAAGCCCTACTTTCACAGAGGCTCACTCATGAGTGTGCAGGCAGAGGATGGGGTGGGCTTGATCGTGATGTCTGCTCAGATTTTAAAATGAGAAACAGAGTAGCTGTGCAGGAAGAACTTTTTTACCTTCATGCTGAGTTGCAGCCTGCTGCTCCAGCATAGATAAAAAAGCATTTTTGTATGAAGGGAAGCGAATCTAATAGAAATCATCTTATAGAAAGGAAAGTATATTAGCAGCACTACTTATGGGAGCAAATGAAGGCTTCCTCTCCAGAGTTAACACTCCGGTGCTGCTGCCTGATGCTCTAAGCTTGTAAATGTAAGCAATTTTGTGGTTCACCGTTGATGTTTTATGTCCCTTCTGCAGGAATAGGCTGCGCTTCTTTGACGTTTTGGCTCAAAGCCTTTCAGCAATTTTATTCAACCATAGCTTCCATCTGTATGGTGTGTTTTCTTGCTGTTAACAGTGCAATACTGTGTGTGTGTGTGTGTGTGTGTGTGTGTGTGTGTGTGTAGAATTAGTGTGGGATGTGTAAGTCAGAGCCAGTGGAGTGCCTGTCAGACAAAGGGACAGCTCCCTTGAGTCCTTTTGACCTCAGTGTTCCTCGGGATCTTCATCCCAAAGCACAGAAGGTGGACAGAAGCTGTGACTACATCTCCTAGCAACTAGTACAGCATCTCTCTCTCTCTCTCTCTCTCTCTCTCTCTCTCTCTCTCTCATGCTGTTTCCCTCTCAAAGGCTTTAAGATGTTGGAGTAAGACTTAGAGTCTGTGTTATAACCCAGTCCTTTCAGCATTCTTCCCAATCCAAAGACTCTTGATCAGACCCAAGCACACCAGCGATAGCTTACCAAGTAACAGAGCTTCCTTCTCAGATCTTAGAGGAACCCGGGTCACCCCGTCACTGCTCTTCTCTCGATGGTGATAAAGAGCTGCAGTGCCATTTACTCCCTGTCCACACACATACACACACGTCATGCACACCCATAAAAATAAGGGGGAAAGGTGAGTAAGAAGCACAACACAGTGAATGATGGGGCATAAGCCACATACATGCTGACCAATCTGTAGTAAACAAGCATGCTGCTCCTCTTTCACAGAAATCAATGTTTATCGACATTTACCCCATCCTCCTTGCAGAGGCTGCTAAAGATGGCAGGCTATAAGTCAAAGAAATGATCAAGTAATTCAGAGATCAGGGCAGGGCAGAACAGACTGCACTGTTGAGATGCTCTTTGAGGTTACTTTACAACACTGCATAAGGCATGCAGATCCTTTTTAAATCTAGGTGACATATTTCCAGGCAGAAACACTAAAAACAAAAAAATGTGTGTGTATATGTTGCTGTGCTCATGTACATACAGCTATATCTAGACATAAAAATAATACAGCATGCTGTTTTGTGAAGGTATTGCCTTTCTGCAAATTCATATTTTAAAACCAGTCAATATAAATGTATTTTTTTAAGTATTAGAGTTCTGAATAGAATAATAATCTGCTCTCTTATTCAAACTACAGACAGGAGTCTATTCCTACAGTTGGCCATCTGCTCCATGTGTTCAAAGAATACTATAGGTAGAATCTCATAAAAAACAAATGTATAGCATGACAGGATGTGTGATGTAAGTAATTCAGACAGAGCTTCTAAATGGAGATGATACTTTAACCCTAAATCTCATTATTCATAGCAGCCATGTCCTGATGGAAAAGCTGTCAATCACTTCTTTTGCCTGAAGAGCTACAGAAATTATGGTGTCCACAAAGGACTCTAGCTGTGCTTGCACACTTAAGCTTATACCCTTGTACAGCTTAGGCAATACAGGAGGAAAACACAGAAGAGAATACACAGAAATGTAGAAGTATTCTTTTTTTTTTTTACTCTAAACAACAGGTGGGTAGAGATGCTAAATGCCAAGGCTTACCTTAGACCAGGGATTTAAAACATGGGACGCCTTAAAACCTAGTCTACAGCACACTATATAGAAGTATAATGTAAAATCAGAATGTCCAGTATGTAGTATTCAAGTGTAAGCACAGACTCTTATTTACCTTTTCAGGGATGTCAGTAGTGTGGTTCGTTCCTTCCACCAAATCTGTGCTGTTTAAAACCTGTTTAAATAAAAGAATGTTTTTGAATGATACAGAATTGCTCTCACTCTCACTCATTTGCCGAAGGGTTTAATCCTATTTGGCGAAGGCGGAGCACACCCTGAATAGCTTGCCAGACCATTACAGGGCCAACACAACCATTCACACTCACACTCACACCTAGGAGCAATTTGAGTAGCCAATTAGCCTAATATGCCTGCCTGTGGACTGTGGGAGGAAACCAGAGTAACTGGAGGAAACCCACACAAGCACAGGGAGAGCATGCAAACTCCACACAGATACGCTCTTGATAAGCTCGGGACTTGAACCCAGGACCTACTTGCTGTGAGGCTGATGTGCTAAGCACCACACCACCATACAGCCCTTAACATGCACATAGCTGACTAAGTACAGTATTTAAACCCTTTTTCAGTGAATGATACCCTTTTAAGTTATGTGCTTTAATAGACTGCTATTGACAGTGTGTCAAATAAAAGCCTGTAGAATAATGTAGCATGCAGGTCAGTCTTAGAGTTTAAATCATATATATCCATCCTGTGAGAATTTTGGTTAGGTGTAGCCTAAAACCACAATCTCCACAGGACCTGTTCTTTATTGATGTTCCCATTATCTCAGTCAAATAACATTCATGCAAACCAGTGTCTGCAGTTAGGAAAATTGAGTAAACAAGCATGGATTTTATTCTGTGCTCTAAGGCCAACCACGGAGAAGGCAAAAATGAGAGCAGATCATGTTGCACTGTTCAGCAGTGAAGAAGCAATAACACTTGGATCATCTTTCGGGGCACTTTGTCAGGGACACAAATGCATGTGTGGGAAGTATGGTGTCTTTATAGGCGACATCATTCCCCCCCATCCACCCATCCATCAGTAGGTCAGAAAACAGTAAATGGTTAAGCGGAGAGAATGGAAAGGATGTGTGTGTGATATAGACGGTAAAGTGAGTCAGCAGAACAGAAAAAAAAGCCTGCTTAAGCAGCTTCCCACATGGTTTATTTAATGTTGAAACCTCCAATTGTAAGAAAAGGATTTTGTGTGTGTGTGTGTGTGTGTGTGTGTGTGCTGCTATATGCGCAGAATAAGCACAATAAGAGGCTACATTGGTCTTGTTTAGTAAGATTAGCCTTGTGTGGTAACATGGTTGATTTGGAGCGCCTCCCAACAGAATTTTGTTCTACACATGGGTAATATCGAGACAGAAGATTTAGAAGTAAATCAGAGCTCCTCAGTAAGTTCTCGAAGTGATGACAATAATTCTTAGTAGTCACTTAAATGTGCTTCAAGACAGAGGTTTCAAAACTGGCGGTTGAATTACTTGAGGCCAGAGTGATGTATGTTTCTTATTGTATGTTTTATTCATTTATTGCGCAAATTAATATTACATATTGCTCACTATCTACAAATAAGGATTAGGTGACCTACTATTAAGTGCATGCTATTAATATTTTTCATTGTGCTGACAAGTATAGGAGCTAGCCAATGAAATACATCTACCTTGGTTAATTCCTCTGAGTCGGTAGAACAGCAGAGGTCAAGAAATTAACATTAAATTATACTAAAGCATTTATGAAATATCGTACGAGCACGATGGTAAACTATGAGGAGAAACTAAACAGCCACCAAAAATTCATAATATCAATTCAGGGTCATATACCCCTAAACCCTAAAACCAGGACCCCTCCTTAAAGTCGAATAATAAACACTACATGTCCAATCCAGACTGTGTGGGTTAAACGTACCTTCTCCTTGAGGCTGAAAATTTCCCCCTCTAGGTAGCGCTGCTCGTCTCGTGCTTGCTCTAGTTCTAGTTCCTTTCCCTTCAGCTCATCCTGGAGCCTCAGCAGTTGCTGTGGAGACAGACAGCATTATGAAGAATAAACGATAGTAGACGCCAATAAAGTGCTCGCCTGTGTAGGTGATGAATGCTTATGAAAAGAGATCAAAAACAGGGATCTGCACTGTGTCAAACACTGAACTGCTATCTAGAAAGAATATCATCAAAACTGATGTCCAACTCCTGACATCTTGATTCACTGACTGATAAACAAGCTAACAATTTTAATGCTTTGTTTGCCCATCTCAGCTAATGCCTTATGGATTTATGATACTGTGTAGTCAAGTCAGTCTTAAAATAGCACACCTGGTCACAGCTCTGCGACTTTGTAGTCAGATCTCATCTTGCTCTCCGAGTCAGAGTGACTCCACTGAAATTAAGGATGAAATTGAATTTCTGTCTAAAATACCAGACCATTTTTATTTAAAGGCAACCATAAAACAAAACTGATCTTTATACTGTTTGTTCATGCACTTGGGCATTTTGATCCAGGCTGAAATTGTGCTTGATATAAAATATACCTTCTTGCTTTCCCATCAGAATGCAAAGGTATTTCACTTGAGCGATTTATTAATTCATTCATTTTTGAACCACTGAGCCACCACTGACCCCACATGAACGATGTAGGATTAAAAATAATATAAACCAATAATATCATGTTAATTTATGTTAGCAATTGCAGAATTGTTAACATTTCTGAGCCTTAGTTACACTGTTTGTTAGTGTATGAGAGACATGGGTGTTGTTGTTGTTTTTTTTGTAGAAAGGCAGTAGAGGAGTACTGAGGCATAAACCTGAGTTAGTTGTAGTGTCTGGCAGGCTGTACTGCCACCTCCCAGCGCTCTTGCTACAAGAAAAACCTCACTACTGTGCCTAAAGGGGTCAAACATGTCCCATGACATCAGAGTGAAATAGAGCTCTCTCTGTAGCGTGTGTATTCAAGATTCAAGATTCAAAAGCTTTATTGTCATTCTCCAACATTCCATTACATGTATTGCAGGTGAACGAAATGATGTTTCACAAGGTGCAGCAATCAGTACTAAAAATAGGAACACAGAAGAACATAATCCAAATAAAATAAAGTATAATAGAATAAAATAGGAAAATAATACTACGAATTGTACAATATACAAATACAAAACATGCAATGAGGATGTGCAACTGCGATGAGCAGACAGTAAAGTGACTAGTGGGAGGAGAACAGTGTACTTGTTATAGTGTACTTGGTACAGCAGTGTACTTGGTGGCTCATAATATTATATACACATGCATACATTGTGGCTTATTTATTAAAGAATAAATAAATTAATGAATATTAATATATAAAAGCATGGTAAAGTATGATTGTATGTATTGTGTGTGTGTGTGTGTGTGTGTGTGTGTGTGTGTGTGTGTGTGTGTGTGTTGGGGAGGGGTTCTACCTGCTGCATGCTGTGCATGGTTTGCTGCAGGAAGTTGAGCTGGTGCTCATGACTGTGTTCCTCTTCAGGGTGCTGCAGCTTCCCCTGCTCCTTCTTCAACAGCTCTACCTCGTTCCTGTAGGCATCCAGCTGCCAACGCAGACTGTCATTCTCCTCTCGGAGGCCATAAGAGTGTGCAGCCAGCGCTACCAATATGAAAAAGAGTACCAAAGGCTGCTGTTAGAATCCACCTTTTGGCAAAGCAATTTCATCTCACCCTGGAAAAACCTTGTTAGGATAAATCACATCATCTACACCTTAAAATAACAGGACATTTCACAAAAAAATCTGGCAACCTCCGCCAAAGCATATGCCCAAATCTGCACAAATATGGTTAGCTAATCATAGTGTCACACTTTTGGCCATCCCAGTCCTCTGACCTGAACCCCACTGAAAACCTGTGGGGTGAGCTGAAGAGGAGAGTCCACAAAAGAGGGTCTAGGAGCCTGATCTGGAGAGATGGTCTTAGCTGCCCTGCTCTGTACTGATCATGTACAGATGTTATAGAAGAAGACTATCACTGTTTTTGTGACAAACCGAGGCTGTAGAAAATATTGAATGCAGGAGTGCCAATAATGTAAGTAAGTATTTCCCGACGAAGAGATTTTCTTTGAATAAATCTTTATAAATTGTAGGGTTGAATTTTTCAAGTTTATTCAGTGTGAGATAAAATTACTTCACCAAAACCTGAATTCTTTTAACTCATTTTACTAATCTTTATAATAATCATGGAGAGTACTGGGTGTCCAAAAAGGAATGTGCAGTTCACATGTCACAGGTGTTGGAATTGCATAATTCTGGGACTCTGAGACAGTTGTTGTAAAATACAACAATTAATTAAAAAAATACAAGTAAAACTGAATTGAGCTATTAAATCCAGTATATTTCTATTTCAGCCAAAATATTATTTAGGGTTACAGGGTTGAAGAGTTCATGATACATGGCTAAGCTCCAACTCTCCAGAAAGCTGAGCTGTGCAGAAACAGCCCTTCTTAATCCAGTGGTGTCAAGAAAAACAAACCTGGATGGGGCGATAACTCATTCTGACACTCCATCAAAATAACTAAATAGATAAATATTTCCATCAAGATTAAATATGGATATGATAACTGAAATGTGAGTAAAAATAGTGTGAATTTATAAATAGTTTAATTTAGTAAACTAACGGTAAACTATACTCTATACGTTTTATCATGCTTGGGCTCAAAGAAAGATGGCTTGAGTCATGACAAAACACAAATGATACCTCACACTGAAAAATAGTGCAAGCTGCTGACATCTAAGAGAACATATGACACAATTACCCACCTGCTTCAAAATATTTACATTTTGTTGGTTTGCAGCCTGAAATTAGGAGAACATCAATAAATATTTTTTCATCTGTATTTACCCACTGCAACTTATAACATTCAAGTGAAAGATACAATAGCAACAGATCAGAAAAAAGTAGAAAAAACTAAATAAAACAAATAACCAATGTGATTAAAAGATCACCCCTTCTAAAAGTACTTGTAAACTTAATCAGGTGTAAGTAATCTCATAAAGCTAGAATAATCATTCTGATTAGTTCAACATAAAAACAGCTATTTCTTAAGGATTCCAGTGCTTGGAAGTGTAACTAAAACAAACAAACAAACAAAAAAAACCCAATCAACTATGGGTGGGAAGGCACTATCAAAAGATCTCAGGATGAGGACATGCACAACTCAGGAGATAATATAAAAATTTCAAAGGTTTTGTCAATTTCTTGGAACTGGGTGAAGTTCAATAATCAAGAAGTG
The DNA here is from genome assembly GCA_030014195.1 of Neosilurus mollespiculum. NCBI lineage: Eukaryota > Metazoa > Chordata > Actinopteri > Siluriformes > Plotosidae > Neosilurus > Neosilurus mollespiculum. Next base: position 34,812,200 of record JAQMYF010000012.1, on the reverse strand, counting down.
AAAAATGTTTGGTACAACTTGGACCCTTCCCATATCAGGCTGTCTATCCAAAGTGGATGGATGAGCGAGGAGGAAACTGGTCAGATAGGTTACCAAATGATCTATGGTACTTGTGCAAAAGTTACAGGATTTTTTTGGTGAAGAGTGTTAATTGTGTGCATGTGACAACAATGTCACAAATGCTCCACAAATGTGGCTTATATCGGAGCATTGCAAGGGAAAAAAAAAACACTACTCAAAAAATGGCCACATGAAGTCTCGATCAAGCTTTGCCAAACACACCTTAAAGATTCTGAGTAGAAAAAAGGTGACCTTAATGTCGAACTATATCTGATGGAGAGCCAATACAGTTTACCATCCAAAGCACACCACACCGACAGTAAAACATGGGGGTGGTAATAAAGGGATGGCTGGATGAGAAAATATACCATCGAATTCATGAGGAAAACCTGCTAGCCTCTTCCCAGTGTCAATGGAAAACTCGTTAGTTGATTGATTGATTGATTGATTTATCTGAAATGTTGCTATTATATGTTTCACTTGGCAGTTCTAAGAGTAAACACAGCTGATAAGCAACACAATGGCTGATTCTTTTTTATGCCCACTGTTACGTCTGAAGAACACAGTACCTGTGTTATCCATTCTAACTTTTTTACAGGGATTTTCCTCCAAGTCTTCATCTGACATCTCCATTTCTTCTTCCCTCCTGATTCCCATGATCTCCTCACTGTGGGCATTCCTCAGCTCCTAAGACATCAGAAACACACCCAATCATCCACCCACACAAACACACACAAGGATGCACAATAGGAGAGACGGGGGTGGGGGGGTGGGGTGATCAGAGAGAAACATACACACAATTAGTGGCATCCGTTCTGGAACAAGTTCTTTGCTAGAACATGAATTTCATATTTCAGATTTTACTGTTTCTTCTAGAAAAGAAGCCTCTCTTTTATTTACATGGGTAATCAACATTACAGCACATATTTGAAGTATATTATATATTTAAATTGTAATAAAATTATTGGCTTAATTATTTCTGTTTTTCTGCTCTGAACATATAGCCCAACATTGTGACAGTTTCTGACTGATCGAGTCCAACTCTGCCTGCTGAGAGAAAGCTGAGGCTCTGCCATCACACAGCTGTGTGTGATAACAAAAGCTTGGATGCTCCATTTGTCTGGGACTGAAAAGTGTAAAAATCACATTATACAAACTTCCAGGCTTACTGATCCCCTGATAGTCATTATAGGGATCAGCAGTAAGGTGGTTTAATGCCAGTAGTGTGAAATCTTGCAGATCAGACACAATAAATATCCTTGGAGCTGTTGCACTGAAGGGAAAGAGAGCACATATGAGTCTCTCTATGTTTATGCATTGCTATAGTTCCACATCTTTGCTTCTTTATGTTCTTTATAGGTTATAGTGTAGTATAAAATTTAGCTTAAACAAGGTATGACTGCACTGGCCAAGATTTCACAATGGTGACATCAAAACTGATTTTGGCCAATCATTGCACCAGAGTCACCATCAGAGAATCTTACTACATCTCTAGTTAGACTGAAAGCATGTATATGATTTTTTTAATGTCATGTAGAGAACATAGTGTACTTCCTTTTATAGTAGATTGTAGTTTATACTCAGATTAAATATTACATATCTATAAGAAATTAGCTTTCTGTTCTGTATAGGTCTGTGAAAATCGTGAATCTAGATTGCTTCAAACTTCAAAGTGTAATCAAAGTCCTAGAATGTAACACCACCACACTTTATAGACTTTAATCTAAACCTAATGCAAATTTAATCAGTATTGAATAATTAATCCAAGCGTATCATTAATGACTATCATTTTAACCCTAGAAGTATCCGTTGCCATGGTAACTTAAGAACAGCTTGGCTTTCTAATACACACAGACCATGCTGCAGAGTGAGAGACCAGAATCAGAATAGCAGGATGGTTAATTTGTGAGATCACAAAAGCCCCACAAAGACCCACAAGACACATTAGCAGTTGGAGCATCAATGCAGCCTGTGGAGTGAGCATGAGAAGAAGATAGAAGGAAACATACCAACCTCACACTGCTTTCGCCAAATGTCTATGTTCTTGCGCTGTGCTTTTGAGAAATGGTCCCATGCCTTTTGCCGGGTGGCAGCGCTGAATACGGCCGTAATCTGCTCAACTTTGGTGGATAAGGAAGTCAGACAAGACAAGCCATTTATGTAGAGCCACTGCCAGCTAGAGCCACACACCAGAAACCTTCCCAGTGAGGTTTCTGATAGTGTCTGCTCTATTGTACTTACATCTTATGACCTGCTGATTCAAATCCTTAAGGACTGAGGAAGGCAACAGGATGCAATAGTTGGAAATACAGTCCTGCTTCAAGTCTTATTGCTGGTAATGAATTTGAGAGAAGCTGAGAGGGAGCTTCACTTAAAATGATGTCATATTGTGTTCAAATTTCAATTTGCAGTGTACGAGTTTTCAATTTATTTGGAGATAACAAATAATGAATTTCCACCTGTTGTAAAATGTTGCCTTTTGATCTGGCTAAATTTACATAATTGATTTTAGCTGTTTGAATTAGGTATGTGTTAAAACAGACCCATGCACAGTTGTAAGCATTAAAGTTGAGGTACAGTAAACAAAAGTCTCCTTACTCCTATCCTCTATAAACAGCACCGTCACAAATGGTATTGTTTAAATGATAGTCTTGGTAAAATATTCATAGGTAGTTAGTATTGTAATATGGAGGTGGTTTAAAAGCCATTCATAACCATAAGTTCAGGTCTGCATCTTTGCATCAAAACATAGAATTATTTGATGTACCACTGACTGGCTAACCAGTCAAACGGGAAAAGGGCAGGGGTATAATATTAGTATTGTAGATTATCTGTGCATGTGCCTGTGTTATAACCATTATAACATTCATTTCAATTTCATACTAAAACTATGGGATACTAAAACACTACATTTTTCTATTCCTTTAACTATGACCAAGCTGCTATGTAGCTACAAATATAGACACAATTAAAATTCAAAGCATCTCGCATTTCATTATTACACACTCCATTAATGTCTCTGTAATAATGATCTCACTGCTAAGACCTGAGTTTGGCCTACCTGTAAGTTAAGTTGAACAGCTCCATCCCTGAAATGAAGTGAGGCTCCTCCCACTGAGACTGTACTTACCCTTGGCCATTCTGTGGGCTACGGCTGATCTTATTATAAATAAATATATATATATATAATATAGTGTGTAATGAATGAATGAATGAATGAAT
>JAQMYF010000012.1:34792304-34808872 GCA_030014195.1 Neosilurus mollespiculum | reverse complement strand
TATATATAGAGCAAAGTGGGCTGTTCCTGTGGGAAGTTATCAGATGTCACACCTGGACCAGCGGAGGCCACTGTTTACCAGGCCCCTAAGGGCCTGATCTCTTTCAAAAGGTCTTTGTGAGCCCAATGTGACTGTAAGGTTGGAGCAATTTGCTCTAGTAGATCTCAAGTTATTCACCTTTAAATGCAGGACCCCTGAAGTGCATTAACTACCACCTTTCCAAGCAAAAATATGGTTGGATTAAAAAGTGGGGCTGATGCATTAGATTCATTAGTCAAATGTGACATGATCTGGACTGTCCTTATAGCAAAACTCCACATTCTGTGTTAAACTCAAGGAAAAGAAAGCAGAAAACCTTGAAATTCTTCAATAAGCCTACGGGCCAGGATGATTTGAGTGGCATTTTTTGAGTGCATCATCCTTCAGTGACATCCTGTGCCTCTTGAAGCCCTCTGGATTGTCACTCAAAACACCTCAGCTGGCTCATCGCCTTAGGTGTGTTGAAGCTTTTCTAAGGTCTTCGGTGCTGATCGCAAATGTCTGTGCATTGCGCAAATCTTAAATACGCACTTACCAGTGTAACAAAAATGCATGTCACACAGGCCCCAATGTTGACAGCACAATGTCACATTACATAGTGACTCATGAGAGTCACTGCTCGCTCCCCAAATGATTGCTTACTGGCATTCTCTTCGTTTGTGGCACTTTTCTTTTTTCTAACCTAAAAAGGCTTATATAACATAACAGTTTGTGTGTCATTATATTTTGGCATTGCTCCTAGATGAAGGCATCTATGGTGTCATCTTGAAAACTGAGTCAGAAAGCCCACTGATCTGATCAAATACTGAGCCAGCTTAAGAATCACACTTAATCTTGGCCAGAACAAAGGATGTACTGTCGTCATGGTAACACTACATGAACATCTCTACATAAGCAGTGTGTATAAGGCCTGAGAATCTTACATTGGGTAAGAATGGCGAGCAAGGAGTTCTTAAAGCGCTCTTTGGCTTGCTCCATCTCCTCTTCATGCTGGGCCTTCTCATTCATCAGGCGCCGCACATGGCTGTTGGCTGACTGTACCATAGAGTAGAATTGATTGGCAGTGCGTCTGTTCACCTCACCCCTTTCTATCCATGTAAACAGTACTGCTATGGCCTCACTGAACTTGCCATCATCTGTGGGAAAAATGTGAGATATTATTTTTAAACAAATTCAGAGATTGCAACATAGAAAAGACCACAGAATTGTATATATGTTTATATTAAGTATTATGTTAGATGAAATGAAATATATGTTTTGTGTAGATGACTTGCACATATTTTTTTTCTAATTGTAATGTGGATATAGAGTATTTCATTTGGAAGATGGGTCATTTAATGATTTAGTGATGATTCGATGCAGCGATTGACCATGCAGGAATTAACAGAGATTGACTAAAAATTTTGGGCATTGGAAAAATGAGACAAATTATTTTTCGATGCCTTTGTGTAGGACACATTTCGGATAGAAAGATCCACCCTTCGGTCTTCAGATATCAAAACCTTAAAATACGCAAACATACATTACCTACAAATCTTTCTCTTCATCCTTTTCCTTCTCTAACTCAAAATCTGCCGTTCCCTTTCCCAGTTGTTAAAATATCTCTTACGTATATGTAATATATCTTATGTTTTATGCATTAGACTCAATTCTAATTATCTATCCATTATCTATGTTGCTTATTTAAAAGGTGGGGTACTCCCTAATCACACACTAATCTATTACAGGGAAACACAAACAACTATCCACACTAACATTCACATCTATGATTAATTTAGAGTAGTTAGCTGACCTAATATATGTCTTTGGAGTGTGGGTAGATGGAACTGGAATACCAAGATGAAACCCATGCATGCACACGGAGGACATGCAAACTCTATTCAGAAAGGGTGCGGTTAGCTAGAGTGTTCAAACCTAGAACTTGTACTTGTGTCTTTTCCCCTTGCACCTCTGAAAAAAGTGTATGATAGTCTCAGCATATTCTAACAATTTTAATTTTACATCCATCCATCCGCCCTGCGATGGCCTGGCGAGCTGTCCAGGGTGTGCCCCGCCCTCGCCCAGAGTCGGCTGAGATGGGCGCCAGCCTCCCCGTGACCCTAATTGGGAATAAGCGGTTCAGGATGAAAGGATCCATCCATCCGTTCATTCATTTATTCATTCTTTCACCACTTAATTCTACATGTGTCGCAGGAAGGTTGAAGCCTATCTCAGCCGACTCTGGGTGAAGGCAGGGTACACCCAGAGCAGCTCACCAATCAATCCCAGTGCCAACACACACAATGATTCTTACACACATTCACAGACTAGGGGCAATTTAGAACTGATAATCAGCCCAATGTTCATGTCGTTAGAAGGTGGAAGGAAACCGGAGCAACAGAAGGAAACCCACACAAACACAGGGACAACATGCAAACGCTACACAGAAATACCCTAGGTTTATACATCCGAAAGACCAATTATTATACCAGGAGTTGATGTGCAATCTGTGTTTGGTGAAAACAAACAAACAAACAAAAAACAGGAGCAGAAGCAGCTGCTGAGTGAGTGAGGGTGTATATATATGTTTTATATTGCACTCTTATTGACCATTCCAGGTAATTAAGAAAGCAGAATTCTCCTGGCCCCAGAGTTAGCATGGCATTTGGTCAAATGAGAGCACTCAACCACTCTCAAGCAATCACCATGACCATGACAGGATTTATTTATGTGTAAATTTCAACAGCTAACATGCAACTAGCTATTCATTTTATATTAAAGGTTATTATATTCTATAGAATAAAGTTATTATTTTCACTGATATAAGTTTCATTCATTAATTTTCTCATTCATCCATTAATTTTATAAACCGCTCAAACCTAATTAGGGTGGGGGGGAGGCTGGCGCCCATCTCAGCTGACTCTGGGCGAGGGCAGAATACACCCTGGACAGCTCGCCAGACCATCACAGGGCACTGATATAGGTTTATTGGCTTCTTTTTTATTTTCAATGACTGAATTAAAAAAAAAAAAAGAGAATTTTATTTTACTAAATCAGGGAAACATTAAAACACAAGCTCATTTTTATTCAAATAGGAAGACAGATAGATAGAAAGAAAGAAAAAAGAAAGAAAGAAAAAAGAAAGAAAGAAAGAAAGAAAGAAAGAAAGAAAGAAAGAAAGAAAGAAAATTCTTTACCTGCTCCAGTCAAGGCACTATAAGAGCAGGTTAAGAAAGCCTTATCAGAGAGCCGAGACCCAAAAGCAGAGCTCAAGAAAAGCTAAATCCTCTGGAAACACTGGATTTACATTGCTACACTGGCCTTCAGTACTGCCCTCTTACACAGCTGTGGCTCTACTCCACTGAAATAAACATATAATAAATGATCTACTGTGTGAGTGCCACCTGATGTTTTACATTCAATATTTCAGACAAAAAAACAAACAAACAAACAAACAAAACAACAACAACAACAACAACCCCCCCCAAACAATTAAACAAAAAAACCCCAAAAAAAACACAAAAACAAAGACCTCCATGTTCTCATTTTAAATAGGCGCTATAATATTTTAGAATATTGATATTTTAGCCAATAACTGTTATTGTATAAGAAAACAATAAAGGCTGCCCTAAATTCAGAGTAAAGACTCGAGCCCTTTCAGTGCCAAGCAGAATATTGATCTGTATCTGGAATACTTTGTGTGCATTTTGGGGCTCATTTAACATACAATTGAACATGGTGCAGGGAAGCACCACACTGAGAGAATAGGAAATGCTCAACTGTGTGCCAAGATTACTGATAAGATGGGGGGGCCTTGCAGTCAACTTACCATCATCTAAATGAAAGCAGACAAGGAAATTTAAGAGTCTTGAAAACACACTTTATTCTTAATGTCTGCTTGAATATAATCAAAAATCCTATAAAAATTATATGTTGCTTATGAATGTACAAACATTTCACCTTCAAAGATCTGGAGACACAATGGGTATTTCTCAAAGTGCTTGCTTGGATGAATGGGTGCTTCCAAGTTGGGTCCTTCAGAGGATAGGTAGGTGTGTGAAAAGGTCCAGCCTTGTATAAATGTGTAGGATTGTGGGCGCTTAAAGAACGCTGAGGATCCACACAGGCATCCTTGAAAATTCTTTGAAAAAAGGGCTCAGCCCTTGGAAGAATTCAAAAGGATCTTACACAGTTCTTCAGTGGGATTTGAGGATGTGGCATCCTTGAAATGCAGCCATGAAGGGCTGCTTCTTTATATTGAGAAATACCCAATATCTGTATCAGCCTGTTATTCTTACACTGAGGGACCTTGATTTTAATTCCTTGAAATGAAATTAATTCTTAAATTAAAAGAGAATTAAGAAATGATAATCACAAGGTAATTGATGTAGGGCAAGTTGTTTAGACATGATGTGGAGATTTATCTTGACTGCCTCTATGAATTGCAGACTTCAAAATGCAATGCTTTATTTCTAGTTTGTAAGGAAAAGATGATTGTAAACCCAGTCGGCTGGGAAATTTTCCTAAGGTATAAAAATCATTAATTTGCCAAGGAGGTTGGAGTCTATCTCAGCTTACTCTGGGTGAAGGTGGGGTACACCCTGAATAGCTCACCAGGCCATTGCATGGCCAACATGCACAACCATTCACACTCACATCTACAGATAGGGTCGATTTGGAACAGCCAATAAGCCTAACGTGCCTCAAACCCAGGACCTGTTTGCTATGATGCAGACATGTTAACCACTATGCCACCATGATGCCCAGTATCGAAATCAACACTCCACTATTTGTGTCAAGATTTTAGTAGTATGTATTATTACAAGTGCAGATCCAAGGAGAAGTACATAACCTCAATAATATAATAGGGTATGATATAGAGCCTTGTGTCTCAGATTAAACTTTAGGATTTTCATTTTTATTTATTACCAAAACAGAGACATATTAAAAAATGAATGAACATTTTAAAGCGTCTGTCTGACACACCCTGTTTGTGAGTTCAGAGCACAGACAGTCAGAACTTTTGGATGAACAGCCAGTACTCCAGTTAAAGACTTGGATATACTTAGAGCAGTGGTTCTCATGGGTGAATACTCCCACTTCAACTCAAGGATTTCTGTTCATTAACTTATTAGTTGCATATGGTGTGCAGGAATGTGCAGGAAAGGGAATCTCCATGAGCAGGGTGAGGAACCTGTGACATATAGAACAAGTTCTCAAGTAAAAAATGCCAAGGAGAAGAAGATTACCCAATAATAAGGTGAAGTGTTCAGCATGGTTGCTTTCACCTATACATCAGTATTATTCCCTAACTCTGTTTATACAGAAAATCTTTTACTGTAGTGTTCAAAATACAGCCACATGGTCTTCTCGTGCATGCAAATTCACTGTGGACCACTATAGCAGCTAGTCTAACACAGAGGCACACCACCCCTACACAACAAACGACAGCTGGGTTTTTTGGGTTGCAGCTGTATAAAGTGGAGGAGACTAAGTTGGGGAGACGTACTAAGCAGCCAAGCATTTCACTAATAACTTTTACATCATCGGAGAACAGCAGGAATCAAACAGCATGCATAGCTAAACAGGACTTTAGACCACACTGACCCTATTAAAACAGCTGCTCAAGATATTTTTCCACCTTAACAGTTTTTTTTTCTGTTGCTGTAATGATGAGACATTTCCTGATGAAAAACAGCCCTAGGTTCCATGACAACATTTTCGGTACAAAGACACACCTTTCAGCTTTTCAGCAAGAAGGCCTGCCTCATGCTCAGAGTAGTGCATGACAGGAGGGGGAGAAGGGGGTCGCAAGCGGTCTTCCTGGATTTTGCGCCGATGACGTTCTTCTCGTGCCAGTAACCTCTGTTTGCACTCCCACTCATACAAGTCGTCCCTGGCCTGAGCAAAGTCCACATGTATGCGGCCTGAATCCTTTTTATCTGTGCTGGAACCAATGCGCATCCGGTAGCCTGAGACATAAAATATAGCCATTTCAAATCAACACTGATATAAAGTACTGGTGTGTTGAATAAAATTATATATTAATGATAAATTATTAAGAAGTAGGTGACAAACTAATGGAAAAAAATAGCTTCAGTGCATGTCTGTATTACACGAGTCTCAATGGGTGTGATGCATGTGGTTGTAGCAAGTCAAACACCTCACTCCAAAATCTCCTATAAGTGTTTAACTAGGTTGGGATCAAGTGAGTGTGAAGGCCACAGCATATGATTTTCTTAATTTTAATACTCATAAACCATTTAGTGAGATATTGTACTTTGTTGAAAACTACACGGCTATCCTGGTAGAGACCACTCCCATCAGAATAGAATTTTTTTTAATCATAGAATATAGCTGATCAGTCAAAAGAGCTCAGTCCTGATTTGAAGCCATCAAAATTTCCCAGAGCAGGCAGAGTATATTAAAAATAATCTAAGTCAATCATTTGCAAAAAAAAACAAAAACAAAAACAAAAAAAGCCCACCAGAAAGATAAATGGCTTTGTCCACCATGAACTCTTCACTAAAGCGGATGTGGCAGAAGTTTTTCTTGCTTTTGCGAATAGCAACAATTTCACCACACTGGTCAAACACCTCTCGGATAATTTCTTCGCTTGCATTCTCCGGGAGTCCACCAACAAACACTGTTTTACAGCCTGGAGGCCGCTCTCTGGTGGATGGAGGTGGAAGATCTGAAGGATACACACGGCAAGTCACAACTGACCAATGAACCAGACCAACTTTTTTAATCAACCCACATGTTTACTTTAAAAGGTTAGACTTAATTTAATGAAGTATTTAAGTATAAATATGTAAGTGTGTGTAGATAAACTCTTACTGGGGTTTTGGGGGAAAAGGGTACAGCTCTTGCAGTGGATAATCTCTTTGATAACAGGTAGATCTGGCTGTACAGGTGGAGGAGGCACCAGACTGATCCCTGCCATCATAGGGTTTATGGGTGCAATAATGCCCAAGTTGGGGTCAAAACCTTGGATACAGATGGATTCTGGGGGAAACAAATAATGAAATAAAGGGGTTAGAAATGAGAAAAAAATTAATTCTACTCTACTCTGTGTTTTAGGATACATAATAATAATCTCTGTTGAAGCTATGGTTGTAATCATGTGAAATGCATACTTTAATATACCTCTGAACAGAACTACCTCAGAGTTAGGACTTTCCAATATTATACTATTCTCCAAGGATTTCAGGACTACTCATTCTTTTGGCATCATTTGTTGCCAGAATCTGAAGGAATGGATTATTTGGTGTTATTTGGCATTGTTTTCTTTCTTTCTTTCTTTCTTTCTTTCTTTCGTCTTATTATTATTATTGTAAAAAAATTTAAAAGAAATTAAATCCAGATTTGAAGCTTCTTTACAAAAACCAGCTGGCTTTGTTTAGCTCACAAGGGGAATGTTATTCTACAGAAACCTTAAAAAATATAATTATTGGCCATTTGTGCACCAGAGGAATATTAGTTCCATAAGGAGATCTATTTAATCTTGTGACTTCTTCAGTGCAGTAGCATCCCATCCATCCCTCATTATATTGGATACAGATGATACATAATAATCCAGAACAGTCATGGTCAATACTTTTTCGATAATGACACAAGCCCTGGTCTAGCTTCCACAGTCTCAGCCTAGAATGGCCATGTGTTCAAACAGCTTTTATTAATATCCAGAGGAAATGTGATTGGATTAATGAACCATAAAGGCTTCTCTGTAGATGTGGAGCAGCATATTTTTATGAAAAATTCTCCATAAGCTTTAATGTGTTAAATATTAAATATGCCAAGGTTCTAACACAACAAACTTAAAAGACATATACAGTGATTAAACCAATGGCTCAAGAATGTTCCAAAGTTTCTTTCGAATCAGTACAGCTGTAATCATTACAAAAGACCTGTTGGCTAAGTTGCTTAATTTATGTCAGTCCAGGTGTGTCATAAAATGTTCCTGTGACTCACACATTAACAGCCTTCAGGCCCTGAAGGAGTCACCTGCAAACTGAATCCAAGGCTACACACTACCCTCTTATCCGAATTGATTGTTAATTCATTAATTATCTATTATCATTAATTCATTGATTTGCAAAACCTTTTAGTCCTACTTTGGTCATGAGCTGGCTAGAGATTATCTCAGTCGACTCTGGGCAAAGGCGGTGTATACCCTAAAGAGCTCACCAGTCCCTCATAGGGCCAGCACACACACAACCATTTACACTCATACTTACACCTAGGGGCAATTTGGAAGAGCCAATCAGCCTAATGTGCTTGTCTTTGGACGGTGGGAGGAATCCCACACAAGCACAGGGAAAACCTGCAAAGTCCACACAAAAACGCCCTCGCTGAGCTTGGGATTCGAACCCAGGACCTTCTTGCGGTGAGGCGATATGCTAATAACTACACCATTGTTCCGCCCAGAAGTAAATCATGATCATTTTAATATCCATTCTTAAATGATCAACTGTAGCATGCAAATAACTATTAATAATCAAATAGAAGCCATTCTATATACTGCAATGTCAATAAATATGCACGATCTGTACAATTTGCTCATGCATTTAAATCTCAGCTTGTTTTGCTTCAATCTACTGTGGCTCCTTTGGGATGATATTAGCTCCAATATATCGCTTACTCAGCACAAGCTCTATTTTGTATGAAATACTATTGTAAATGCAGTCACAGCACTATACTGTATGGAAAGCTAATTATAGAGTCACTCCATCATTCACTCACTTCTTTCACTATTCACTTCATAGATCATTTCAGGCAAAGCTACGTTCCCTGTCTGTTCCTTATTTATACTTCTAGAATCACTGGACAAAGATATCACATGGATAAAATATATTCGCAATTTACTTGCATGTATTTCTTTCATATTTTCCGTCTGCGGATAAGCAAGGTAACTGCAAAGACTTTTTTTTTTTTTTTGCAAAATATACCAATAATTATGAAGCTCACTGTAATTTTACAGTTACCAAGAGGCTGTAATGATTGCATAATTCATGATTCTTTCATTTCCACAGTATGTGCCACAGGAAGGGTGCCAACACCTTTCCAAATCATTTCAAGGAGATGCAGGAATAGCTTATACAGCCCTCAGACAATGAGGCAGTGTATGCCTCCAGAGTACTTGAGGATAGCAGCCTTTCCATAGCTGCAACAAATGGGTCCTCAATGAAAAAATAAAGCTCAACAGACTGGAACAGAGTTTAACATAAAATCCAATGTCTAGCATTGCTGATAAAGGTCACATACTTGGCTTGAGTAGCTGGTGCTAGTGTAGTTTGCTGGGAGGAATATGAGAGATTTGCTTTTGACTCACGCCACTGCTCCAATGTGGAAAAAGAACAGGGGAGAGTGGAGCAAAACTTAAGTAAGAGTAAGTAAGATTATAAGACGAAAATGCATGGCTTTACCTGACACCAACTGCTGCCCGGTTATGCCCATAGGCACGATGCCTAAGTTATTCATGGCTGTGGCCCAAGCATTCGGGTCTGCCACAGGCACACTGAGGTGGGTCTGCTCTGTACCCAATCCCCCAATGCCATCTGCTGCTGCAGAGAGAAAGCATAGAGGATACATTTGATTATTTAAGTACATATTGAACAGATCCGTATGCAATCAAACTTGTGCAGGCAGAAGAAAAAGACAAATCCAGCTTGACAGACCTTCCCCATTATAAACCCCTCTGGTGGGTGAAGACTACTGCTTAAGATCTGCACAGATCAGTGCTTTTTACTAAATCATATTGAAAATATCCTCTTCACAACCTCTGCTGTGTCTTTGGTTTTTGGACAATTTTACAGAGCAATGTCGTATTTTAACACTGTATCTTTCAATATGTTTATAGCAGCAAACTGTATCACTGACTGCTATCAAACTGAATAGTTATCTGAATAGCTATAGATACCTCATCTATACTTAAAATCCTGTTACTGACAGTAGGCAAGGACAAAAAGACATGACATGAAAAAAGGACATGAATCCAAAACTAATAATGAAGCTTCAGCAAAAGCCTTGCTATAGCAATAACAGAATACTGAATCTACACACATAAAGGCAAAGCTCTGACAGAAGAGAAAATGAGAGGGTTATTTACCACTGGCCATGGCAGCTCCTGTATCTCTGTTTCACTCTGTCACTGCTGTCCCCAAAGCTCGTGCTCCTTCAGGGCAGCTGCCCAGGACAGAGGGTACAACTCAAGGGCTCATCACAGCATATGTGCAAACCTACAACAGACAAATATAATCATATCATGCACCCAGAAGAGTTCACAAAAAAGATCAGAAGACATTAAAATTGGTTATTCGCATGACACCAATTCATGCGATCTCATTAATATTAATGTGATTAAAGCATATATACAGATATGTACTTATATTGTACTTCATTGAAATGAAAAAAAAAAAAAAATCTCTCTCTCGCTGTGAAAATGAAGATTGCATAGCTCTGTAGGATGTCTGGATAATGCCACGTTAATGTAAATCCAGTTGACATCAGACATTGCCTCAGCCAGGAGTGATTGCAGGTTTCCACTGTTGTATCACTAACAGGCTAAAAGGATCAAGGGTTATGGAGATTATTAAACCAGAAAGGTCCTTAAACCAGAACTCTTTTTGTAGCTTTAAAAGTATAATTATTATTTGTTTCTAGAGTTTGCTGTTGTATGGTAAGCAGAATTTTCTGTGATTCAGACTATTAGAATGCATAACAAAAAACTCCTCTTGGACACATGACTCTCTAGAGCCAGTCCTCCTTTCAGAGTGCCCTCTATAAATTACTTCCATCTGGCCCTAGGCCATCAATCTGACACACGTCATCCTGCAATCCATCAGATGTCCAGTGTGTGTGTGTGTGTGTGTGTGTGTGTGTGTGTGTGTGTGTGTACGTCTATGGAGCTGGCCAGACCATCCCCAACCCCCCAATGTTGCCTCCAGATAGCAGCTGCAGTTTGCTCTCCCCTTCCATGTTCCTTCAATATGCTCTAAGTGCACCCAAGCTCCATCTGCATGCATTATATCATCTAGGAAATCAATGTCCCCATGAAAGAGAATTATACTGCTTAATATGGGTGAGGGTGATGGATCCTGGTCACAAAGAAAGCATTAATACGCTTTCCCAACAGAGCTGAGAAAGCAGAGCTGTCATCAGTATGCAAAACATGCTTCTCTCTGCCACTTTCAAGCTCACTGCAGTAATGATCATTATTCAGATCTGACACACAAAAATCAACTTAAGAGTGCAACACAATTTCCCTTTAATCAAGGCAATCATATCACTACTTTTATATTAAGAGTCCAGACTTAATGAGGGAATGTTTATGCCAAATATATTTCTACTGAAGCAAGTTGGAGGTTTAGCAAATATCCAAAATTTTAATTTAAATAATTTTGCTTATGAAGGTTTTTATAAATCAATTTAGTAATGAACATATATAATCTCATCCCATATTCTCTGTGTAATAATTAACAAAATAATTAGCATAAGCAATTGACATAGCAATCTGTGCTTTTATCATACACCAAGACCCCAAGACAACACCGTGCCACGTATCATCCCCTTGATCCTTTACTCCTGCTGCCCTGGCATACATCTCTCTCACACTGAACACTAACCAGCCAATCCCTACTCACTTTCACATGCCATGAAATATTTACTCCACAACAGTGTTGCCTTCATTATTCATGAACTCACTTGACACTTGACACTTATTTACGATTTAACTGGCATCCTGCTCACCCCAATGACGCAGAAGTAAGAAAGAGATAGGGACAGGAATCATAAATGTGGCACGCACATGTAAGTGTCCAGCTTGATCCCAAATGCTTCTCAGGATATTCATTATAGATGAGAAGAAAAATGAATAAATCAAAGAGATCTATGTAAATAGAGTTTAATAGCTTTCTAATTCTTTCCCAAAAAGGCTTCCTTCTCTCCATATTGTCAACATTGGCACTTGCTAAAATGTGTGCCTTGGCATTTTTGATCCTTTTCTTTTCTTTCTTTTCTTTTTTTTTTAAAGAAATGATTTAATCTGTACAGACATAGCCACTGATTACTTGTCCTCAAACTCATATTCTCAATTTTAATCAATTATGCTTTGATGATTTAAGTAATTGCTACCTTAATTACCCTGACAAATGACTGGGTTCTAGAGGCTGGATCGACGTCTCCCAAAGTAACATGGATTTTACACACAATACTTTAAAATCCTATGCATTTTAATACATGTACATTGTTAATAATTAAATGTATCAGAGTATACTTTCATATCTCATGAAAAACATCATATTTCATTTTTATTATTGGGATATCCAGATAAGAAGTTTTGAATGGGACTGGCTGGAAGAGTATTTGACATGTGTTTGAATAAAAACCAGAAGCCAAGCCATGATGCATGGTGCATGTCATATCACTGGGATAGGCAAAAGTTTATGTTCGATCAGCCATCTATCCTTCCATCCATCCAGCACAGTGAAAGCTGCAGCCAATCCCAGCTGACTTCAGGTGAGAAGCAGGTTACCAGCCTATTGCAGGGCTAACATAACCACTAACAACCATTCACATTTACATTTAAACCTATGGCCAATTTAGAATAGCCGATTGACCTAATTTGCATATCCTTGGACTGTGGGAGGAACCCGAAGTATCTGGAAGAAACACGTGGGATTATGTAAAGAAAAGAATAACACACACACACACACACACACACACACACACACACACACACACAAACATACACACACATACATACACACATACCCTCACACCCACATGCAAACTATTATAGGAATACAATTATTAATATGTTGGTGTCATGGAGGGCCATGAGCACCTCAGAGATGATCATTTTACTATGACAGCACTTCCTGAACTATTTATACCTCAGCAATTTGCCTATATTAATGACACACTGCACAGTTACCTATTTATAGTAACATTTCATGTTGTGAAACAGCTGTAAAGCAAACAAGTTCTGGTTATTACTTACTTTATAGTAGCTGTAAATAGTAATTTAATAATGGCTGTAAATAGTCATTCATCTCTCTCTCTTGAAGTTAATGAGACGTCAAAGCCCTTTGTCATGAAGACCTTTTGTTGAAAAACAAAACAAAACAAAAATCTCTAACTGTTTCAAAGAATGCTGACAATCATGATTTCTTCATTCCTCCAAAATAGATGTCTTTTCACAGGAAACATCACTTACTTAACAAATAAACATGGATTTCAATTTATTCATGTGCAGTGTCCACAATTTAAGACCCTGTGTTAGTTGTTACTTCATAAGCAGTAATGAAGCAGAGTAGGAACATTAATATACCCTGGGATTTGTCCGACAGCCAGCAATACTGCCAGAGCTGTTATATCAATAACTAATGACCAATCAGAATGGAGTATTCAGTGGTACTGTAATAGAAGTCAAAAACACATATACAGTGTAATGAATCGCAGCAGCTCAAATCAGATGTTTATTTGGCATATCAGTGTAACGGTTGGCACAGTGAATTACCATAAAACAGGGTGAATAGGGACATTTTTGCTAATTCTGTTATATTCCTGTATTTTTTTTGTAGAAAAGTTCACTATTAGAGCTGTCTGGGGTGTACTCTGCCCTCGCCTGGAGTCGGCTGAGATGGGCGTCAGCCTCCCCATGACCCTAATTAGGATTAGGCGGTTCGGAAAATGAATGAATGATGAATGAATGAAGTTCACTATCATAGTTTGGCCACTTGTTAATACTCTTGAATTACATGACAACTTTTATCACTAGAATATTTTAAACCACCTTTAAAAAAAATGCCTGTCCTTATTCACCCCATATTTATATATACACACATGCTTATTATGATTTGTGGCTCCATTCTACTTGGCTGGATAGGTACTAAAATTTCATAAAAAAAAAACCCAAAAAAAACAAACAAACAAAAAAAAAACACTTTACAAATCACAATACTGACAGTTTATGACTTTAATACATTATTATGTTAACAAAAATTGAAAGAAAAACTGACTGGCAAGAAAATGACTCGTCTGAAAATTAACTTAGAAAATAGCAAAAATGCTCAAAATAGGCCTTTCACACATTTCATCTATAGTATAGAATACACTTAGCACCACTTGTTGCTATATTACAAAAATATGAATCACCGATACCAATACTGAGAAGGTATTTAAACAAAAAACACAGCAACTGTGCTGATGTGAAGGATGTACTCTGCCCTCGCCCAGAGTCAGCTGAGACTCAACTTTGAGTTCCTTTGGCTCTGCAATTTTAGCTTTAATATCTTTTTTCCAGTAAAACATTTTGTCTTCTACCTTTGGCCATTTCCAATTGATGCCACTCTTTTCCATAGATTTGTACATGTGTAGCATAGTGTTCCTATTCACCCCAGTTGTACTTAAAATTTGTCTGAAATGAAAGCATTTTTTAATTAACCACTCTACTTTTATCACAGAACTTTTATCACAGAACTTTTAGAGATTCTGTCTAAGTATTACCTTGACGTCACACAGGGATCCGATTATTTGTAACCACACCAATCTTGTCTGCAGAAACAAAGTTTTGACAACATTCTAATTTATTGTAAAATACATAGACAACATTTCCCTGCATAGCTTTGCAAGAAAAAAATGTTAATCCACTATCTCTGCTACAGAAACAATTAGTCTTGAATGACTAAATATTAGGACCCAGACTCTAACATAACATAGACTTTCGACATCTTCAAAAACTTTTCCTGACATTGTTCCTATTCACCCCAATTCACCCCGTTTTACAGTATCTTAAGTGTATGTGGAGGCATGGTGGCATAGAGGATGTCCACCTCACAGCAAGAAGGTCCTGGGTTCGAGTCCCAGGCTTGCCGAGGGCATTTCTAGGTGGAGTTTGCCTGTTCTCCCCATGCTTACATGGGTTTCCTCTGTGTGGTTTCCACCAAAGTGGTTTCCTTCCACAGTCCAAAGACATGCATATAAGGTTAATTTGCTGTTCCAAGTTGCTTTCAGGTGAAAGCATGATTAGTTGTGTGTGTGTGTGTGTGTGTGTGTGTGTGTGTGTGTGTGTGTGTGTGTGTGTGTGCTGCCCTGCAATAGATTGGCAAGCTGATCAGGACATACCCCATCTTAGCCCAGAGCTGGCTAAGATAGGCTCCCTGCAACCTGAGTAGGATTAAGCAGTTCAGTTCAAGCAAATGAATGAATGAATGAATGAACGTGAATCACTCTTTTGCAAGACATCGTTTTATGTGCAATCTCTTGATGGAATCAGAAGCAATCACATTATGGTAGGCATACTGAGCATTGGCACAAATGCTAGAAATTGCGTTTTTATCAGTCTCACAGTATCTGGGTTGACCACAATGTGTTTGCAATTCCCTGCTGTTTCATCACTGACCAAACATTTGTCTCCGATTTCAGGGCACCCTGGACTCTTTGGGTTGAACAAAGCTTTAAAAAGACCAGCAGGCTAAGAGGAGCATGCCTTTCACTAGAAAAGGGGTCATGACCACAATATCACTCACTGCTGAGAGCAAATTGCACCTAATAATGCTTTTAGAAAGGCACCGTTAAACTCATGTCTCATCATGAAGAGAAATCTCCTACAGTTTTTACAGATTGAGAAGTGTTATATTAAGATTAATTTAAGTCCTGTTGCCATACGTTATTATAAATGCAGTAGGACTATCCTGCAAGATAAACTCTGAGAAGATCTGACTGAATATGATGTTTCTATAAGTAGTTGTGAATAAGAGACCAAAGAATGTTTTCAAATTCAGCTTTTTTACTTCTCATCATATAGCCATGATTTATGATTAAAAGGTTAAAGGTGCCCATTCACTAGTAAATATCCAATGTGTTTTATGTTCCAGTATCAAATCATCTTGTCTGAATACAGAGGTTTTCTGATGAAACCACGCCAGCTCATTTATGAGTAAATTTAGGAGTAACTTTGTGATGTTAGTAACTTCCAGATTAACTGGTGCTACGACAGTTGAGTAAGGTTTCCATGAGGTGTGATGCTTTGGCAATTTACTCTGTCTTAATTACCCTGAGCAGGTTATGTTTTTTGTATCCTTAACGTTATCCTTATTAGCACCACCCATTTTCCTAAACTGTACAATAGATTTTGTCTAGTTGGTAAAAAAGCAGAACATCTGTACTTTTGGAGCACATAATGAGAGAGTCACTCCGTAAGGGGAGGCTGGCACCCATATCAGCCAACTCTGGGTGAGGGCGCTGTAGAAGTTCTTGAGCAGCTGAGAGGAGAGTCCAGTATGTTTTATTTTCCTGAAAAGCCATTGTTGGGCCTTTTTCACCAGGTGTGAGGTGTTGATAGACCAGGAAAGGTCAGATGAAATGTGGATGCCCAGAAACCTAATACTATCCACACGCTCCACCACCTCCCGATGAATACAAAGAGGAGCATGCTCTGTCTTCCTGGTCCTCATGTAGTCCACTATGACCTTGGTCTTGCTGGTGTTCAGAATGAGATTGTTGGTTGAACACCAGTTTATCAGGTGCTGGATCTCCTCTCTGTA
>JAQMYF010000012.1:34774679-34792204 GCA_030014195.1 Neosilurus mollespiculum | reverse complement strand
GTCTCATATTGGATAACGATGAGACCCACCATGGTGGTGTTGTCCGCAAACTTCACGAGCGTGTTTGTTGAGTGGATAGCAGAACATTCGTGTGTGAAAAGGCTAAAGAGGGCTGGGCTGAGCACACAGCTCTGCAGTGTTCCAGTGTTCAGGATCAGGGTGGAAGATGTAGAGATCCCCATCCTCACCATCTGTGGTCAGTTGGTGAGAAAGTCTCTGATCCAGGAACACGGTGAAGCTGACAGTGCCAGGATGTAGAGCTTCAGTACCAGCTTGTCTGAGAGAACAGTGTTGAAAGCTGAGCTGTAGTCCACGATTAGCACTCTAACATAAGTGTTAGGTTGCTCCAGGTGGGAGTGCTAGCAAGACAGCATCCTCTCGAAGCACTCCATCATTACCGGGGTCAGGGTAAAGGGGCGATAATTGTTGAGGCAGGTAGCGGCTGATTTTTTTGGGCACAGGCACAATGGTGGAGGACTTTAAGCAGACAGGGACCATAGCGAGCTGCAGGGACTGGTTGAAAATGTCCAGGAAAACTCCTGCCAGCTGGTTGGCACTTGATTTGAGGGTCCGGCCCAACACCTAATCTGGACCTGCAGCCCTGCAGCCCAGCACTTGGTGCCGCTGCAGGACGAGGGGCTGCTGCTGCTCCTCTGGTGGGGGGAGATGTTCTCCCTGCTGCTTAATGAGTCGAAGCGTGCAAAGAAGCTGTTCAGGGTGTCGGGCAGAGTGGGGTCATGGATGACCTACTGGTCGCTGTGCTTGTAGTCCATGATGGTCCTTATACCTCTCCACATGTTGCGCAGGTTGTTGTTGTTGAAGTGCTCCTCAATGCGCTGTTTATATCTGAGTTTTGCCAGCTGAATGCCCCTTTTCAGTTCTTTTCTGGCCCTACTGTAAGCCAGCATGTCTCCTGACCTGTTGGCTGCGTCTTGGGCTTTAAGCATTGGCCACACTGTGCCGTCCATCCATGGCTTCTGGTTAGGAAAAGCTGTGATGGTCTTTGTGGACAGGACAGCGCCAATGCAGAAATGAACATAGGACAGAACAGCTGATGTGTATTCCTCTAGATCAGCACCCTGTTTAAACACTTCCCAGTTTGTGCAATCGAAGCAGTCTTGTAGTGCTGAGGAAGCCTCCTCAGTGCAGATCTGTACAATTCTGGTGGTGGGTTTAGTTCTGCAGATCTTCTTAGTTCAGACCTTCTGTACTGAATTATAGTTTTGAAGCCTTGAATAAAGGGCCAAAACACAAAAAAAAAAAAAAAAAAAAAAAAAAAAAAATGCCAAGAGCTCCGAGCCGCTGCATGCGCATGCGCCACTGTCATCTTCCACAAAGGAGCACTAAATATATAAAGATGAACATATTTGCATATTACATGCTACTTTGACCATCACAACAACATAATTGACTGAAGTAAATGTTCTTTAACCCAAAATCTAACCATCACATCAACTTAGTAGACCAGTTTTTGAAATATACAAAGTTAAAGCATATCAGTCAGTTGCTATTTAGTCGCCATCTTCTTGGATAGGAGTTAGGCTTTCCACCAACGATCTCCAGCCCTCTTAATCCTGTGTTCTCTCTGATATCCCCTCCTGCTTTACATCAATCCATCTCCTGATGTTGTCCAGCAAACTAGTTTTTGGTCTTCCCCTCTTCTTTTTCCTACTGGAACAGTCAAAATCAGGTCTCCTTGCAGGTGACATCCTCCTTCTCGCATCGTATGTCCAATATGCCTTACTTGTGTTCTTTCAATGGTGCCCAGCAACTGCAGCGTTTCTTCTATCTGTTCCCAGATGCTGTCATTCGACCCCTTTTCCTTACATGAAACTCTCAGCATTCTTCTGTATAAATACATCCCTGCAGCATTGACTCTCTTCTTGTCTTGCTACTTTAGTGGGTATGCCTCACATCCATAAGACACCACTGGCCAAATCATTGCCTTAATCTTGATCAGAATGCTTTTATCTTTCCAGATGTTACTTAGCTGCTGCATATATTCTATATTAATTATAAATATAGATAGTGTATTATAAAATGTCCTTTCTGCACAATTTTCATGAAGTTGCAAGAGCAACTTACATTTTTATGTCATTCATACAACTGAGCAGTTGAGGGTAAAGGGCCTTGCTCTAGGGCCCAACAGTAGCAACTTGGTAGTACTGTGGCTAGAACCTCCAACCTTCTGATCAGTAACTCAGAGGCTTAATCATTGAGTCACCATGTAAAGTAGTATGTGTGTCAGCTTTAAATGAAATGTAAGCCCATGTGTCAGCTGTAATAAAATGTTCCTGTTCATACATATTAGAATATTTTAAATGCTCCTATATATCAGTCCTATTTAAAATATGTCTGTCAGATAAAATTAAAAAAAAAACATTTAACAAGAAGATTTTTATTATGATTTGGTAACGTGTTGGCAACATCTCCCTTGTCTTTATTTGATGCCAGGGTGTTGGACTTTGCTGTAAGTGTTGCTTTAAACTCATTATACCCTACTGCACATATTTCCTCCAAAAAATACGAAGCTCACACCATTATTTTAAAGCTGTGTTTGCCTTCAGACATACCCTTTTTACATGACCATGCACAGACTCTGATGAGTTAATACCACCTTCATAGTGCCAATTAAACCCAGTGTAGGAAGTCAGGGTTTTTTATACACCAACTTCACTCAGTGACCTCATGTTAACCTTGGTAAGTTAAACTGGCTTAGTAACATACCACCCTGAATTATAACTTGTTTTGGCTCTGTGTCTGTTTCCAATAACAATAATATTAAAAAGATCGCATGACCAGAAGAACAATCTGGGATAACTTGTGTGCAACAACGATTTGTAGAAAGTGGAAAAGTCCGATATCAAGTGTTAAGAAACAGAAAAAGGCACGTGATTTCAAAAGAAATAAAAAAATATGGCAATGTTTACTAATATCACTGCGCACAATGCAGGAGTCATTAACACTTGCTTACAGGAGTAAGCAAATTGTTTCAGAAAAAAAAATTGTAGTCGATTCCATTTTATTTCCAAGAGACACCACTGTATTTCATGCTTATTTATTATACCTGGTAAGTGAATGGCTCCCTTTAAAAATGGTTTCCTTGCAGCTTTTCTCTGATTGTGAAAATCAGTATCTATGTTCGTCCTCTTTGGGAATGCACCACTGCATATCTGCTGAAATGGAACAAAGAGAGGCAGCTCTCCTGCCACTTTCTGTGAATGAAGATGTAAGTGGGATGTAGGAGTGGGATGACTGCAGAGAGATGCGAAGTGTGCTCAATATTCACTAAGGTCTTACAAAACCAGCCAACTGGGGACAATGCCTGCATCAATAAGCAGAACATGCAGAACAAGCACAAGTGTCTACATTCACCATCCCAAAAGCACTTTATTACAAAGCTGAAGTAATAGTGTCAGACAATAATGAAAATATCATTGAAAAACACATTTATTAGAGTGATGAGTGAGAAACATCTATCTTTTTCATTTCCTGTTTCTAAAGCCGCCTTCCTCAACATGTCTTTGATGTGAAACACACACCTTCTAATCCTATTAGTGGGTTTAATAATCTGTGCAATCCCTTTGTATTACAATAATATTATTCCTGTTGGAGTACATACAGTATTATTATATGAACCTTCCCTTTGTCTATCACCTCTGATACATTTGGTGCTGTTTTTGACAATGTTATCAATTAGAATAACAGGGCAGCATGTACGTTTATGTAACATGCTCTTTAAAAGGGCCCACTCACTTACCAGGGATATTAAATAAACATGAAATACATTGCTCTCATTCAAATGCTTGGAAATGAAATGGAATTGGCCACAATGTTATTCTGAAACCATATTCTTTGTCAATGACTCCTGCAGTGAGCATGATTATATTAGAAAACATCATCTTTTTTTGTTTCTCTTGAAATCGTATGCCTTCTTTTGTCTCTTTTTCTTCAAATCGGTGTTGCACTGCCAAGTTATCACGCATGCGCCAGATTGTACCTACAGTTATGCAGTCTTGTTATTGTTATTGCAAACAGACACATGAGCAAAAAAAGATGCAAATCAGGTGAAAAAAACATGAGCTAGGGTGGTTTCACCAGGAAACCTTTGTATTCAGCCAAAATGAATCATAATGGAAGATAAAATGCATAGAAACTAGTGAATGAGCACCTTTAAGACACATAATGAGGATGCCCCTCCATGAGAATAAATGAATACAATTAATCCTTATGAATAATTAATGAGAAGCACAGTGGTGTCCTGGTTAGCACGTCCACCTCACAGCAAGAAGGTCCTGGGTCCGATTCCTGTTTTTGGGTGTTTTTGGGTGGAGTTTGCATGTTTTTCCCTGGCTTGCATGGGTTTTTCTGGGTACTCTGGTTTCCTCCCACAATCAAAAGACATGTATTTTAGGCTCATTGGCTGTTCCAGATTGACCCTAGATGTATGCGTGTAAAAGGTTGTGTGATTGTTGCTCTGTAATCGTCTGGCGAGCCGTTCAGGATGTACCCCGCCTTCTCCTGGTATCAGCTGAGATAGACTCCAGCCTCCCTGTGACTCGAGTAGAATTAAGTGGTTTGGTGAATGAGTGAGAGTGAGTGAATAATTATGTGTTCGTTTTATTTTAGTTGTTCCCGCTTCCTAAAAAAAATGATTTTTTTTTGCACACAATGTAGCTCAATTAAATAAAATGTACTTTAGGTTAAAGTTAACAAAGCAGAATTGTGTAAAGACATTACCACTGCACACAGACATGGTTTGCATTTCATACAAGGGAAATTTTTCTAAAGTTGAACAAACACATGTCACCAGTTTTAACATTATTCAGAGCGACAGCAATGCCTGCATAGAGCTCAAGGGCAGGTTGTTCCAGTGACTGCTTTCTCAACGTCAGCATGTCTGAAATATGCTTTTTCTGAATTGAGTAATGGAAATATTATACATCATATGAAGAAATTTATTCTTCCAGGCACATGGAAAATTCCCATCTTAGCCAAATGGAAAGGAGACTTAGTCCTGCTACAGATATCAATAATCAAATCTAGTCAGTCTGGAGGTGTGTGTGCGTCTGTGTGTGTGTGTGTGTGTGTGTGTGTGTGTGTGTGTGTGTGTGTGTGTGTGTGTGTGTGTGTGTGTGTGTGTGCGCGCGCACGTGAGCGCATGTGCGTGTATGTGTGCTTGTGTGTCAGTGAAGCATGACTGGCAAATGCTATAGCAACAGAGAGCAGAATCCCAATACTGCCATTTATTGCTGATCCTTCCTTTCTGGCCACAGGGTTCCACTGCCCTATATGCTCTTACTGCATTGTCATGCATTGTGTGCCCTGTACATGCCTTTCATCTACCCTGCCTATGTGCATACCCCTTCAGTCTGAACTGCTCCCCTAGAGCCATGAACATGAAAGTGGAAAGACAGAGTGGGCGTACATTACTTTCACTGCTCTCTCTTTGTTCATCGTGTTGATGCGCAGTTAATCACAGCTGATTTTCAGTTCTTGTTTGTTGATGTGCACACTGTCTTGCCACTTCTCCCAGTGCTAAATTCTCCACTTGGGCTGCTAGACATTTGTGATACTGGAATATGAACATGCGTGGCTTTGTAATAAAGCTTCCACATGAGAAATTATTCGATTAGCCTGTCTATTACAGGATACAAAGCTAATTACCATATAGTTTCTGGCATAAACAATAAGAGAGCCCGATGACTGCCAGGCTGCTGCAGTCAGAACAAAATTTCCCTCAGCTGACAATAAAAAACATTTGAAAGTAATTTTGTCTGTAGACGCTTAGCACAAAACAGCATGCAACAGAAGGCATCTCTTCACGTCTTCCCCACTCTCCCTCAAAGCTGCATCCATCAGTATCCATTTACTTCACTCCTCCTGCAGGCATTCTGTCTGTCTCATAACCACCATAACTCACTTGCCCTCTGGCTCTCTCCGTGGACCAGACACAAAGATCCCAGAACCAGAGCTCCATATAACCACAATTTTGTCTTTAGTGACATAAATACAATAAATACCATAAATACAATAAACCCAACCCAGTGGAGCATTTCAGCTTTGAGACCTAAGGACTGCCATCATTATTTTGTTAATATTTCCTAAGTTCAAAATCCATCAAAGCCAATATACCACATATTTCAGTAATAAATTTTGGTCGCTGTAAGTTTCAAAGTACTTTATAGTGACACTGATCACTCATAAAGTACTGCAAAACAAGCTGATTTATTAAAGTTTAAAATGGAAATTAAAATGCATATAACTTTATTATAAATAGCTTTTAACACTAAATCATCAACAGTGTGTTTGATTGGGTTTTTTTATTATAATTATTCTTAATTGTTATTATTATTATTATTATTATTTTAAATAAAAAGTTCCATGAGGTTGGGCGGTGGTGGCCTGGTGGTAGGGTGCTGGATTACTGAGCCCAAGGTTGGGGGTTCAAGCCCCACTATCAACGGGTTGTCACTGCTGTCCCCCCAGTGCAGCTAACTGGGTTATCAAATGCCGGCCATGTCTCTCACTGTCTATGGTGAGGCATGTAAAAGAACCATTGCTGATTTTCGTCAAGAGTAGCTGCATAGCCGTCAGCATGTTTCTGCCCTGCGTTGGCCTGGTGAGCTGTCCAGGGTGTACCCTGCCCTCGCCCAGAGTTGGCTGAGATGGGCGCCAGCCTCCCTGTGACCCTAATTTAGAATCAAATGGTTCAGAAAATGAATGAATGAGTTCCATGATGTCTTAGTTATCTCATAGATATTTGGTAATTCTTGGTGATTTGCCAAACACTAAGAGAAAAACGTTAATATTCCCAAACAGTTTTGTCACTGTGTACAGAGATATCAAATATTTTCCATATTCCAAATCTCCAGTGTTGAATTACCATGTATGGTGTTAAGCCAACACTCTGGGTGTTAATTCAGCACTGGCAAAAATGAATGACTGCATCCATACCTCATGTTTACATACAGTACATGAAAAGTGTATGTAACTACAGTAAGTAAATATTCTTGCTTTCTTCCCAGCTTGATGTGCTAGCTAGCTAAATTTAGACTCAAACTAGTTTATGCTTGTCATCCATATTTTCCAGTTGCCTAGCAACAGTGTTCTTACAACTATAACTACTTGATTAGTGAGAGAATATTGTGTTTTACCATTTAAGAATGGAGTTCCATTAGAACATACAATATTATGTCCCCCTTCAGCAGGGAGGCTTTAAACATGTACTGTCTCCAAAATTGACAGGAAGTAAACCATACAGACTGTTTTTTAATTGCAGTGGAATACTTCCCTTACCTCAGTCATGTACCACTTCTCAGACCCAGGTGCCACTTGCCAATGGCAACCATTAAAGTAAGCCCTTTGGAGGACGCATGTGTATGTACCTCAAGTATCCTTCCAGTAACATATTTAAAAGAATAAGTGTTTGCTTCCAATAACATATTTCTTCCATAGAGGTATACAAGTCATAAACATGAGTGTCAGAACATTCAGTATGAACATTTTTCATTTCATTTTATTTTCCAAACCACTTTATCCTTTATGAGGGTTGTGGGGAGGTTGGAGCCCATCCCAGCCAACTTTGGGCAAAAGGCCCGGAGACAGCTCACCAGACCAGGGCCAACAGTATAAACATCTGAGAATATACTGTATATAATCAGAATTCTTGCATTAATTTGAAAAATTATCTTGAACACATGTATTGCAGCATATCCATGCTTTTTTCCTGTGTGCACATAAAAGAAGCAGTCTTTCATTACAGTGCACAGAGTCTCGCTTGTGTAGTTAGACTAAATGTCCACACTGTGCAAGTGAGTCTATGAGGTAGTTGAGCACCTTTCTCCATATTCCATTGCAGCCTAAATAATAAGAGGAAATTAGAGGGAGACATTTGGGTCATTTATTACATTTTACACATTATCATTGCTGCTCTTTAAGCAGTTCCTTTAAGTACTTTCCACTTAGCTACACCAGCAATTTAGTCGAGGATTAACCACGCTCCTCCGCTCCTCTGTTTCAGTTGTCAATATACCTGAGTCAGAAGAAGATTCACACCAGAGTTTTAAACACCCAAGTCAAACAAAGCTCCAAACCATCACAAATTATCATCACCTTTAGCATGTGGCATTCTTCATTACAGCTTCTGTGCCAGAACCCAGTTATATCCTTCAGTGGCCACAAAGATTATTCGCTGATGCTGTTGTATTGTATCTCAGCCATTTACAGGGGGGACACATCAAAAGTATACAAACATAGAACTATGTATGTGTATTGTACAGCCTCTTGTGTTATGTGAGGAGGCGATTGCCCTGAGCCACACTAAAAGTGACCAGATGGCTAGAATGAGCTGGAGCATTCCTCTAGTCGTGACTGCTCTGCATTTTAAACAGTCTCCCTCTCTACATCTCCTATCTCCCTCCTGCAGTCTCAACTGTCACACACACACACACACAGGCACACACACACACACACACACACACACGCGCGCACACACCGAGCAGAAGGCATGCCCAATTAGCATCGTTCTGCATTTCACACAGGCCTGTAAACCTGAATTATGAATATTTGGAGGCTGGGGGTCTACACAGAACAGAAATAAGTAGAAAACAAAAAGCCAGTGCTCATTGTATTGCTCCAATCAGCTGCAACACATACATGATGCTATGAATCAGAAAAAATGCTATTTTTCATTGTAGCCATTTGCATCAGTATGTGTGTTGAATGCCATTAGAGTTTCTACAGTGAATAAACAGCATATGAGCCACACATTCAGCAACAAATTCCATAATGTACTTGAATGAGAACAGAAACATGCAAATGACTATGATATAATCGCCATAAAGGAGAGCACCAGAGAACTGCAGTGATATCATGCTTGGGTAAAATCCTCTCCAGACATGCTAATGGCTTTTACAGCTGTGCTGATTTAATACTGATGAGGTACAGCCATGACAGAGTGAATCTCTCTTCACCATTCACACAGAGTATATACAAACATCAGAAATAATATAAATTACCCTGGCAGATCTCCAGAAGCCCAGTATTTACTGAACAGAGCCAGACCCAATACTCCCCCCCAGGAAAGGGAACCTCCTGTGTATTCATTAAAATCTTTTTTCCAATGCTTATCCCCACCCCTTTTGCATTACTGTCAAATGCTCCTTAGCTAGTATAGGCTCAGTTCAAACCATTAATCCAGGATATGTAGAACGCCAGGGTTGACTGCAAGTGATCCCCAATTCTGTCGCTCAGTCATCCTCTGAATGTTACAAATTGAAGGGGAAATGGTACTTTGCAAAGCATTAGGGACAGAGAGAGCAGTCTGGCTGTTTAGTAAAATTTGTCCCCCTCCAGCTGAGGCCCCATTCTAATGCTGTCTTCCTAACCTGCATATCACTATTGTGTGTATGTGTGAGTTCAATGCCATCAAAAGCAAATTGTTCATACATTCAGCTAGTGTTGAGCATGATCATAAGCTCAAAGCTCCATCAGCATAGGCTGTATATGTATTGTCTGATACTATAAAACTGTAAAAAATGCCTTGCGACACGTGATGACAAAGGAACATTTTATTCTGGACCGCCTCCTACCTTTTAGAGTCTTCTTCAGTGCATAACTGAACTGCATTTGATGCCAATGCTACTCCATTAGCATACCCAACAGCACCGCAAAGACATTTAGCATGGTGGACACATGCTCACAACAAGAGTCATGGAACAGTGTAGAATACCATTGGACCACTTGCTACTGCATGTCTGAACTTCTGCAAGCATGTCACACCCAAGGACGACATGGTAATTTATCAGCTGGCCCGCACCCAAGAAAAAGCAGAGTGAGCACAGTAGAGGACATTGCTGAACAACACATCTCCATTTATTATAAGCAACCGCACAATTTAATTCTCTTCTTGCTATCACTCACAGCCACTATTATATATCAGTTCTGTACTGCATACATGTAGCCACGCTGAGTGTGCAGCACACCAGATTTTAGAGATTAATGACACACTTTCAGTCTGTTTTGAGCTGAATTCATTAGAGGGTTGGGTATCTGCACCAAGCAGTATGAGTGACAGAATCACTGAGCTACAGCAGCGCCATATGTTTCCTTCCCTTCCAATTAGTGTCAAGCTTAAGTATAAATTGTTGAGCTTTAGATTGTTGTCTCTACTTGCGCACATCATTGTATAAAAATATATGTCATAAAGTCATTAAACACATGTTTACAGACTGAGTTACAAACAACATTCAGCTTTAAACCCTCTCTCAGTTAATGACTAGACAATCCAGATGATTTTAGATAGTGGATGAAGGAATCCAGATCCAGACCCAGTATATTGTTTTTTTCCTGCTTCTTAAGGTCAAGCTGCTGGGTTTCATAGTGGTCTGGAGCTTGAGTTCTGTCTGTTCCAGTGGTTTAATGAGGGATCCAGATGTTTTGGCTCACACTTCACTATGACCTGGGCTGATCTGCAGGCTTCACTTCTCAACATCCTTAGTGAATGACATTGGAGAGATGACCAAAAATGAAATAGTCTATACTCACGATTCTTTTCACAAATTTTTTGCTGGATGTTTGTATGCCTCGGCCATTAAGAATTTTCTGGCTGCCTGATAATCACAGCATGGCACGCAATAACAGTCAGAAACACACACACACACACACACACACACACACACACACACACACACAAAACAAAACAGAAGTTACTGTCAGTGTTTATGGTTCCAATATTGCAAAATGTTTTCCAAAATGTTATCCCTCTGTGTGACAAAAAAAACCCCCATTGAAACATTAAATTCTTTCCTAGGTTATAGACATAAGCATATAAAACACATTCTGTGAATATATTCAGATTTGGATTTGTACTGAATATTGAATTTGATTTAATGATTTTTTCCCCCCTACTTCCACTCACTTATTCTTTCAATCAAATGTCTCATCACAATAATCATAAAAAGTCATAAAACTGAATTTGTTTTGTATACTTGTTCTATCTGAACATCTGACAGTAATTTTGCTTCTTTCACTTTATACATTGTCGTTGATTGTTATTCTCATTCTATCAGTCATGTTTGATGTGTTTTGTTTTTTGTGTGAAAATACTTTTACATGTTTGTACAAATTGTGTTTAAGATCCAGTCTGTTAGATTGCAAGGATGCTAGAAAAAATATTGTGAGTAAACAAATTTTGCAATCTGTTGTATCATGTTATGGTTACATGACGGTCTACTAAATGTGATACCCAACAATGTTCCTTTTCAGTTAAAGGGCAAATATTCTGCTTTTTACACTTTTTTTATCCATTTTAAGCAGATGCTGTCAGAGTCTCAAATAATGAAGTTATGACTGAATGAACGCATGTTTAATTTTTTTCTCTGGGCTGGTTGAGCTGGCTATAAACACAAGGTTTTTTGCTGATTTTTAGGAGAGGGGGAACACTAGTGCATCAGAACATGGTGGGCCATCTGATTAGCTGCTCTTCCCCAACTGTCCCTCGTGCCCAGCTGCATCTCCACCCATCCCGGTCTGCCTCCCAGCACACTGAGCATGGATCACAGAGAGTAGGCACAGAGTGGAAAGAACATAAATGGAAGGAGGAAGCCAAACAAGCCGTCCAGCACACGTATTCAAAACCAGGGAGTGGTGGGGAAGCCAAATAATTAGTTGTATTAGTTGAGGAAGGTAAGGAGTACTATGGCTAATTTAAATCAATCAAATCAATCAAAGTCTGGACTTCTACACAGGTTTGAAGAATGGTATCATGACATAAACAAAGAACACCTCTGAGATCCTCAGTAAAAGAGGAATTGATACTCATCAGGCTGTCTTAAGTTTTTGGACTCCACCAATCCACCATCAGAATGATGAAGGACCATTATTACCCTCTTAATAAATGGTCAACCAACAAAGATCAGTCCAAGGGCGAGACGCAGAATAGACCAGAAGGTCACAAAAGAACTCAGTGTAACTGCTAAGCAAATAAAGGCCTCTCTCAAATTGGCTAATGTTAATGTTTACTAGTATACTATCATTCATTCATTTATTTTCTAAGCCGCTTATTCCTGACTAGGGTCATGGGGAGGCTGGTGCCCATCTCAGTGACTCTGGGCAAGGGGTACACTGCAGGGCCTAGTATACTGTTAGGAGAACACTAAACAACAGTGGTGTGCATTGTAATGAAAAAGCCATTCAAATCTAAAAAGAACACTGCTGTCCATTTACAGTTTGCTAAAGGTCAAAATAGAACATTTTGGTTTAAATGAGAAGCATTGTGTTTATTCATTCATTCATTTTCTGAGCTGCTTAATCCTAATTAGGGTTGCGGGGAGGCTGGCGCTCATCTCAGCCAACTCTGGGAGCAGAGTACCCCCTGGACAGCTTGCCAGGCCATCGCAGGGCAAGAATGGTTAAAGAAGATTAAATGAATGTTTTGGGAAGTCCTAAAAGTCCTGACCTTATATCAATAGAAATGTTGTGCAAGCAGCTCATATTAGAAAATCCACCCAGAGTTGAAGCTTTTCTGTATGGAGAAATGGACTAAAATCGATCCAAGACTGTTTGAGGTTATTTAACCAAAACAGTTAACTGAAGGTTTTGCTTCACAAGGGGGTCTGAAAGCAAAATTCCACATACTTTTCCACACACAGATAATAAGACTGGACCATTTTCCTCAATAAATAAATAACCAAGTGTAATATTTTGTGTCATTTGTTGTGGGTTGTTTTTAACTTTCAGGACTTGTGTGAAAATATGATGATGTTTTAGCTCATATTTATGCTGGACTAGAAAATTCTAAACTGCTCCCCAACTTTAGTTCAGTTCCTCAAAGGATAAGATGTTACACCAGCAAGGAATGTTACAGCTCATAAAATTCAGGGGTTTAAACACCAGCAATGCCATTCACACCTCAGTACTGTACTCACAACATCACAGAATGAACGAGTTCAAGACAATTCTGAGGAAACAGCAGCAAAGTGTATGTCATTTTGAACACAGCAGTTCCTCTGGGTTCAACAAGACCACTGTGGCATGGAGAAGCCTATTAAACGAGTCAGTAAAACCTTTTCAAATGATATACAACTGATTAAAAAAGGGAAAACCCATGGGTGCCTGAAATGGAATCAGATAAGGATGTTCTCAGCCTCTATTATGTTCTCTCTTTTTCTGCTCAGCCATTCAGTTTTTTCCCTTAGACCCATTCGTCTTTTTCAGACTTTTATACACTGCACTGTAAAGCTATACAGAGAGTTCTCAAGTACTTAAGATGGCCACTGATGACCCAGTTTGTGCTGTCCCTCCTAGCTAACAAATGAATACTGGGATTTGTTTTGGGGTCCATCTATATTAATCAGCATTGTTCTTTAGGAGAATACACATTTCCTTGAAAACAAGATGACAAATACATAAACACTGGAAAAGACATTGAACCACTGCACTGCTGAATACTCTGAATAATTCACAAAGTACTCAATAGCACACCACAAGAAATGTGCAGAATTATAGCATCAAGGCTCAAGACCCAACAACATACATATCATGTTTTATACTTAAATTGTAAATTTCTGTTTAGCTTTCTGATTCTGTATACAACCATTATTTGGGAAACAAACTAAATCAAACAAAACAAGGCTTAATGCGTTAATTAACAAACTGGATTTTAAAGTGAAGCTGATATTTAGATAATTATAATTTCTATTTAGAAATACACCGCCCAGCCAAAAAAAAAAAAAAAAAAAAAGTCGCACACCAATATTTTCATGCGTGTAGCCTTGATCACAGCATGCAATCTTCAAGGCATTGTTGCTCCAGTTGGTCAGGTCGAGGATCAGCAATATTAATTTGGCAATAAAATGAAGTCAGCAGATGATCTGAATGTACTGAATGAGCAGGTTATCACTTCAACGAACTTTTTCTTCCCTGATGGCACGGATATAAAATGGGGACTCACATAATGAAAGAGTGGTTCAGGGAGCATGAGGAATCATTTTCACGTATGTATTGGCACCCCAGAGTCCTGACCTTAACCCTATTGAAAGTTTTTAGGATGTGCTGGAGAAGACTTTATGGAGTGGTTCAGTTTTTCCCTCATCAGTTCAAGACGTCTGTGAGAAATGAGCTCAACACTGGATGGAAATAAATGTTATGTTGCTTCAGTTTGTTGAAACAATGGCATGACTATTACATGCTGAAAGCAAAGCTAAAGGCAGAACAACAACATATTTATGTGTGCGACTCTTTTTGGCCAGGCAGTATATATAGAAATGGAATTTCTACATGTGGCTGGACAGCATATTTAAAAGTTTGGAGAACAAATTAAAACAGAGTTAGACCATAAGTAAGAGCAGACTTGAGTACGACATGGTAGTTTCTTCTTCTGTTGGTATAAATATTAATCTGAAATGTTACTGGCAGGTGCTGCACAGGCCTCAGGAGCAGTAAGCAGGTCAAAAGGTTCAGTTAACTTCTTCTGCTTCAGTAGGAGCCTATTCTGTTTTCATTGTATTCAGGGTGTAATACTTTAGAGAAAGGTCAATGGCAATATCCACAGCCCTGAATAATTAACCTACATTAAACAAATCCTCAGGTGCATCTTTGTACTTGATCCAAAACTCATGCACTTTGTTTCATTAGCTCTTTGTCACAGTGAGGAATTTTCACTGAAAAGTCTTACTTATGATGCTGATGCTGATGATGATAATAGGATTTCAAACTATTTTCAAGGAAATTTTTAAGGATATATATAATTCTATAAACAGATGGGTTTCAGCTGATGTGTCCACCCATCAGAAAAATATATTACCATCCTGGCCAGACCCAGCATTTGTGTGCATCAAGGGAGAACACGCTCCAAAACTGCATACCCATCCATCACAGCTCAACCAAAAATATAAATTTCATCCACACATGTTACAGAGTTTTGACGTCTTGAAGGAGTCTAGCTAGTTTAAGCAGCAGTTAACTATAAACTGAAAGGAAAAAAGATTCCTGACATCTCTTGTGCTTGGAGAAACACACAAGTGAGCAAATGATTGTATAGCTTATGCAGAATATTATACGTATGTTAACCTCATCAGTGTAGCTCATTTATTCCACTCAATCATATGAATTCATTTCGACCAAGTTAATCTGAACCACAAAAGCAGAGATTTGCTGTACCAAAAAAATGGCTTTGTTTCACATTATTTACTGGACAAGGCTTTTAATTTAATAGTATTTATTTAAAGATTATTTAAAGAGTACTCAATGTCACATTTATGAAAAATGTCCACTTTACTAAACAATGAATTCATATTCTTTATTCACTCATTTATTTTCTAAGCTGCTTAATCCTAAATAGGGTCACGGGGAGGCTGGTGCCCATCTCATCCAACTCTGGGCGAAGGAGGGTACACCGTGAACAGTTCACCAGGCCATTGCAGGGTCAACACACATACAGCCATTCACACTCACTTTCACACACAGGGGTGATTTGGAACTGTCAGGTATCTTACTGTGCATGTTTTGGGACTGTGGGAAGAAATTGGTGTACCCGGAGGAAACCCACGAAGGCACGGGGAGAACATGCAAACTCCACACAGAAACGCCCTGAGCCTGGGAATTGAACCCAGGCCTTTTTACTTTGAGGCAAAAGTGCTAACCACTGCAGCACCATGCCGTCCCCAAATTCATATTCTTTCAATGTAGAATATAGAAAAACGAGAAGTGGCTTTGGGACCGAGAGGTCACTGGTTTGACTCCTGAACCAGCAGGAAAATTGTGCGGCGGTGGGGGAGTGAGCTGCACCTTCCCTTCCTCCACCATCATGGCTGAAGTGCACTTGAGCAAGGGACCTAACTTCCAACTGCTGTCCGTTTGCCTCAATGTGTGGCAGGCCACGGCTCCAAGTGTGAATGTGTGTGTGCTCACTGTTCACGTATGTGTGTGCTCACTTTGGATGGGTTAAATGCAGAGGCAATAATTCCCCTTGCGGGATTAATACAGTATATTTAAAAAAAAATAAACTGTCTGAAAAGGATTTTGATGTGCTGTCTTGACAGACAAAATATATTGAAATATATTTATGAAATATACCTATCTTTGTTTTATTCCTCAACCATAACCTTACTTTTATCTTATATCTGCACTCAGAGACAATGAAGATGACTTTTCACTGCTGGTGATATAAACTTTCTTGCTGCAATTATTTAGGACTTACAGTTGTGGTATAACAAACCGGACTACATGTTGGACTGTAATGAAATTTTTCTTATATGGTCTGTATTCTATGGTCAAAATGAAGATGGGTTTCCCTTTTGAGCCTGGTTCCTCTCAAGGTTTCTTCCTTGTGTCAACTGAGGGAGTTTTCCCTTGCCACTGTCGCCACAGGCTTGCTCATTAGGGATGTGTAGGGGGTTGTGTAGGGGGTTGTAGAAAAATTCTTAGATTTCTCCTTAAATTAATTTTACTATGTAAAGCTGCTTTGTGACAATGTCAACTGTAAAAATCGCTATACAAATAAAATTGAACTGAATAACCCAAATGAAACCCTGAAGGGTGAATACTAACTGCATTACATACATGCAGTCGAACACGCACACAGATGAAAGATGAAAAACAAGAATAGAGGAAGCCTCTGACACCTCTTATATTACTCACATAGATATTCCAGCCAGCTTTTCCGTTATTTCTCTCATTTTCTCCCTTTTTCACCAGTTGCTGGATGTGATCTCAATTTTTGCAGGAAAATCAGAGTTCTGCTTGATGGTCTCTCAGCTGCTCAGAGAGTTGAATTATGGAACTTGGATTAATGAACAGACCCAGATCTATAAATCAGACGCATAGCCTTGGAATTGATGAACAAGCCCAATTTTCCAATCTGTGCCTTCAATCCTTTTGCCTCACACCATTGCTGTTGTGCCATTTGCTCAAAGCTAAAAAGAACAGCATGCATCACCAGCCTTGGAAAACAAGTCACCAGCTCTTCATCTGGCTATGCTACAACCTCATCATCACTGACTATGGCACTGCAGTGCATACCTTTGTCTGCCACGCACATTTCTGTGTTTTCTACTCTAGGTATCCCTATCTCGCTAACTCTCCTCCTATATATATCAACAAGATGAGTGGCCTTTGAATGACCATCTCTGGCTTTAATAGCCCCCATAAATCTAAGCAGGTTTACCCTGGCTTAATGGAGAAAAAGGCCAATTCATCACATCCACACTACTAGAGACCACAAATATATCAAGATGTAAATTCCAATCCTGTTATTTTAATTTTTTACCTTGTAACATGTGATTGTTTGTGTGATTATGTTTGTATATACATCTCATGCAGTTCTTATATGTGATGGGGTGACGAAAAATGCGGATTAGTGTGACAGTCAAATAATTCATTGCTAATCTAATTTTATTGCTTCTTTTTGTCATCAGCTGCTGCTTGTGTTATACACCTAATGCTCTGTCTCTCATGTTCAGCCTTTAGTGTTCAGTTCAGTATCATCATCATCTCATACCATGATTAAAAATAAATAAAGAAAG
>JAQMYF010000012.1:34742420-34765691 GCA_030014195.1 Neosilurus mollespiculum | reverse complement strand
TATTCCTTCCACCTCCTGACAACATCCCCAGTTGAGGTGAGCAGCTCCCCACTTCCACTGTAAACAGTGTTTGTGGATTAATGTTTCCCCTCCTGAGGTGCCTGATGGTGGTCCAGAACCTTTTCGAGGCCAACCGCTTTTTCTAGGCCCTCACTGAACTCCTCCCACACCCGAGATTTTGCATCGGCAACAGCCCAGGCTGCAGCACGTTTGGCCTGTCGGTACCTGTCCGCTGCCTTGGGAGTCCCACAGGCCAAAAGGACCTGATAGGCTTCCTTCTTCAGCTTGACAGCCCACCTCACCGCAGGTGTCCACCACATGGCTTGGGGGTTGCCCTCACAACAGGCACCAATGACCTTCCAGCCACAGCTCTGGGCTGCCGCCTCAATAATGGAGACACAGAACATGGCCCATTCAGACTCTATGTCCCCAGCCTCAGATCGGTCTGGCCGAACCCATGCCTTTGGCTGCCACGCGGCTCACATTGCACCCGACCCCTATTGCCCCTCCCACAAGTGGTGGGTCTAGGAGGGATCTAAAGAAATGACTATTTATTAATTAAGTTACAAATATGAATGTTTAGATATAATACCTAAATCGAGGGAATTCTTCTTTTCTGCCCACCTCATTTATATGCTATGTCAGTGACAAATAATCAGAAACTTTCTCTGGGGATGTACATGGACTTCTCTTATTATAGAGAGGATTACCGACTTTACACTGTGTGGCGAAGTGTCACTAAAAAAAAATCCTCCCTCTGCAAAAGGTCATTAAAACCTAAAGCATTATTCCCACTGCATATCACAGTACTATTATGGATGCATTACCTCCAGAATGAATGGAAACAGTTTTTGCCTGAATATTATACACACTGTTATTATTCTAAATGTAAAATATATTTTGTGTTTGTGCATGGGTGTGTGTGTCACAGAGAAAGAGTGTGAAACAATGTGTGTTACTTTTCAGCTTTCATGCTTCAGATTTCTCACAATGCCTCAGAGCTATAGCATTGGGGGAGGGATAATGTTACATTTATTTTTCAGCCCCTGGGGAGCCAATTGCTAAAACATTAATGAAAATCACCACAGCAACACAAGAAGTTTTAACACTGGATGCCACTGGATGTCTACAAGCAAACAAACAGTATTTGCTATATTAGAGCATTAGGGGGCATCTAGAGTTGATTCTGAGGAAGGACAATAGAAATCCACAATAGTAAAATACTATTTCAGTATTATTTACAGTATTACCACTGAATTTGGCATGACCAAACATTGACATAAAATCGTGTGTTCTCATTTACTAATAGAATACTTTAAAAAAATATATTTTATATCCAAAAGCAAATATGTTACTGAAATACAACAAAGCAATGAAATTAGCCTATACATTTAAATTTGTGGCATGCCTCAGCACTGAGTAATTTTTTTCCTAAATGGATGTTAAATTACAGGGCCATTGAGGTTTGCACCTTACTCTTCGCTGCTGGGCCTCCGAAACCCCCCCACCCCAATCAGAAAGCGAACTCTATTGTACCGAGGAACAAAACAATGTATTCTTCAGGAGCTATTCCTTCATGCTCAGGGGAAAACAGAGTGTGGCTGCACAATTGCTTGAGGTAGATTGAGCATGAACAAGCACCATCACCACTTTCATTATTTAACCTATAAACTTGTGTTGCCATGCTGAGACTTCTCTTTCTAGACATAACATGGGTGCCAACTCAAAGGAGCTCAAGCTGTCAAAATTGCACCCTAATTAAGCTTAAAGGAAATTAAGGAAGTAGTTACTAAACAACCTGTTAATTCCCAGTTGAGAAGGATGCAGATGCGGCAGGTACATGTGTAGATCTGGCTGAGCATACTGATCTGTTCCTCTTAATGTTGTAATGGTGACAAAGCGTGTCTTCACATCATATTTCATTAGTATAGGATTATTTCCAGTTAATGAATTGTAATATAACATTGTACTTCAGCATATAAACATGCCTATAGATACCACAGGAATAAATTAATAATACATTAATTCCCACCTGTTGAAAAAAGAAAACTGATATGTCTTTATTTTGTAACTATTTTTTGTGGAATACTCTCATCATTTCTTGTATTTGCCCTCTATACTTGTTTAACCTCAAGACTGAGCTGAAGGGCACATCTGAACTCAAAGGTCTCTACCATACCTCTAGATTAATTGTGAGTGCATGAATGAGGCGATGTAATACTGGGTTATAGTATTTTACAATGCAATTCCCTGTGCATGCCAAACACCATTATTTGAGGCCTCACCACCTGCCTCCACCCATACCACCAGTACCACAGAGCATGTGCCACAATCCCCAGCTGATTTATGCTTTTTAGCTGCTGGGGTTTTTTTTTTTCCATTCTTAGTTATTACCCCAGTGCCTTCAGGTCATATCAATTCCCAGAGTAATCTTGGTGAAAAGAATCGGTCCAGAGATAAAATTCTGTCAGTGATATGTTTCTTGCACAAGCACAATCAATGCTGACATAATGCTCAAATGACAGAAAACAAAGCTGAATGTATGGTACAATATTTATTATTATTTGAAGTTGAGCCATAACTGGAACAGATGCAAAGTGGATTGTTGTCAAATCTATCTGCTACTTGAACCAACTGAAAGGCTAAAAACAAACCACAAATTTGACTGATTAATGACTATGCTAGAGAAATCCTTACAACAACTGGACACTGCTTGAGCTTTGGCTCAATTAGACTCCTCATCAACTGCAGTTGCAAGCTGAGAGAAGAAACCTGAGGGTTAATAAACAGCCTGAGAGTCAGTGGTCCATTGCTGCCCATATAAGCGGCTCTTCTCCAGCAAATCCCTTCCCCTCTCTTTACCAGGGTTTTTTTTTTGTCATTGTAGCTGACAAGGGAAGAGATCAGGATTGCCCTTGAAAAGCTTGCGCCCAGTGCAGTACGTAGTATGCTGTATGTTGACTGATTAAGTCCTAGGGTTAGAGCAAAGGATAAATGAGCAATGAAAACCCATTAGCAAGCAAAGGACTAAGCATGAAACTACCAAAGTAGGGATATTTCTGGGGCACATAAAACATTTCACTTATGCAGGGACTTTTTTCTCAGTCTGCCAAGCAAATGGAATGGCAGACTACAACTTGCCTTTTCTTCTCTTTGTTCTTTCTGAGGAGAAAAAGAACAAAATGATCTGTCTTCTTTCCAGAAGAAAAAAAAACCTCTCTTTTCCGTAACAGCCTATTTCTCACTGTCGCACTGCCACAAGCCTTGGGACACTGGTGGTTTGTGGAAACCTCTGGCTGAAAGGAGACCTGTGACCTTCTACCAAGCTCGGTTATAGCTCTCCTCAAAGTGACCCCTAATCACAACATACAGCACTTGTCAAGGGAACAGCAGGGGCTCTGCTACACTAATCCCATTCCCCATATACTTCATTGCTTCAGTGCACCTGCACACTGCCTCTGATTTGTGTTTACACACAGCAAGAAAAAAACACATCTTAACCTTCACAGTGCAAGGAGGGAATTTAAACAAGATACACAGATAATCAAGAAAACATTTTGAACAGTCAAAAGATTCTTCAGTGTCTTCCTTTCTTCTCTCTTCTTATAGCGCTCTCAGAGTTGCAAATGAAGGCAAATGAAAATTTATCTGAGATCATGTGACACAGCAGGGCTTTGTTAACTAACAGAGACTGAACAAAAACAATAAAACCACCATTATAAAACAATTAGTTTTACTCCTATAATTTGACTGGTCAAGCAGCATTCTGACAGCCGTGGGATGTAGGCGGCACAGCAGCGTAGTGGTCACCATGTCCGCCTCACAGCAAGAAGGTCCTGGGTTTGAGTCCCAGGCTCAGCAAGGACGTTTCTTTGTGGAGTTTGCATGTTCTCCCCATGCTGTTCTAAATCATCCACATGTACAGTGGATGCAAATGGTTGTGTGTGTTGCCCTGCAATGCTCTGACGAGCCGGCTGAGATAGGTTCCAGCCTCCCTGTGACCCTGATAGTATAATCGGTTTGACAAATAGGTGAATGACTGAGTGAGCACTGATACATTCCTCTCTGCACTTCCTACTTTAAAACAGTTACTGTGGTAGTCTTAGCAACATTATCAGTGGACACAGCAGATCATACTAATCAGGAATATAAATTTTGACATTAAATATGACAGCTCACAAGATGAAAAGAAAGAAATGTCTCCGATAAGAAGATGCTATACTGAATATTGGCATGTTGTGATTAGCAACTCCACCTTCAGCCTTGTGCCTACAAGCAAATCACAGACATTTTGCTATTCAGTATCAGCACTCACTCAAATGTGACATTGCTTAATTTGAATAGACAACTACGGGTGTTCTATTAAAACAAAACAAAAAACCCCAGTGATATCAATGGAAAGGAAATACACCTTCAGTCCCATCCATGGCTAACTGCCTGCAGTTCTAAAAATGAGTAAATACATTTAGGGGGAAAAAATCAGCTGATGTAAGCATTGGTAAATAATAAGTAAATATTGATTTCAAGAATGAAAATAATACTGTATACTTCCATTAAATTAGAACAGACAGTAAACACTTATTCTGTTTTGCTTTGTGCTTGTACGCTTGTGAGGAACACTGCAGTTTAATTGGTGCAGTCTTGTGTGCCCACACGATCTCATCTTACCCACCCCCCTCATGGTTTAGCTTAAATCTTCGTCTTCTACTGAACCAGCCACCTTTATTCCTGCAACTGAGAGAGGCAGCAAAGTGCACTTACTAACTGTATTATTATAAATTTAATTAACCTGATTTGATGCCAACTGCTGGCGTAAGGCTCCAGAGCTTCAGAAAATGGAGCTAATGGTTGCACAGTGGGCATCAGAGAAAATATCCAGCACATCAAAGGGTGCTTTCATATCCTCTGAACTAAAATGCAATAAGACACAGTGACCCCTCAGGACAAACAGCAGCTGTGACCAAAGCCATTTTAATCTAGCACACTGGATGAGTCCAGCCCTATCTTTAATGATCTTTACTGCTGAATGGAAAAGCAGACACACAAGCCTGACGAACTCATGCAGCAAAACTGCGATCACGCCAGGTTCCACAAATCAGAGGAGACAACTAATGTGGTGGCCAACAGAAATGCAAAAAGACACCATAGAAAATGCCATCATCTTCCTTTTTCCCTAAATTTTTGACTGATAGCGTCAAAGGACTGATAGCGTCAAAGGGAGAGAAAAGGTTGCATTATATATTAACATTCACAGAAAACCAATAGAGAAAATGAAACCTGTGTAATGCAACACAATGCAACCACTGCAGTGTAAATTTTCTCCAGCTAGTGTTTACACAAGTGCTTTAGTTGGTTGATCATGCAGGGCCAGTGGAAAATGTTAATGAAAATGCAGGCCGTTAAAAAAAAAGCAAGTATCCGCAGAGCTGTAAGTGAACATAATTGGACACCCTTCAGATAGATGGAAAGCACAGCTGGGTTTTTCAAAAAGATAAGGCCAACACAAAGACCTTTCTGTCTCATAGCTGAATTAACATTTTTTAAAGAACCAGAAACAGTCAGCTGCAATACACACTATTAAAATGCCATAGCAAATTACCGATCATTTAATTTCAGTGGGTCTAACAGGAATCACTAAGGTTTCCCAGTCAAAGCATAACTGTACAAGGTACCAATGCCTAGTATGGCAAAAAGAGACCTTTATAGTATACAAATGTTAGACTGATTTATAATACTTTGGTGAAAAACGTTAATTCATTTGCCAAACTAATTTATCTGGATGAACCGATTTGGCTGGAGCCTGTTGGAGCCGACTGTGGACGTAGGTGGGGTACACCCTGAACAGCTTGCCAGTCTATCACAGTACCATTCGTTACCAATTAGCCTAATGTGCATGTCTTTCGACTGTGGGAGGAATCCAGAATACACACAAGCATGGCCCTTGCCAAGCCCAGGAGTCCAGGACTCGAACCCAGGACCTTCTTGCTGTGAGGCAGATGTGCTATTCTCTAGGCCACCATGCTGCCCTTGGGCAAAACAGTGATGTTAAATTATAGCAAAGCTAGGGACTGACCGCTGTGATGCGTATGTATTTTTCCTTGTCCATAATGATGTTACTTTTAATTTTTCAAATAAAGCAAGGGAAGTATAAAGTCCCTCAGTGTATATTTCACTGTGTGGCAAATGTGTATTTGTGGGGCAGTGGTGGCTCAGTGGTTAATGCTCTGGATTGCTGGTCCGAAGGTTGGGGTTCAAGCCCCGGTACCCCCAAGTTGCTACTGTTGGGCCCTTTAGCAAGGCCTTTAACCCTCAGTTGCTCAGTTGTATAAAAATGATAACTGTAAATCACTCTGGATAAGGGTGTCTGCAAAACACCATAAATGTAATTGTATATAGTTGGTGGACAACGATTATCATTCAGTATACTATTTACTTACTTCTGTGAAACTAATAAGAAAAATATAATTATGAATAGGTTACACTGAAAGGAAGTTAAAAAAGTGGAGGAATATGTCTGGATACCAAAAACATCCTGGATCCAAAATGTTTTGTTATAACCATATTATCTGTATAAAAACATACAGAAGGGTGATTGCTGCCTTATAACTCTAGGGTCATTAGATCACTCCTAAGCTCGGGTTACTCTCTGTGTACTCCGAACGTTTGGTTTCCTCCCAGTATCTACAATGTAGGTGTCTAGGTCTATAGGTGTGAATGTGTATGGTGCCTTGTGACAGATTAGTTCTACTTGTAAGGTTTATTCCATCACCAGCATTCCCTGGAAAGGATCTGGATCCACTTTGATCCTGAACAACAGTAAGCGATTACTGGGATTTCTTATCTGTAAACATGCTGGGGCAGGTGGTGTCATGGTCAGGGTGCTGGTGTCATGATTGAGAGGTCATGGGCTCGAATCCCTGTTAGACCCCTGGGCAAGACATGCACCCTGT
This sequence comes from Neosilurus mollespiculum, assembly GCA_030014195.1. Lineage (NCBI taxonomy): Eukaryota > Metazoa > Chordata > Actinopteri > Siluriformes > Plotosidae > Neosilurus > Neosilurus mollespiculum. The sequence continues at coordinate 34,758,741 of JAQMYF010000012.1, read as the reverse complement.
GCACCCAGCAGTATGAATGGGTACCTGTAAAAATATTGGGAAGGTAACCTGTGGCAACCTGTGAATAGGGTCCCATCCAGAAGGAGTTGAACTCCTAGTCACTTCACACTACAGAAACTGGATAAGCTCCGGCACTGATGAGCCACTAGGCTCGGGTGTAAAAGCCCTAGACTTTCCATCTGTAAACATAACAATAAAAATGAGTTTATACTTGTTCTTGTTCACAGAACAGTTAACTAACAGACAGGGTTTTTGTGCTGTATATTTTTCAATAATTTAGGGCAGATAGCAGCAGGGTCTGTCTGAGGTGTAATCCAGCATTATGCATTTGTTAAAGTCTAAAAAAAAAACAAGTCCAGGTGGGGGCTACAGCTCGGACTACTCAGTGCGTGAGTGCAGTTTATGAACGGAACTCTCTCCATGGTGCTGAATGCGTTTCCCAGGTGATGATGTCATTGAGGGCTTCTGCCATGGAGATAGAACTCAATAGAGTCACGCGGCTACGTCCAAAACTCAGTTATCTGCGCTCGTGCTACTGCTCAACATCACAAGGCTCTTTCAATCATCACCATAAATCAAGCATCATCATAAATAATCACACTAGACAATATGCGAGATTATTAGAGAGTGTGATTATTACAGTACTGCTCGAAGATTCCTGTCTGTCCAGTTACAGCCTGTCTGGAAAACTTATTTGAAGATCAGGTTGGGCTGTGAACTCACATGCTCTTGCGCTCTCTTGGCTGCCAAATCGCCTAGCAATACAGTATGGGTTTGTGCGTTTCAGCAAACGGGGTTTGCTTTCTCTTTACCTGTTCAACAACACATTCTCCACCACATTTAGTAATTAACACCACTGCCAACATGCAACACGTTAGAAATGACCCGGATCCTACCTCAACAAAGTGAAGCACACTGTGTGAGATTTGGGAGATGACCCACCACTCTAATCTCCTGCTTCATGGAGAGATGTGCCGTGATGTGCTCCTGAGCTTTACACGCCGTGTGAACCAACAGCACGGGGAAAGAGTGGCAGCCAAAACATCGGGCTGAGAGAAACCAACACACGACCAGCACACATGGAAAACAGCACCAGCACATGATCAGCGCTTACCGTCAGGAACACGAGCCGGGCTGCACGGTGATGCGATCTCCGACTGTAATCCGTTCTCATGGACCTTACTGGATGGTGATGGTGGTAGAGGTGGTGTGTGTGTGTGTGTGTGTGTGTGTGTGTGTACTCCTTCAGAATTGCTGCATCTCAGCGCCACATTCCGCTCCACTCGGCTACAGTAAAGCGCGCGACACCGAGCGCCGTGCACGACCCTCTCCACGGAGAAACACGAGACAAGGACGTTTCAAGTTTCATACAGCCTATATTCACAAACACCTCCCTCTGTACCCGTCCAGATAAGCCCCAAACAACCTACGGATTCCTTACGTTACACCAGCACAAATAATTCACGCTCTAATTATCATTTGACGGGTTTTTTTTTTTTTATCAGGAAGGAAGCAGCATTAAATTCCTTTTGTGTGGCTGAAGCTTTGTTCCTCTATACAATGGCTTGCTGTTAATAAATTGTTTTCTAGTCTATTCTCACGCCTAGGTTTAATTGCTGCTCTGCCTTATCTATCTCTCCCTTATCTATTCTTTTCTGTTTATTAGGTTACAGAAAGTGTCGGCTCTTGTATTCGAGGTCAACGTCTACAAAAGGATTAGAAATAAGTCACACAGGTTCACAAAAAAAAGAAGAAGAAGGAGAACGGACACTATAGAATAATATTAAAACATTTGTCAACATATTCATACATTTTCTGGTATAATAATATATAGCCTAACAGCTGGATGCTACTAAAAGTCTGTGAATATCAACACATACACAGAAACACTGAAATACAGCCTGTGATATAAATTGTGATGAGTGGCCTGTACCTGGCATTTAATAAGAGAAAAATGACTGGAGACACAGAATGAACACATGTCCACTGGGAAAAATCGAGCTGTTTATATCATAAATAGCCAGGAAAAAAAAAAGGTATGGTAATCCTACTCCCTCTGCTGTTCACTGTAATATCAACCTAACAGGAAAGGGTTAGTTCTCATTTCACAATTTACGGGTTAAATCACGGGTTGGTGGTAATAATAATAATAATAATAATAATAATAATAATAATAATGATAATAATAATAATAATAATAATAATAATAATAATAATAATAATAATAATAATAATAATAATAATAATAATAATAATAACAACAACAATAATAATAGTATTCCTGCAGTGATATTCACAGTGTAACCATTAACAAATAAAGGGATTTGTAGATTACAAAATAACATACTAAAATGTAAAGTGGGGAACAGTGAGGTTTTGGTAAGCAGGTCTGCCTCACAGCAAGAAGGTCTTGGACGTTTCTGTGTGGAGTCTGCATGCTCTCCCTGTGGGTTTCCTCAGGGCACTCCGGTTTCCTTCCACAGTCCAAAGACATACACATCAGGCTAACTGGCTTTTCCAAATTGCCCCTAAGTATGGATGTGAGTGTGAATGGTTGTGTGTGTGTTGACCTGCTTTGGTCTGGCGAGCTACTCAGGGTGTACCATGTTCAGGGTTCAGCAAATGAGTGATGATGAGTGAGAGAAAAGAAAATAATTTCTTTAAGAAAGTGGATTATGTACAATAGTACACAGTGAGTATATTGCTAATATCAGTATGGATTGGCAGCACACAGTAACGTTTGATGGGACACAGTGGGTTAAAAGAATGCAGTGAATAGATTTGATAGCACCCTGTAACTGATTATAATAACTGTGTTTGATAGGCAGGGTGTACTCCGATAACCCGAGAGGGCCATTAACATGTGCCTACAGGAGTACAGTTTGCCACAGTGGTTTAGCACAAGATAATTTGTTGGTTGCTTTTTCTGGAGACTACAAAGAAAATGTGACCGTATCCATATCTCATGATTAAATTTAAATTTCACTTTTCAATGTTAAAGTTGATTGTGAATTTGTCACGGTGTCTAATACGAATATGACTAATCTATTATTTTATTAATGGATATTATTAATATAAGGGTACCACATTTACAGTGGTGCTTGAAAGTTTGTGAAGCCCTTAATAATTTCAGTTTTTGCATAGATATGATTAAAAACATTATCAGATTTTCACACAAGTCCTAAAAGTAAATAAAGAGAACCAAATGAAACATGTAAGATAAAAAAATACACATGGTCATTTATTTATGAAGGAAAATGATCTATTACATATTTGTGAGTGGCAAAATGTTAACCTTTGTTTTCAGATTTCCTTGTACAGTATAAGTGTAACTATACATTTGAGGTAACTGCTGATCACTCCTGCACAATGATTTGAAGTCCATTTCTCTGTGTAGAGCAGCTTCAACTTTGGGATGTAGATAGGTTTTCTCACATGAATTGCTCACACATTTATATTGGATTGTGATCATAACTGTGATCACAATCCAATATAAATGTGATCATAACTGTGACTTGGTCATTCCGAAACATATATCCTTTAATCAGTCTTTTGTAGAAAAACTTGGGTCTTTAGGGTCATTTTGCTGCATGACCATTCAAGACCATTGTCCACTTCTGCAGCAGTCAACCAAAAAAATATCACTCTAAGGGTTATAATAGTCTGCGTGGTCTCAAAGGAACCCAATTTAACTTCTAAGAAACTAAAGGTCTCTCTCACATTGTCTAATATTAATGTTAATGAGTCCACCATCAGGAAAATACTGGACAACAAAGGTGTGTATGAAATGACTGCAATGAGAAGGCCACTGCTCTCCAAAAAGAACACTGCTGGCCTTCTACAGTTTGTTAAAGATCACATGGATGAGCCAGATCACTACTGGAAAAATTAAACATGATATTTGTTCAATGCTAAACATTTTATTATTCCTTTTTTTTTTCCCCCTGGGCCATTTCAATGTTAAAACTCAGATAAAAACAGCCTGCCATTTGGACTGACCTTACTCAGGAATTTTACGTTATCTAAAATATTAAAACACTGTTGAAATAGCAAAAATTTAAGCCAGCTTGACATATCCATATTGCGCACCCACCACACACTCACATGAGCTTGTGCATGCGTATGCAAGTACACACACGCACACACTTCCTTATCTGCACTTCTGTGTTATCTGATGCAATGTATAGTTTTACGTGAGAGGGTTGCAAGCCCCCTGCAGAACCTGTTCTCTAGTACAAACATCCAATCACACTCACATTCACACTTTGGGGAATTTTGGATTTGCATGTCTTTGGACCGTGGGAGGAAACTGGAGCACCCAGAGTCCATGCAAGCACAGGGAGAACATGCAAATGCCCTTGATGACCATAGGGCTCAAACACAGGACCGTCTTGCTGTAAAGCAAGAGTGCTAACTACTACGCCATCATTCTAGCCACTACATACACCCGTATATTACACACACACACACACACTAAGTAAATTCACTCACACACACAAATAAGGTGTAACATGCATTTCTGCCTTGTTCAGAAACTTTGCTGTGCAGCGTTACTGATATATTTAAGCTGAACAAGTGACCCATTGTGTCTGACAATTGTTGTTTTTTAGTAAAAGCTTAGTAATGTATTATTAATTAGGGAGATACACTCTGGTCGCAATAAATTCAAGTACCAGAATATTTTTAGTATCTTTGATGAAAAAAGTAAACTGAAAGAACTCCTTTTTATTTTTGAATTATAAACCATCCAAAACACCGCATTTTTCTGTACAAAAACCAAACAAAAAATTACTACGAACAAAATTTAAATTTTCTAAACAAAAATGTACACATTTTATTTATTCCTATTTATTTAAATAAAAATATACACAACTTTCCATTAAAAAGTTTATGATCTCGGGAAAATGATCATCTGAAACATAATGGGCTCCGCAGCAGTGTCTGCCATGACATTTTAGGCAGAAATAGAACACCCATGTCAACTAAAATGCTTGAGTTAATTCTGCTGCCTCAATCCTGTGCACAGTAGATTCCAATATATTGGGACTGATGTAACCATGTAACTTGTGTGTGTTGGTTGTTGTGAACTGGGACCACTGGGCCCAGTGCATGCTGACTCCATAACATACCGTCCATAATATATTGTGCAGCTTATGACCTCTTGAGTTCAAATGGTGCAACTACATTAGAATCATAATTAACAAAATTCTGATTTATACCATGCAAGATTGCAAATCACACATTCCCCACAATGCAGGTTACACACTGTTTTCATCATGGTGCATTGAGCCACAGTGTATTTTCATGCTTCTTTTTGTAATTATATGGGCCTACTCTTTTTCTTTCCTATATTCAGGTTACAAAACCACACTCCCATTTAAAAGTCATTGTATCAGTTGCTTTGTGTATGGCAGTTGCATTGTCTACAAGCCTAAAGGCTATAAGATTCAAGATGAACAATTTATACACAATATTAAATATCAAGGAATAGTGAGACAAATAAAATTTGATTAGTAAACATTAAAGAAGCAATTTCCTTAATTGGAGGAGTCATACAGGCCTATTTAAGCCTAATAAAAGAAAACATTTTATAGTTATGCATATACAGTAAGAGTCAAAGTTTGGACACACACCCTCAAAATCAGTTTGAATGGGCAGGCTTGTCCAAACTTTTGAATGCTAATCAAATACTGACAGGATTCGATTGTATTCCTTAACTGGGTTAGATATGACACAAGGAAATAGGTTAGATAATGGCCTACATGGCGTCTGCAGTTTCACAGCAGTGTGCTGATCTAATTCACTCCATCATTCAGTAGTACACTGTACTATATATGAATGTGGATGAAAGAGTGTGTAGTTATAAGTTGTAATGAATATTATGACTATATATAGGCACGGGCAATACAATTTTGTTTGCAATACTTTATGCATATGAATCCGTAAGCAGGCGGCAGGGCGGCACAGTGGTTAGCACATCCGCCTCACAGCAAGAAGGCCTGTGTTCGATTCCAGAGCCCCGGAGTTTCTGTGGTATGTGAGTTTGCATGTTCTCCCCATGCTTGCGTGGGTTTCCTCTGGGTACTCCGGTTTCCTCTTACAGTCCAAAATCATGTACAGTAGGTTAACTGGCTGTTCTAAAATCACCCCTAGGTGTGAGTGCTTGTATGTGTGTTGGCCCTGCGATGGCCTGGTGAGCTGTTCAGGGTGTACCCCGTATTCATCCAGAGTCGCTGAGATGGGCGCCAGCCTCCCCACGACCCTAATTAGGATTAAGCGGCTTAGAAAATGAATGAATGAATCTGTGAGCACACAGGAAAACCCTACACAGCAAAACAGGACTTACAGATTCACTCGTCACATGGTTATTTACCACTAGATTTTCTGCTGTGTTAACACCACACTGTATTTACTCTGTAACTTGATCTGATTTATGGTAGCACGATGGGTTTTCCGAGGAGGAAGAAGATGTAGTCTATTTTACCATGGGGCTTCCTTATTCTCATACCTCTGGAAAATCAGCAGTTCCTGGCGCAGACGAGGGTTTCGTGAGAATCTCCTGCTCTCCTTTACTTACCAGATCTCTGTGGTTTAGTTTGTGGTTAACTCAGCGTTAACTTCATGATAAAAAAGTACAGCTTTTTTTTTTAATAAGTGCAAATGTCAGGTGACATGTTTGTGTGTTTTCTAGTACTGTAAGGTGAGTCCTGTTGTATGAGAACATGTCAGAACTGCTAGAGAAGAGCAGCACTGCCAACGTCCTGTGTTTCTTATTGTAAACCTACTTCAAACTTTCAGCACTTTTATAAAATACAGACATTTAATTTAAGTCGAGACGGTTTTTCTTGATGCCTACAGTCTGACTCATAAAGCCATAAATACTCATAAAGTGGTGCAAAGTCAGGAATTTCCAAAAAGGGGCGGTGTGTACAGTCAGGTTACAGGAAGTGTTAACATTAGCTCTTCCACTCACAGACAGAGAGGCACATAAAGTCCCACATTCACAGCCCTTACACACACACACACACACACACACACACACTTTACAAGAGCTCCAACAGCTTGTCCGTTTCCTGAATCTACTCTGAACCGTATCTGAAGGTTCACACACTCCGCGCTGTGATGGCCGAAGTCACTCTGGCGGATCTGGTTCATCCTGACTGTCGGTGTCTAGACGAGCGCGTGAACAAGTTACTCGTCTCTCTGGGACGTGTGGCGCGCGAGCCTGTCTACGTCATTCTCCAGCAGCACGCGGACTGCTCCGAGGAAACCACCGCGCGCTCTCTTCTGGAGAAATGCGCCGCTCTCAACAGACGCGTCCACGTGTTGAGCGGCTGCAGCTCCGTCGCCGTGCTGTACGCCTTCAAGCGAGCCGCGGACGAGCTGGACGTTAAACACGTGCACGTGATGACGTGCAGGACGCGGCGCGCGGAGCTGCAGGAGTGTGAGCGGCAGCTGTTCACCGAGCTCTACACCTTCACCTACAGCAGCGTGCTGGACTGCAGCTCCTGTTCACCCCCACAGCCCAGCGACACCTGCACCCAGCTCACCCAGCTTAAAGAGCAGATCAGCGGCTTCCTACAGCGCCTCCCAGCGCTCCGGGGAGAAATTACCATCCTGAGGTCTTCACTCATCTCAGGTGCTTGCACTTCACTGGAGGGACACTGCAGGGCAAATCTTTCAAAGATATGTGCTGAGATGTTTATTACTCTGCTTCAACAGGTTTATTACTGCTTGAACAGGTCTGAAACATATTTAAAGTGAGCTCCGAACAAGCGTTCCTTCTGTTTTTCTGAAAGCACTGTGGGCGGCACGGAAGCGTAGTGGTTACCACGTCCCCCTCACAGCAAGAATTTCCCGGGCTCGGAAGTTTCTGTGGGTTTCTGTGGGTTTCCTCCTGGTACTCCGGTTTCCTCCCACAGTCCAAAGACCTGCACACTGGGCCAACTGGCAGTTTCAGATTGCCCGTCGGTGTGCATGTGAGTGTGAATGGTTGTGTGTGATGGTGTGCCGTGCCGTTCGGGGTGTACCCCACCTTCGCCCAATGTTGGCTGAGACACCCAGTAGTAGGATTAAGCGGTTCAGCGAATGAGTGAGTGAAATCACCGTGGCACTTCTACAGCTAGACATTGAATTGTGGGTGGTGGTGGCTTAGTGGAAAAGGCGGTGGGTCACTATACTCAATCCCCACTATCACCACTTCTGAGTCCTTGAGCAAGGCCCTTAACCTTCAGTTGCTCAGTTGTATAAAAAAAAAAAGATAATTGTAAGTCGCTCTGGATAAGAGCATCTGCAAAATGCTGTAAATGTAAGTGTATATTGAAAACCTCTGAAAGAATAGGTTTCCGATATCATTCCATCTAGGGGGTGCATTCAATGTAACTTGAAGACTGAGATCATAGCTACAGTATCTTCTATGTCTGTATTGTATTTCAACAGAAAAAAAAAAAACTTCAAGACTGTCTTGAAGTCACTTATGTGAAAAACATTCCTTCATTCATTTGACAAACTGCTTTATTCTATTAGGGTCATGGGGAGGCTGGCGCCCATCTCACCTGACTCTGGGCGAAGGCGGAGTACACCCAGAATTGTCAGCAGTCCATCTCAGGGCCAACACACACAACCATTCACACCCACGCTCATGTCTAGGAGTAATTTGGAACAGCCGGTTAGCCGAATGTCCCGGGTTCAAGTGCCGTGCTCTCCAGGTGCTCCAGTTTCCTAGGCTAATTGGCACTTCCAAATTGCCTGTAGTTGTGAGTGTGAATGGTTGTGCGTGTTCACCCTCTGATGAGCTGGTAAGCTGTTCAGGGTGTACCTTGCCTTCTCTCACTGGTTTAAACAGTCTCCAGCCTCCATGCAACCCTAGTAGGATTAAGCTGTTCAGCAAATGAATGAATAAACTTTTAAATTCAGTTGCAAAAACAAGAATATGGCTAAATGTGTCCATTCTTCCTTGTTTCTACAAAGATTGCTTTGCACACGGCTTCACCACAAGAACAGGAGGGATTTCCTACATCAGCACCCTGAGCTCTCTAAACCTGTTCAGCAGTTCTCGTCGTAGAGACTCACGTGCTATAGTGGCTGAGAACCTACGCCGCCTTGGCCTGTATGCCGGCTTTCAGCCTCACCAATTCCACCTCTGCAAGGTGGGACTACTGACCTCCCTACCCTGCAATGACTTAAATAATTCATGAAGCAATATCTGAGCCAATCAAACACTGATTCATGTTATTATTGTTTCTTTCTTTCTCCAAATGTATTTATATGCAATGTATAACATGCTTACTCTAACCAAGAAATATTTTTCAGTAAACTTACCTTCATTTATTATTTTTTTTTCTCATAACAATGGGTTGTTATATAACCAGTGTAAATGTAGAGCTTCTGTTTTTGTCTGTTAGGTTGCCCATGCCAGTGATGTGTGGGTAATGAACAAACCAGAACCTGAGAGTTACGATGGCATTGTGACTAATCAGCCAGGTGTTGTAATCGCAGCCCCAGGAGCAGACTGCATGCCTCTGCTTTTTGCTGACCCTGTGGGAAAGGTCATTGGAGTAGCACATGCAGGTGACTTCCCTCATGTTCCAATTTTACTTTCACATCTACATGGAATAACGAACTTTTTTCAGAGTGAGGTATCGGTTTAGATATGATCTCAGATCCTCATGAGTTTCACAGTAATTGGCTTCTTCAGGGCTTCTATAGCGTGAAACACAGTACAACACAGATGATTGAAATAATGCATCGTGGGTTTAACAGTGTTTAAAATAAATTACAGCACAAGTATGTTTGAGACATGTCCTTTGCTGAAGGTGAACATGCTTAAAATGGTTGCTATATGCAAAATAGTAAACAATTTGTGAGAATAAGCGCAATGTTTCAGATTTTTTTTGTTTGTTTGTTTTTTTGCTGGTAAGCACTCAAACATGATGCTTATTTTGTTTTCCTCACAATTTCCATCTAGGCTGGAAGGGAACTCTCATGGGAGTTGCCATGGCAACAGTAAATGCCATGGTACAGGAGTTTGGCAGTGAGCTTGCTAATGTGGTGGGTGTGATTGGGCCTTCTGTTGGACCCTGCTGTTTCACTCTGGGACAAAATTCTGCAAGAAAGTTCCAGGCCATCCATCCAGACTGTGTCAGAGACGTGGAGTCACCCACACCTTATGTGGATATCAGGCTTGCCACTAGGTAAAATAAATAAAAAAATAAAATAATAATAATACTGTTTGTTTTTGGAATGATCTATGCTCCAGAAACTACTGATATTCATTTTAGTGAAGAGTCATTACTCATATGTCTGGGAGATGATTTGTGCACATGATTACAAAACCTAGTAATTTACATAACATGATTATATAGTCAATGACTTCATAGCAATACTGGCCAAAAATGGCAAAAGTTAGAATTTGTGCTGTAAGAAGTTAAACACAGAATGACAAAAATTATTTGTCAAAAATGCTAAAATATACGTTTTGTTGCTTCTTGATTATGTCATCCTCAGAGGGACATCACTTTGTCACATTGCTAAAACCTGTCCTACTCTCTTCTCTAACTGATTTTAGGGTCCTCCTGGAGAGAGGTGGTCTCCTGCCAGAGCACATTCAGGATAACTCGGTGACAAACAGACCCAACATTACTCTCTGCACTTCCTGCTACCCTGAATCCTTCTTTTCCCATGTTAGAGATGGCCTCAACTTTGGCACTCAGATTGGCTTCCTGTGGATTACACAATAATATCCTTAGAATTGGTGCCTGTACTACACAATACGAGCATCTTGTTTGGCTGCACAAGCAAAAATCACTGATATTCACAGTACTTAGAGTTCAATGAGATTACATTTAGGGATAGACTGAAGTTGCTGCCATAACTTTTTTTTTTTACATCATGCTTTCTGGAGGCTAGGATCCAGTCTTTAAAAAAAAAAAACTAAATCTATAGTATGCAAAGGTAACACACGCTACACTATGTTACCTAGTAATGCAGCAGGAGCATTTGAATAGCCATAGAAGAACTTCTCCATGAAAATAATAGAAAATGGTGAACCAAAGAGAAAAGAAGTTGGTCAAAATGTACCACTTTAGACATTTCTGTCATTACAAAACTCAGCTATCTAATCACATTAAAGGAAATCTATGTATTATTTTCTAGTAGGGGAGCCTAAATTAACTTAAATTAGGCAGTGGTGGCTCAGTGGTTAAGGCTCTGGCTTACTGATCCACAGGTTGGGTGTTCAAACCCCAGTACCACCAAGCTGCAACCTTTGGGCCACTGAGCAAGTTCATCAGTTGCTCAGTTATAAAAATATGATAAATGTAAGTCTCTCTGGAAAAGGACATCTGCCAAATGCCATAAATGTAAGTTAAAATGAGCCTAAGTTTTTGTGAACTCCAAGCTGATGTAAATTTACTTTCATATCAAGCTAGCTTAGCTAATGCTGTGAACATGAGGGTCAAACAAAAGAGAGCACAAAGTGCATACAGGTTGTGTGCTTTTATTCCACTTATGGTTTATCTCTGCTTTGTACCTGGATTCACTACAACCAAATTTAGGATAAAGCACCGACTGAATAAGTGGATGAATAGATTAATGAGTAAAATATGCCAGTTAAATGTAACACTGTCATCAGTGAATGTAAAATAATTTTTGATTAACTTACCTTCTGTGTTTTATACAGTATAGCAGTCTAGTTTTATTTGCACTTTTAATAAGGCACCACAAATCTAGTTAATCTCTTAAATCTAGCACCCCAAAGGCTTCTCTGTTTTTTCTCTTAATGGATGCAGAACCTTACAACAAATGGCTTCATGTTCAGAGTAGGGGGAAAGAACCATCATGGTACTGTTTCCGTAGATAATATAGGTCACAGGCCTGAGGCACCTGAGTATAAAAGCAGACACTAGGTGGCTCCGTTTCCCTTTGCTTTAAAAAGAAAAGCTTGTGGTTGGCTCCCAACCAGCTATCACAAACAGCCCTTATCAGCCATTCTGCCATGTCATTATACACATCTCAGTTATGTCCTGTCTTAATAACCACCACATGGCCCATCTATTTATTAGTATATATTACACAGGAACAGCATGATCCGATTGGTTAGCTATCTTTCTATTAATAGACATTAATAGTGGGTGACTGAACTGTCAGTGGATGCGCATTTGCATGATGTGGAAGACATTTTCCTAGAGATTGGTGCCTTATGAGTGGTAGCTGTAGCTGTGTAAATGCTGTTGCCCTTTGTGTGGCTGAAAAGGCTAATGATTAATGATGCTGATGTGATGTACAACAATGGTAACTTACAATAGTGTTGTGGAAATGAAATACCTCAGGGCATCTAAAACACAGTTGCAAATGGGCGCAAATTTACTGGCATCATCTGATCAATAATAAATGGGAAATAAGCTGATGTCATGGAACAATCACAATTAACATTCTTAATTACTGTGTTGTTGTTTTTCTTCACATGGCTCTGTGGTGAGCTGGAGACAGGATCTGTAAACATTAATTCAGCAGTGTCAGTGATACTAAATTTGTAATGAGTGAGTAAAATCCCCAGTGTTGGAATAATTAGTTCAACATTTTATTGACTATGCCTAATTTATGATGCATTACATTTCTGCATGAATATAACATTAGCATTTAAAATCATTAGGGTTATAATAATCACATATACATACATACAGATAAGAATACATTTATATGTGAATATAATTTTTATTGATTTATTTATTTTTGCCTTTGTGGTACTGTGGAGGTTTTTATAAGGACACAGTTCCAAATTGTAAGCCATGCAGGTACACAGGTTATCCTTACACTCCTTGGAAGGGGCTGTTTACAGACTTCCTTGTGTCTACAGGATTAAGAATTCAGGTACTTGCATTCATATGAACAGAATGTGAATGTGAAAGTGAAATGCATGCAGTTTAATGTCATATTCAAATCTCAGATTCTAAACACCTAAACACCATGGCATTTTAAAAACACACTAAAGGTCAATGATCATTGCAATTTAATTATTTTATTTAGGCCTACCTTTCATTGAGAGGAAGAGAAAAGAATAGCATCAATTCATCAATGTTCATTCAGAAAGGATTATGAGCACTCCTCTGTAAATGGATGTCTGTGAAGAACACTTTAATCTTGTTCACATTATTCACATATCAGATGCATTGGTGTGTGTGTGTGTGTGTGTGTGTGTGTGTGTGTGTGTGTGTGTGTGTGTGTGTGTGATACTGCAGCCTCTACTCATAATGTAGTTCATAAGTGTGGTCTGTTTGACAGGAGAAACACAGGCAATGCCTCTGTTGTTTACAGTTATTTACGGTTCCGGTGTGATCCTCCATGAAGACCTCATTTTCTCCCTCAATATAAGTAGCACGTGCATATACACATACATAATGTGATCAGAATTAATTCGTACTCATAAATAGCATCGTGGTGGCATGGTTGTGTAGTGTTTAGCACTTCGACCTTATCTCAAAATGGTCCTGGGTTGGAGTCCTTTGCTTGGCAAAGGCGTTTCTGTGCAGAGTTTTCATGTTCTTCCTCTGCTTGCATGGGTTTCCTTCCAAAGACACGGACATTAGACTAATAGGATATTCTCGTTTGCTCCTCAGTGTGACTGTGATTGTGGATGGTTGTGCGTGTTGGCCCTACAGTGGTCTGGCAAGCTGGTCATGGAGTACCCTGACTTTGCCCGGAATTGGCCGAGATGGGCTCCAATAATAAAGGTTAAGGAAAATGAAATAGCAATGTTCTTAGGTGTACTCACATACAGCTGCACTCTTTGCTGAACAAACTTTATAAGTGCTTTATAATGTTTATCATCTGTCACTTCCCTGAGGCCCATGTGTAAGAGTATAAACATATATTCAGATCATGATTTCCACATTCCAAGAATGAAGATCAAGGAAAAGGAAGAAAAAAAAGAAAAAGGTTGAAGATCATCAAATTATTATTTGCACACATGAAATTTAGTGAGACAGGAGAGGCAGTGCAGAGTTCTGTTGGTAGCATGACTCCAATCATCCGCGGTAACCCACACGTTGTGGTCGGGAGCACACCATTCGTTCACTGTCAAAGCATTCTTTACAAACAAGCGCTCCCTCATCGCCACACAGGGGTCTTTTTGAAGACATTTCAGGATTCCATGAAACCAGAATGTTCCAGAACGGAAAACCATCTTGCAGTGGGTTGAGAATTTCAGAGCGACAGGCTCAGCTTTGAAAAGAAATCTGATTGCAGTAAGATGGAGCTACAGCACACACATAAAACATTTCCCTTAGTACTTCCAGGAGTGATGATAATGTATATATACACACATTTATATATATATATATACACATAATGATATTACATTATATATTGTATATAATGCTTACACAAAACTAATATTTTTTTTTTTTTACAATATTTACAGTGCATCAGAGTTACAGCGATTACTTATGACTCATTTATTCTTTAAGACTGTAAGGCTGTTTCATAACAAATTTGCTTCCAAATTTGTAGTTTTTTCACTCTCAGAACTAAACTAGTTCAGTTAAATTTAGTTCAGTTAAAAGACATAACAAAATGCATAAAATAAACAGTACAAAAATGCAGAGGATGTTAAAAAAATCCTAAAGCACAAGCGTCACACAAATACAGTCTCTTGTCATGCAACAGTTACTTAACATCTGTGCTTCTGAGTAGTCAGGCTATTATTGTATCTTGCAGGAGTACGAAGGCTAAACATCATTTCATGTCATTGGATGTCCTCTCTCCTATGTGCTCTCTCTCTCTCTCTCTCTCTCTCTCTCTCTCTCTCTCCCTGTTTCTCGCCACACAAATAAACAGCACACCTGAGAGGCTTATGAGACCCCCCCCTCCCCTCTCTCTGTTTCTGTGTGTGTGTGTGTGTGTGTGTGTGTGTGTTTATGTGTGGGTGTTGTTCATTTATCTACAACATCCCTCAAAGTCACTTTAGAAAATATAAAATTCAGCATACAAAAGAAAATGCGTTGCCTCTTTCTTGTTTTTATTCAGAACCCAAAATTGTCTCTCTTTGTATTTTGTTATATAAGTGTTGATCGCACTTTCCACCCTCACTAGTGACATTTTCTCTATACACACTCTCCAAATACATGCGGCTGTATCAGCCACCCACGGAGCTCGGTCCTGCTGCCGTAAATACACATCCTATCCGTGCTTACATAAAGGAAGAATATGGTTTTTAAGGCAACTACAAATGCCAGAAGTCTCCACACTCAGATCTATAGACATGACTTTCTGTCCTTCCACTGTGAACAGTTTTTAGTAACATTGTGTATAAACTGGAAGATAAAATATCTGGGAGTCAGGAACCTACTGTAATAAGAAATGGAGAGTTCCTCACACCAGGGGTAGAAGGAATCTCCCCGCCCCAACCGTGGTAGTGTTTTTAAACACGTGTAGGTTAAAAATAAAATTTATTCTGATTTTGAAAAGAAATTTTAGTGCAGCAAGTTTTCAGTGATGTGAGAAATATAGAAAAAGAGAAACGCTAAATAAAAAAGGGCTGCTTTTTAAAAACCACAAACATCTGTCCCCCTTGTTGGCCTTCCCCAATAGCATGCCATGGTGACCATCTCTGATTTCTTATAATGTACACAAAGGAAGTGGTTTATAAATAGAACAAATAACTAGAAATTTTATACATGGAAGTACATGGAAAACAGTGGCTTTTTTTGTCTTTATGACATTCGATCTAAATCCATAGTACCATAATGAATTCTCTAGCATTCTGAAAAAGAAAGGTCATGCTATGCAAATAATAAATACAAGAGCTAAACGCGATTTTTATATTTGCAATTTATTTTGTGGATAGGAGGCTAGTCCCAGCTATGCCTTGACTAAAACATGAAATAAGAAATGAATCCATTACCAACCCACTATCTTATTCAGATAGACTGACAGGTTTGATGTTTCTTTGGATAGCGTAAGGTCCCACTGGGAGAATCCGAGCTCATCAGTGAACAGTGTAGGGTTGTAAATCTCTAAGTTTATTCAGAGGCTGCAGGATTTCTCTGCTACAGACTAGCCCACTGTTGCTGCAGAGTGAATCATTTACACTGAGGCTGATGCAGCAGTTTTCCGTACAGCTTTCCAACTGCAGACCTGCAGAGGATAGCTAATATAAAGAAATTTATGCAGTGACAGAAAAAAATCCTGGCACATCTCTTATGCTACTGTTAATCAGCTCCTTTTTAGCTGCAGTAATTCCAGGACAGAGAAAACATAAGTCAAGTTAGAGTAATATATATATATATATATATATATATATATATATATATACATACACAGA
>JAQMYF010000012.1:34714971-34737023 GCA_030014195.1 Neosilurus mollespiculum | reverse complement strand
CCCGTTGATAGTGGGGCTTGAACCCCCGACCTTGGGATCCGTAATCCAGCACCTTACCACCAGGCCACCACTGCCCTATTATTATTCATTTAAAATTGTATTAAAAAATAGTAGCATTCAAAATATTTTCTTGTTTCTTATTGTTGGAAGGCCACCAGTTAATTTTTGCCATTCTTCTACACGGCAATTTATCCATCATTGACGCTGGCCAATTATACCATGATTAGCACGTGCCAGTGTTAGTCCTCACAGGGCACTGTGGCCCTGAGTTATCAAAACTTCTATTTATTTTCCCCCTATTTATGCTGTCGCAAGCCATATCTGAGATTAGGTTACAATGACTAAGACAGCGGTGCAAAATGTGGCCATCCAACAGTGCTGTCAATAGGGTGTTACCCTATCTATCTTATTTGCTTTCCATGTTCCTCCTCTTCCCCTCATCACAGAGAAACATAGAAAGAAAATGTCTGCCCACTCTCAAGACTAGAGGCGTGGTCCTTGTTTAGTGGAAAAAAGTATCTACCCATATAGCACATGTTAAAACAATTATTCGCCAAAGGCGAGGTGAATGTCACTGAATAGCCCAGGACCATTCAATTCATTATCATCCACCAAGTGAACAAATGTTATTTTAAAATTAAGATAAACAAATATCAGATTGCTGAAAAAGAATATTTTAAGAATTATATATTTTTAATGAAATGCTTAAAATGGTCTTGTTTAGATATTTTGATTTGTTAAAATGTTTCTACGTACCTTTTTGCAGTAATATCTTCTTGGATTTTTGTAAGAGTAGTAACATAGTTCAGAATTTATTATTGTATTTAACTGTGAAATTGTGAAAAAAAAATTTGATTCTTTTTTTTTTAATAACTCAATAACTCAAAGTAATATAACTCAGTGAATGTGAATTGTAATTTAAATTATTGAATATACAGTCCTATGCTTTCTCTCTCTCTCCAGTTTGTACTTACACATTCTTCATTATGATTTGAAAACTAGTGGTAATGATTTGTAACTACTGATTTGTAACTACTGATGTTGGTACCAAATTTAGGATTCTTACAATGTGGTTCCCAGAAGAGGGATGAGGGAAGCCCTGCAGGCTGGAGTATCTTTCAGTACCCGGAAAATTCAGTCTACTTTAATTCATTATCTGTAACACAACAGTAACTGATCCAGGCTCCTGGCTATAGTTTTACATCCCTAGACAGCTCCTAGGTAGTCCGGCTGATCTAGGGTGTACCTGTTTTTCCTATTACAGATTGGTTCACTTTTACTGTTACAGAGGATTTGTGATACAATCCAAATAACAGGTCACTGTCAACACACATATTGCAAAAATGAAATTGTGAGGATTGATATGTTTTAGCTTCCCATGCCAAGGTACTCATTACTCCATCAGATAAGTAATAGCATCAGATGACATGTAAGAGAACAGTAAAGGGCGTGACAGAGCAGGCTAGAAGAAAAACAAACCTAATCCACTGGCATTGTATTCACCTCTTATGCCTGCCTGACTCAGGTGTCACTGCTCTTTGTTTTGCAAATTTCTCAGTTGAAGCTCCATATGGTTGGCACTATATGGCACATGCTTGTATAAATACATAGAGTGTAAATAATTAGACATCAGATCCAGGCTCAGTTTTGAAGCCAGCTGAAATCTAGCAATACTGCTGGTTGGGTGCGGTATAATTTTAGTGCCACCTCACCCAGTGTTTTTAAACCCTAAAACAAAATTTCAAAAGTAAAAAATATCCACACCTCTTTTCATCTACAGTGTCTAATTCAAACAGATTGTTTTCCCTATACATATTTTACTTTCCACCAAAAATCAGTTTTTAAAACATTACATTACTATTAATTATTACAGTTTATTGTAAAAGTTATTTGAGGGTAAAGGCACACAGTGAGGCATACAGACTGATACAGAAATACTGAAAGACACCAGCTGTGATTCAAGCAGCATGCTCTGTGTTTTCATTACATTTAGTGACTAAAATGAACTTTTCTAACTTCACCACAGAATTCATTATCATACCTAACTTCTCTGGACACTCGCAGCAGTAAAATCACCATTACTCTTAAAAACAGGAGAATCATGTTAGCTACTTAGCCTTATAAGCTAGCAATCACATTACTGAAATGTGTGAATGGCATCTGTTAATCACTTAACACACACACACACACACAATAACATTAAGATGGATTTTATAAATAGGTGTTCCAAGTACCTACATTTTAAACTCACCCTGCCTGTACTGTTGTTTTAATGCTTCTCGGGAAGCCATAGTTAACCTGTCAACAATTTCCAGTTCATGCCAAAGTGATAAGTCCTTTCTAGACACATCTGTGTTAATGAATTATCTCCAGCTGAAACTATTTAAGCTGTCTGGATAGATGTAATAAAGAGAATTTGAGAGTTTGATCATTTACCCAGGAGAAAGGGGCATGATAAACCGAAGAGCAACAACACCTAGCAACTGCACATCTACTTCACATGCTGAAGCTGGAGAAAATCCCTAGTGCACAGACTCTGGTGGCAAAGAAATGGCTTCATTTCTATAAAATTGAAACAAAAGGGCCAAAAGTTTATATCATTAATATAATACTTTGCATCTCTAAATGTTTGCTAAATATTTTAATGGAATACAAGTTTAACTGAGAGTGGATATAGTGAAATGGTTGTAATCTGGATAACACTCCTCTACTTAATTCAACCCCAAATCAGAAAAAAGTTGGAATGGTTAATTTCATTTTTGAACTGCGTCATCCGTTATTGGTGTCATGGGGAGCCTGGAGCCCATACCTGCCAATTCTGGGCAAAAGCAGGGTACAACCTGAAAAGACATTGGGACAGTGAAGCATTTACAACTTTGTAATGTTGCCATTCTTTCTCACAACACTCACTCACTCATTTGACAAGCCGCTCCTATTAGGGTCGCTTTGGCTGGAGCCACTCTCAGCTGACTCATCTGAGCAAAGGCAGCGTACACCCTGAACAGCTCGCCAGACCGTTACAGAGCAAACACACACAACTATTCACACTCACACCTTGAGGCAATTTGGAACTGCCAATTAGCCTAATATGCATGTCTTTGGACTGTAGAAGGAAGGAGTACCTGGAGAAAACCCACGCAAGCATGGGGAGAATATGAAAACTCCACACAGACACGCCTGAGCCCAGGACTCAAAAACAGGATCTTGGGATCTCTTGTTGTGAGGCGAACATGCTAACCACTATGCCACCTTGCCACCCCCTTCTCACAACACTTAAAAGACATTTAGACTAAGGACACCAAGCAATGTAGCATTTCAGGTTTTTTATTTGTTTGATTCTTCTTGAAAACAGGTCTCAAGTGTGCAAAATCACAGGATCATTCTTCTCACATTAATCATATCAGAATTTGCCTCACATTCTCTATTAGGGACAGGTCAGGACTGCAGCACCTGTACCCTCTTTTTCAACAGCCATGCCTTTGTGATGTGTACAGAATATTATGCACTGTCTTGTTGAAACTTGCAAGAACATCCATGGTAAAGATGTCATTTTGAATGTGGTATATATGACCCAAAATTCAATATACTTCCATCCATTATCTATAGCACTTATCTATTCGAGTCACCGGAGAAGCTGGAGAGAATTCCACCACACTTTGAAAGAGAAGCAGAGTACACCCTGAACAGGTCGCCAGTCAATTGTAGGGCTAACATACAGTGGACATTAACAACAATTCTCACTCATATTCACATCAGTGGCCAAATAACAGCAGCCAGTTGGCCTAATGTATTGGCTTGTATGTCTTTAGACTGTGACAAGAAACTCTGAACTCTGAGAAACGCCTGAAGGAAACCCGTTCAGGCACAGCAAGAACATACAAACTCCACACAGAAACACCCAATTTGGCACAATATTCATATCCAGAACCTTGTTGCTGTGAGTTGACTGTGCTTACCACTACACCACTCTGCCACCCTCACTGTATTTTTAAGCATTAATGCTGTCATCCCAGAAGTGTAAGTTTTCTTTGCCAAAGGTACTGGCAACCCCATACACTGGAAGAAAAAGAAGAAAATCAAGAAAGTAAAAATGTCTAGGAAATTAATCTATTTTTGCCCCACAACAAAAACAATATTATCAAGCATTTCTTTTTCTGCAAGAAAATGCAACCTTGTTTTTAGATATTTTATCTTGCTTTGGCTCACTAGATTTAGCAGCTCATTTTGAGTTGGATTCATCTAGAAACATGCATTAACAATGCATCACATTCAAGGAGCATGATTTCCTTTCCTTAATTTAGAAATTAAGCCATCAGTATTTTCTTAATTTTATAACTTTGAAATAAAGCAAGACAGGGTAGTGGCTAAGTGGTGAGCACTGTTAGCACTCTCAGCAAGTAGGTCTAATCTGAAGTCAGCTGGGATTAGCACTAAATTTCCCTTTGACCTGATGGATAAGCAGGATAAATAGCAAATAAAAATAAAGTGAAAGCAAAATGCACTACTAGAAATGAGCCAGTAAAGGCAAAAGGGTAAACAAATATTTCTTGACACAAACTCTTTTAAACTGGCATTCAACTCTAGTCACTGAAAAACTAAACAAAAGTTCTAACAAAATAACTTCCTGCTAGAAGAAATCACAAGGTAATACTATATTTTAGAATGATTTTGCTTTACCAAGAAAAGAGACTTTTATTGCATTTAAGAAAAGATGTCTTTATTTCTCGTGCATTTTGTGGAGTGTACCCTGACTCTGGCTTTTGGAGTTGTTGCTGATAACAGTCCGGTATACATTTATTCATTCATTTTCTGCAGCGCTTAAGCCTAATTAGGGTCACGGGGAAGCTGGCGTCCATCTTAGCCGACTCTGGGCGAGGGCAGAGCACACCCTGGACAGCTTGCCATGCCATCGCAGAGCAGAAACACACTGACAGCTATGCAGCTACTCTTGACGAAAATCATCAATGGGTCTTTTACATGCCTCTCATCATAGACAGTGAGAGACATGGCTGGCCTTTGATAACCCAGTTAGCTGCACTGAGGGACAGCAGTGACAACCCGTTGATAGTGGGGATTGAACTTGGGATCAGTAATTCAGCACCCTGCCACCACTGTCCCTCTTTCTTATCCATTTCTTCCAAAAAAAAAAAAAAAGACCTAGAGTAATGATTTGTTTGACCAAAATATTCCACTGTGTGGTCCATCCCAGATGCCTCAGACATATAAACATAAGGTTTCATACTTGCACTTGTAGATGTAACAATGTATTGTAGTGGCCATGGGATTATAATAGCTATATTGTAGATAAATTATGGTTCTTTTTTTATATACTGTATTAATCATGCATGGCAAAATTTGCCCCACCATTTAACCTAACCAAAGTGGGCACACGCACGCATGCACACACACACATTCTCAGAGGGTTTTTTTTTTTTTTTTTTGCAGCGCCCTGAGAGCAGTTGAGGGTTAGGTGCCTTGCTCAAGGGCACTTCAACCATGAATGCGGAGGAAGGAAAAGTGCAGTTCACCGCCCCACCACACATTTTTCCTGTTGGTTCGGGAATTGAACCAGCGACCTTTCAGTCCATAACCTGCTTCTCTAACCATCAAACCCTTGACACAGTGCTGTATGAGTGATTGAAGATCACAGGTGTTCAGCTTAGGCTTGTACCCTTGCTCTTTGGGCACCAAAATTCATCGAGATTAATTACATTTTTACTTAAAAAAAAAAAAAAAAAAGAAAAATTTACGTAAATACTTTAATGATATTGTGCAGAGCAGAGAGGAAAATATCTATGCCCATCTTGTGTTTCTTTAAAGAATTTTGTTAACATTTTGATCATTTTCTCATGCATTTGTTGACAAACAAATCACATAAATATTAATTAATTTAACTCTTCACTAATCCCAAAATCCTAAATCCTAATCCTAAAGCCCCTTACCAAACTCTTTTTAAAAGTGCTTAAGGTGTGAAACAGAAGAATGGATGTATAGTAACCAGTGACATGAAGTTGACCAGACAAAAAAATAAATATTTTTGGTTCATACTCTCTGCAATGAAATACCAAGGACTGAGCAGTTGGTTGACTCATGTTTTTTCCCAGATGAATGTAAACCAACAGCATAGTTCCTTAAAGGAGTGTTGTTTGTTCTTTGCTAAGTCACTAAAAGGTTATGAGCTACAGGTTGCCATAAGTGTGGATGTCAGCTCTAACATGCTGCCGCGAATCCTACCTGCCACCTTGTCCATATCTGAGTGACATTTCATTCACACTTAGATAGGGAATGTCTTATACACACATTACATCACCAGACAGACACTGAATAGAGACAGAAGGAACACAGATGCCGCAGCGAGTAAAGTAAGTCAATGTGTGACTTATTGCAACAAGACTTAGTTACATAGTGGGACAAAGAATATTAGATTTATATTGTCTGACACCCAAAGCAGTCTCAATTCTGATGGACATACAATGCCATCTCAGCTCCAATTTTTTTTATTACTGACCAAGTCTTACTCAATACATACAATCAAAAGTAGTTAAACAACAAATCCCGTGAGTGATATCTCACTTGCACTGCAGCTTGTATCTGTTGGCACAGTCTACAGAGTCTATTTATAATGTGTTGTTTAGAGCTCACTGCAATTCTTTTATCCCCACTGGGCCCCATTATCCCCCCTCACCCACCCACAGTTGTTTGTTCATGGAGACGATGACTAACTGTGTCAGCTATGTACCTGTGGAGGAATACAATCCCTGATCAACAGATGAAGTCACAGATATCACAAACCTTTTCCTGGAAGGACAGCCCATGGTGTTAAAGTTTCAGCCGAGTCCTGTAGTTCATTAAAATTCTCTCTTCATTAAGGAGCATTTATTTTCCCAGGCAGTGCAGGAGCGAGGAATACAAAACTGAGTTCAGTAGGACCTACCCACTTTTGCATATTTTCTACTGGAATGGAAAGATGTTAGTGCTTCTCTATCCAGTGGCCTGGATACAGAAAAAAGGGAATAAATGTGGCACATAAATATGATTCACATTAGCCGTGGGAGATGGACTTCGATGGTTTTAAACTAGATAAGTAGGGCACTGCTCTGCTTTTTCCTCTCTTCTTTTTAATGAAGTTGGCAGAGACCTCAGTATATGTTTGCCATATAAAATGTTTATTTATTGCCACTAGTTTCTGTGGCCTGGTCACCAGTAGGGCACTGAGACTGGCAGCATCAGCAGATGGACATTGGCCCATTCAAACAGATTGGTGCTTCAACTTACACATCTGCCATTTTATGTGGCATAGTTCTGGTCTTTTAACGCATCCTTGAAGTCAGTGGAAACCTGACTTGCATGTTTCATGTTAATCTTGGCCCTGTGAGACACAGCAGGCCTTCCTTTGAAAAGCATTTGCCATTAATGAATACTGGGACACTGAAAGGAAGCGATTTTCTCAGCTGTTTATCCAAATAAGAGGGACAAGCGGTCCTTGATCGTGGTACACCTACCTGAGCAGAATCCAAGTATGCAAATATTTATGCTTTGCCATGAAACGTATCATTGTAACATGTCTGAACTTACAGAGTTTACATCTACCACACCCTCTGGTCCAATTGCATGGTCTGGTGAAAAAATACACAGTGTCTGGTGAAAAGAAACTTCATATGGAATAAAAACAAGCTGTGTTTGTTTTGAAGTGCTGTGACTGGGTTACAGTGCAAAAATAACTTTACCTTTAATTAATCCTTTCTCTTTTTTCATTTTTATAAGGCTTCTGCCACTTGAATCTTCTTTATTAAAGGAATTAGTTCTAAACTTCAGATCTTCCCACAAAGCACGAATGATATATTATTAGCAATTAATGGCAGGCAATGGCAATTATTAACACGTACAATTTCTTTAATAATTTGACAGTTATAATACATGACTGCATGGAGGTGTAGCTTATTTGCATTGCCACCCCGAAGCTAGAGAATTCCTGATATGGTTCTGAGTTCATGGTAGTGCCTGTGAGTCTCTCTGTGTGTTTCCCTCTGTCTGGGTGGGTGTCTTTAAGTTCACTAGTTTCCTCCCACCTCACATAAGCATGTTACAGTCACTATTTATTTATTTATTTATTTATTTATTGTTATTTTCATGTTACGTATGTCATGTCCTTGCTCCTTTATTCTTAGTGAAACAACTTCTTTCATTATGCTTGCAGAATGTTAATAGATGGAATGGCTATGCTAAATTGCCCTATAGGTAGGACTAACTGCATAAATTTGGGTGTGATACCTTATGTTGGACTTGTACTTAATCCAGGGTGTATTCCCACTTTGAGCCTGGGATAATCACATGACCAACATAAATAATTACTCATAAAGGAATGAGTGAATACAAGTTTACACTAGTGTAAGAGAAAAATTAATTAGTTTTAGAGTCCAAATGCACAGAAAGATTTCAGTACCTAACTTTTTAAAATATATCATTCTCATGAATCCAGTGTGCCATGACATTTGCTTATTAATACTGTGTACAGATGGTTGTGATGGAAAAAACTGCTAGATAACTAGTTATCTTACCTCTTTTTCTCTCTACTACATCTGTCCTGTGTTGAGCATGCCCCAGCCCAGCAGATGTCTTTCAAAACAAGGTAAAGTAAGACTGATGAGCTTTTACACCCGAGCCTAGTGGCTCATCAAGCCGGTGCTTATCCCTGGTTTCTGTAGTGTGAAGCAACTAGAAGTTCAACTCCTCCTGGATGGGACGCTAGTCCATCGCAGGTTACCTTCCCAGTATTTTTACTGGTACCCATTTATACTGCTGGGTGGACAGAGGCACACTTGTGGTAAAGACCTTGCGCATGGGTCTTAGCACGGTGGGGGTCTAACAGGGATTCGATCTCACGGCCTCCTGATCATGAGCCCAGCACCCTAACCACTACAGTACCTGCCCACTCTTTCAAAACAAACCCTCCCATTAATTCCTTTGCTCCATATACTAAAGACTCACTTACTCACACGGTTACTATGTCTGGAATCAGAATTTCCATCATTACATATAACTTCAGTGAAAGGTGAAACTCCCCCACCTAGAGCTCATGGAAACACACCTATACATTGTGTGTTTTGTGGTTACTATGGGGTTAAGTTTTAGGCCACAAGCATCTCTGACTCCAAATTGTGAGTGGCTGCTTCTCTTTTGCGCTTAATTTTTACTTACAGTTCAACTTTATGACCAATAAAAGTTCCAGTCCACTACCAGATCTTGTTTCTTGTACTTTAGATCAGCCTTTACTAATATATTAGAGCAGAACTTTAATAACAGTCACCACAACATAATGTTCAAAAAATATAAGTTGGCAGATGCCACACATGCACACACATACACACACACACACACACACACACACATGCACATTTTTGAAAGCATTTTTAATTGTTAGGACTGGTTCCATTCTATACCAATCCATCAAGTTCCAAAAAAGGGTGTGTCTGCCTATTAGCATGTGAACTCTGCTCTGTTCCCTTAATCCACACAAACACCAATGTCATTCAATAATGCATAAACTTTGAGCAGTGTGTGGCTCCTTTCTCTTTCACAACAAGCCGCTCCCATCATGAATACAACCAACTGTGTCCGTACCTGAGTACTTGCCTGTATGTAAAACAACAAAATAACACTCTCTAGATGGGTCAGTAAATCAGAGCAGCTTGACAGTGTCACTACCATTCTTTTCCTAGCTCTCAGTGTCATTTCTCCTGATATGTAAACAATGCCTATGACAGCATGCCCACAAGTATTAACACAAATTCTATAATGGAACTATGTGTGGTAGGTGCACATGATAACAACTGGTCTGGTGGGTTTTAAGTTCAAGATTATTTTGTTTCTTACAATAAAGTTAGTTACTTGTTTCTAGAAAACCAAACTTATAAAAAGTGTTTTATTATAACCCCTAATTTAAGGAGACTTCTAAGTCTTTCTGAATCAATACATCAAAGTGCTAAGCCCCGGCAGGTAATGGTTAGGGTGCTGGGTTCAAGATTGAGAGGTCTTGAGTTTAAATAATGTCAGGCCCCCTCTATGCAATAAGACCTGGGCATGCCATCCAAGAGGAGTTGAACTCCTTATGACTTCATGCTACGGAAACTGGGATAAACTCTGGCCTGATGAGCTAGTATGCTCGGGTGTAAAAAGCCCAGCAAACTTTAGCTTCACCTGTGCACTTATTCAACAGTGCACCGAGAGCTGGGTTTTTAGATTGGAACCAAAACTACAAAAATTAGACATTTCATTAATCATTAACTTCCCCAGATATAGCACCACATACATGCGACCTTTCCTGCAGAGATGTTCAGCTTGAGCTTGGAGACTAATTTATTCCTCCCACATGGCTCAAAGGCCTATATTCTTGTTCTCTTGCACACAATAGTGTATACCTCATGCTGTGGAATCCGAGAAACATGTGCCTTTGTTCACACGTGCTGTGTTTTCCTCCTCCAGTCTCCAATCCTGTCAGCTCTGTCTGGCCTTGCGTGACTAAGAGACTCTGTGTCAAAATGTCTGGAGCCTGCAAAGCACCCTTGAAATATAACTATCATACACCATGACTGCTGCAAAACAACATGCTCAGTGCAAAAAATCTAAAAAACAAAAACTCAGACAACCTTTTATGGAACAATTATGATTTGCTCAGACATAAAGTTAGATAACATAAAGATATAATCATATGATAATAAAAATATTTTCCAATATTCACAAGTTCCCTTTCCTACCTCCTAGAAACCTTTAATAAACAATTTTACACGGAATAGATAAGTGTGACTGGCCATAAATTACTTTTCTTTTATGTAAGACATTGGATTTAAAATATCTCACAGCCACCCAGCTGTCTGATTCTTAAATCAGGCTCTTTAAAACTATAAATATGCATTCAAGAAACATAGATATCTAATACCATCATTCTATATCAAGCAACATAAAGCCACTTTAACTGTCACCATATTGTAAAATTACATGTCTCACTGTAGGTATAACAAATAAAGTGAGGTGTAGCAAGACATTTGAGGTGTATCAGAGTAAAAAAAAAAAAAGTTGCATGCATGTATTGTTCTTAGTTCATGGTTAATTTTCATTACAAACATTAGCTAGCTACTGTTTATCAGCTGATTGGATTATACTTATATACCTACTAAAGCATGTGAGGCATTATAGTCATTTAAGCATTCTGTGTTTAATTTATGGGCATTATTTCTGTGTGGATTTTGCATGTTTATTAGTTTCCTCCAGGTACCCCAGTTTCCTCCCACAGTTCAAGAACATGCACATTAGGCTAACTGCCTGTTCCAAATTGCCCCTAGGTGTGGATGAAAGTGTAAATGATTGTGTGGGTTGCCCTGCGATGGTCTGGCGAGCTGTTCGGGGTGTACCCCGCCTTCGCCCTGAGATCCAGCCAAAGGATTAAGCAGTTTGTCAAATTTGAGAGAGAGAGAGAGAGAGAGAGAGAGAGAGAGAGCGAGAGACAGAGAGAGAGCGAGATTACTCTATGAAAGTGGTTATATCAATAGAAATTGATTTTAAATTCTTGTGTTATATTATGTAATGCCTTATACCTTTGCTTTTCAGAAGACTGTGGTGATGATATAATTTACCCGAAATCAAGCCATGTGTAAAATGATGGTTAACTGAATGTGACCTACTTGACAAGTCCTTGAGCTAGTCCAGTGATATCCGTAGACACAAGACATAATGGAAATCCTCATAGGATTATGATTCTTACAACACTTTAAAACCTTAACTGTGTATTGCTTAAAACCTTAACTATGTATTGCTTCTAACCAAACTAAAGAAGACAAAGACCATACAGATCTAATGGTTACCTCCCTGGCTTTTTTTCTTCTCTCTTATTCAATTGATTAATGGAAATTCTGTGTATCAGTGTGTTTTCTACTGCATCAAACAACTTAGAATTAAGGAGTAGCTTCATATATAGTTAATAAAACATGATGTGCACAGGCAGACATGCCTACTCACTTCTTACTTTACATCTTATCCACACCAATCAGTAAGCCACAAAGAAGTCTTAGCCCGCCCACCTGTTGTTCAACAGACTTCCTAGACAAGCTACCTATAACTTCCCAGAGAGACAGCAGGTAAACAATAGCCCCCTACATAGTACAGCTGGTCACAAAGGCTCAAATGGTGCTGGGAACAGAGCCGTGGCAGTGTTCAATAGGGACAGTGCTGTACTATGCTTCCACAAAGCCTTTCCATGACACAGTAACAGGCTTACAAAGCACCTCCACCAGCCGCAGAGAGAAAGAGAGAAAGAGAGCAAGAGGGGTGGAAAAGACGAGAACAGTGAATAGGTACTCCAGAGATGCACACAAGCACTTTAACCCACAACCTATTTATGTGTCTGAGCTTTATATGTCCAAATTCCAGAAGGCTGAGCATGATGTATGCCTCTGCTTAATTAAGTGGGGTAATAGATGCATATGCCTCACAGTATGTTCTAACCTACAAAAGTGCCAGTCAATATGTCTAATATATTTCGTGATGTTTAACTTTCAATTACCTGATTTAATAGTTTTACTTCCAATGGCTGGAGCATTACTCTTCCTTGTCACTACAGTCAGTGTCATTCTGTATGGTTTAGGAAATAATAGGGGTATGGGGTATTGGTATTTAAATCTGTTTTAGGTTTGTCTGCTTACTTTTATTTCATATCATGACACGTTGAACTGCACACCCCACATCCATCTATTCATGATATTTTAAGTTTTGACAAGCTGCAATTTTGAAAGGCCTTATTCCTTTTCTTTACTTGCTTGAATGAGCAGGTCTTGTCGTTTCACACATTTTTTGCTAAGGACACTCACACAGATTAATAACATAATAAGAGCGGTCATGTAGGAGTAAACACATTTGCAGAAGCAAACACCATACCCCATAATAAACAAGATAAACCAATAAAGCAATACCCCATACCCCTATTATTTCCTAAACTATACAGAATGACACTGACTGTAGTGACAAGGAAGAGTAATGCTCCAGCCATTGGGAGTAAAACTATTAAATCAGGTAATTTATGAAAAGTTAAAGATCACAAAATAATAAAATATATAGGGCAGTGGTGGCTTAGTGGTTAAGGCGATGGGTTACTTATCTGAACGTATCCTTGAGTAAGGCCCTTAACCCTCAATTTCTAAGTTGTATAAAAATGATAATTGTAAATCTGGATAAGTGCATAATGCTGTAAATGTAAATTTGAATCTAGGTCAGACCTTTCTGGCCCAAAAGCAATACTGCTGAAACGTCCATGAAAATTAGTCCTTAGACCACAATAAGAATAACTTTTTTCAAGTGACTAGTTCATGCTGCAGGATACTACGCTTAATGAAAAAAAAAATTAACTACTCCCAGCAGAACTATTATGTATTGTTACTCCCTAAAAGAGAATATTGCAGGGACTTACGAAAAGAAAAAATGATCTTACTTTGATGCCTGTGCCTGGCTGTGAGACAGAAGCCTACTGTGCTGAGCGCACAGTGAGTGTGGGGGGAGGGGAGTGAGAGTACATTGGGATAGTGATCTCCATCTGTTTACAGACTGCTTTTGAACCCTGGGCAGAGGTCACACTGGCTAAAGGACACCTATACATTTGTGCTTGTGCCTTATTGACTGTATGAAATTGCAAATGAAAACAAGGCAATGATTTCTGAATTATTATTTGCGTTTCACTGCAGACAGTAGGCACCAGTAGCAGATACTCGGGCTGCAAGGGAAGCTCTCTTCATCTACAATGTCACTAAAGATTTTGTCAACTATGTACAGTTGTATTTGTATTTGTATTACAAAAAGAGTACTAAAACATGTAACTCTAGTTTGTTCAGAATCAGTAATATTTTTTTGCAGGTCGACTAATGTGATTTTTGTTTTGGTTTTCTGTAGTTTGGTTTGGGGGCATATTTTCAACTATCCTGGTGTGAGAAGGTGAACTGGCTGACTGTAAGTGCTGTGATAAAGACAATATATTACTGGTATTTTTTATGAAACCATCTCAGGATGTTTTGTCAAAACTGGATTTTGGGGGTCTGGTTAACTTTTACAGGGCTTACATTAGAATTTACATAGAAATAACATGCAAAAAATGTCATTCATTCATTCATTCATTTATTTATTTGTTTGTTTGTTTGATGTAGGTCTTTCCCTCTTTGACAGATCACCAGCCACCACTGGTATAGACACAAGATAGTTCATGTCTTGTCTGGTAAACTTCATTTCATTTGTTAATATAAATCCATTTCTGCTTTTCAGGCCTGCCTAGTCTTTAAGGAGCAAAGACGGGCAGAGGTCTCCGATTTTAACAAATGTGTGAGAAAATTATTGAAATGTTTTAAAAAAATGCTCCTGAAGGAAAGATAGGAAGGGATTTGGATAGTTCACCATCTATGGTACATAATGTCATCAAACCATTCAAAGTATCTGAAGGAATTTTGGTGCATAATGCTATGATTTTCTCTGGGACTGAAAAGAATGGACAAAATTATAAATTAATATGTTAGAGAGAAAGGAGTGTTTGGGGATAAAGTGAGAGAGGTCAGATTGAGCTGGTTTCGGAATGCGCAAAGGAGGGATGAATGGTATATTGGTAAAAGAATGTTGGCCTGCTTGGTAGGAGGAGAGGAGGAAGGCTACAGAGGAGATTTATGGAAGTGGTGAGGAAGGACATGCAGCTGGTTGGCGTGACAGAGACGGATGCAGAGCACAAAACAAGATTAGAAAAGAATGATCTGCTGTGGCAACCTCTAACAGCTGAAAAAAGAAGAAAGAGAAGAGGAATAAGAACGAGCAAGTGTGCAAGCCTATAAGCTGAACACAAGTGATCTCTGATTAGTCAAACAGCTATTCATAAAGAACTTGCACTTCATCAATTCATATATAGCTGATAAAAATACGTAGACTTGAGATTACTTTCACAAACCTTGTCAAGCAATACAATACTGAGTTGCATCCACAAATGTGTTCAGAAGCACCGTTGACTTATTAGGGTTCGGATGCATCTGGGATGGACCATCACAAATACAAGTACAAGTACACTGAAATTTTGGAGCAACATTCTTTTCAGGGATACCCATTTATATTTCAAAAAGACAATGCAAATCCACATTCTGCACATAAGACATGACTGTAGAAGAAGAGGGTGCGGGTGCTGGACTGGCCTGCCTGCAGCCCTGCCCATTCTTCTGAACTCAATAAGTCCATTTAGCAGGAAGAATGGGACAAAACAACACCTGAAATATTTCATCACTTGGTGTCTTCAGTCGGTAAATGTATTTGAAGAATTGTGATATGTATTAGGAACATTATGAAGTGGTAAATGCTTTACTGTTTCTTACTTTACTGTTGCATACTGATGACATAATTACCTTCCTGTAGATTTTTCAGGTGCACTTTCATGCTGCCTATTATCACATCCCAAAGGTGTTCTATTGGATTCAGATCCAATGACTAAGAAGGGCACTGAAGAACACTGAACTCATTGTCATGCTCATAAAACGTGTTTAAGGTGAATTTTCCTTTGTGACATGGTGCACTATCTTGCTGGATGGAGCCATTAGGAGATGGGTAAATTGTGGCCAATAAAGGATGAACATAATCGGCAACAGTATTAAACTAGGTGGCGTCAACACAACATACAACTGTTTTCAGTCTTCAGATGTCCAGTGTTGGAACTCTAGACAAGCTCTAGACAGTGTACCCAACCAGGACTTGTATGTGACCCATGTGGGTAGTAAGTGGGTTAAAAATGGGTCCCATATGGGATTATAAACGGGTTCCATATTGGCCCTTTGTCACCTTTCAGTTAGTAACCCAACAAGGACCTACACAGGGATCCCATTTGGGCTTGCCAAAGTGGGATGCACTTAGTTGACCCAAGTGGGCCCCAGATAAGATGCCAATTTTGGACCCATGCCAATTTGGTTCCAACTTGCATAACTCAGGTGGGGTCCACATACAATGCATTGCTAGCACTGATCTAAAAATAATTGGATTAAGCACTCATCCTATCAGCCCGCTCAGAAGTGAAGCCAGCCGGCTGCCATATTACTAGTCCCAAAACATTAAGCTGTGTGTATACAATATTGCTTATAACCATGTCTATATACTAAGAAAAGTGGTCAAGATAGATCTCTTCATAAATACTTGATAACTGAATTATGTAATGCTTTACTGTCTTGCTTCTTATGAGAAATTCTAAACTATTATATATAGACTTAGTCCATATTACTATATTATATAGGACTAAGTAATAAAAGCAATAAAAGTTAAATATATATCAATTTATTTAGTGCCTTGAATTTAAATTTCGCAAAACAAAGTACAAAGAATCATTAATATATACATATTGAGTTAATAGTACTTTGTTTAGCTTTTAATATAATATAGAATATTCACAAATATAACATATTTCCTCTCTATATAGTAGGCCTTCAAAGAAATTTTAAAATATGGAATCTAAATTTTCAAATACAAAATTTCTCTATATAATAAATCTACAGATAATTTACTAATGTAATTTAATAAGAAAGTACATAATTACTGCGTGTATGCATAAACTTACAGTATCTGATGTAGAATTTACATGCACTACATGTAGTATTTTTATACTTAATTACACATACTGTATATGATACATGTACATTTGTTTCAATATCCAGATAGTTATAGCTATTGTAGTTATATATAAAAAAATGATACGCCTGCATTTAGACCTGTAACTGTTAGTTCTGTGGGTTTAATTACTGTATTTGTTCTAGTACATGGCATTACATGGGTATTTGGAATGTTTGTTTTTCCGTGCACATGTCGCACACGTGTGTACAAATTCTACAAAGATACTTAAAACGCTACTTACACATGGAATGATTTCCCGCATCCTTTCTTTTTTGTACAGATTTGTACAAATTCTTTCTGTTTGTACAGTTTAACGTTGCACATGAAGACATCATTAAAAAGTAATAGTAGACTATAAAAGAATAATAAATTGTTTGGACACACCTTTTAATTCAGTTAGAATGAATAGGTATGTCCAGACTTTTGACTGGTAGTGTATGTCATAGCAGCTGTTACAAAGAATGGTTCTTTCACCAGACTCGTTTAGTTTGTGTAGTATAATATATATAGTTTAGTATGTGTAGTATCATAATACAGCAATAAAAAGATATCTTCTGGAACACAGAATTTTTATCATATGTTTGAAGTATGCACTGAATATGATTTAACATCAAGAACTCGTATGTGATCTTTTGTAACAGGACGGACATTTTCTCTGCATTGAGATGGGGTAAAAAGAAGAGTTATCTCGATGCGATGCCCACAAGACAACAGCATCTAAATGGCAGCTTTCACTTTTTCCTCAAACCATTTATCAGAAATACGGTATTATCAAGCAGGGTTACGCAAAGTACTACCTATCAAACACACATTGTATTATTTAAGAGAAACAAAAATAATCATTTAACAATTGCCGTGAAAATCTAGAATTTACGCAACGTGAATGGAATGTCCATTTTTTTGCTTCTATTTTTTACTGCTTCCTCGCTCATGTGATGGCTGTTGGAAATCGTGGAAGAAATACTGAGTGGTGAAATTATCTTTATTAACTAGTCGACATCCAGTTGATTAGAGTTATGATTAAAAATCACAAGAATTATTTAAGCCAGGCTTTCAAAGCTTGGGTATTACAATAGACCTATAAGCAAATTTATATATAGTGGGTCAGTCTGAGGGTGGACTTAGCCAGTGTCAGATTGTGTAAAACCTTGGGATTCCTCCTCCCACAGTCAAGAGAGTGATTGTACAATTAACCAGGAAAGGCAAGGAATCAACAGCATCCCACTCAGGTCGACCTGAACCCTCTGACAGATGTTTTCTGACTGCCAAACAGGCTGTTGTAAAGCGACTGACGCTGCAGAGAATCTCCAAGTGAGCCAGAGCACTGCTGTGAGGACTCTCCATCAACCCGGCTACTATGTATATGTATATCTGTGTATAAATCTCTCACAATTTAGATTCACTTTAGATATGACACTCTATTATTTCATTTCGTTTCGCTTTACGAAATATGGCCAAAGTACCTTTTAAAAGCACAACATGGCCTATTCTTGTAAAGGAATCAATAGAAATGCCCAACATTAGTACCCCGGAGTGGGTATCATCTCCCACAGACGCCCCACTATATATCAGGAGTGATGCTAAATGAAAGTTATAGTGCATCTTTAATTCCAGGTTCTCTAACCACTAAGAGAAAACACTGACTGACCCACTTTTTCCTATTATATCACATCACATGATTTATCCTAGTGTACCATACCGTGCTACACACTAGGCTACAGCTATCACAGCACACCGCCAGAATAAGTTATGGAGGAAGCTATAGCTGATAAAAACCACGAGCTCCATGTAAAAATAAGAAGAGGAGGAAGAAGAAGAGGAAGAAGAAGAGGAAGAAGAAAGCGCGCATCAGCATCAGCAGCAGCAGCAGCGACCTGCTCTTCCCTTCAGCCGTGATTTAGATGGAGGCGCCCTTCCTTTACTCCGTTATATCCGGGCTGTAAGGGAGCAGGTGCGGGGGGAAAGTGCTTAAGCATCACCACGGAGAACTAGCAGTCCGGGTTTTATACTAGTCAGGCGGTTATTATTATTATTATTATTATTTCGTGTAACAAAAAAAAAAAAAAAAAAAAGATGGTCGCCAAACAGAGGATCCGGATGGCCAACGAGAAACACAGCAAAAACATCACGCAGAGGGGCAACGTGGCGAAAACCCTGGTAAGACAGACCCGTTTGTATCCTTCAGGAAATGAGAAATATCAGCCAGAAGCCGGTCTGTGTCCTCCCCGGAGGTGTCTGGGCTTGGAGGTGCATTTGTTTTGCTGTTATCTCTGGTTAGTCGTGTGCCACGTCAGTAGAGAAACAGTATCGTCCTCATCACTGCCATCATTTCCTCTCTAGTGACTTACTGTTAGCTTGCTGTTTTAATAAATAATACTGTTATTATAATATACACAGGGAGCTACATGGTGTCCATTACTACCTGTACAGCTATATTAGCTTGGATAGTTTAATCTCTACACTAACTTACTTCTTATTCAGGAAAAAAAGAGCAGCCTGGATTTCTGACGAATTCACCAACCAGTAGCCAATTTAAACCTCTGTGAAAACCTTTTCATTCAGCACATTCAGTAGATATGTTTCTGACGCCAAGTAACGAATGTGACACAGGCTTCCCCCCCACCCCAACTACTATAAAGCACAGTGGTCACACCCTCTCATTAATTCTTTACCTCATTCATTTACCCAACCGCTTAATCCTACTAAGGTCACGGAAAGGCTGGAGCCTATCTCAGCCGACTCTGGGAGAAAGGGGGTTTTACTTTGAACAGCTCACCAGTCCATCACAGGACAACATACGCACACAACCATTCACAGTCACAACTAAGGGCAATGTGGAACAGCCACTTAGCCTAATGTGCATGTCTTTGGACTGTGGGAGGAAACCGGAGAACCCGGAGGAAACCCATACAAACATGGGGACAATATGCAAACTCCACACAGGAACGCCCTCACTGAGCACTGGGCTCAAACTTAGCACCTTCTTGCTGTGAGGGGAAAATGTTTACCGCTGCCCAACATAATGCTGCCATTCATCACTTTGATTGATAAATTAGTAAATAGTGATAAAGAATTTTTTTTTTTTTTAATGAATACTTACCACAGAATGTTTTCTTAGCAATGATAAACAATTCTGTATTTTTAATTTAGTGAGATATAAACATAAAGACAGTGCCAGACAAAAGGCGGTCATTCTTTTCAGGTCAATTTCACTTCATTTCTGTAGTGCTTTACTGATATCACTCAAAATTGCCACAAGGAACACATTCTTTGAAACGGTTCTTTTGCCCCTTTTTCTACCAGTGGGAACCAGTTGTTAGTTCTTAGCTGGTACTGCTGTTGGTTTAGAGTTGGTTTAACTCAAATAATAAATAAAAGCTGGTTTGCTATTCCACACGCGAGGGATCCACTGTAGAGCTATGGCATTATGTCTTATATGTCTCTACTTAAGCAGTAATGCCAGCTTCAAGCACATTCTATAAGAGGATAAAAAATAGTGAGTATGATGTACTGTATATGTACTATAATAGCTGACAGCATGACCAGAGCACATTGAGATTATGACCAGTCTTAATTAATGAGCATGCTGCATACAGTTATAATATGGACCACTTGCGTTTATTCAGCCCTTTTGTTCCTTGCCTATTTAACAGGACATTACTGGTCTGGACAGTATGGTGGTGTAGTGGTCAGTACTTCTGCGTCACAGCAAAAAGGCTCTGGATTCGACTCCCGGGCTCGGCGAGGGCATTTCTGTGTGAAGTTTGCGTGTTATCCTGTGCTTGTGAGGCTTTCCTCTGGGTTTCCTCTACAGTTTCCTCCCACAAGTCCAACGATATGGTGGAACACTCACATGCCTGAAAAGGCATTTTCCACCATCGCAATTAAGTAATATGAAAACGATAGTGAATTGAGTCCTGTTTTTTATTTTGTTCCTTTGCTACACTCTTCCTGAAGCTGTGACAGTAAGAGCTTTGAAAAAATTGCTTTAGTTATTTTTTGTTACATTTGTGAAGTGTTGTAAGTGCAGAATTCACGACAGGAAGCAATTACTTGGATTTACTACTGGACTTCCAAAGGTAAGAAATGAATAATTTTGCAATATTTTTCACTGTGCACATGTTTAATTATATAAGCTTAAATTGAATATTTTATAAAGAAAAAAAATCAAGCTTATTGCTTTTGTAGCAAATCAAAACAATCTGTCATAATCAAAACAATCAAGACATCATACGCCTATTTTTGTTGTGGAAATCAGAGTGTATACTCCAGTATGTTTCATTGTACATCTACTGAAAAATTTTCTTCCTGTTGCATTGTCTTTGCAACAACGTTTTCTCAGTGCTCCCTTTGGCTCGGCAGACGAGTGCAGGAAGAAATGCACTTCGCAACTTTAGCATCGTTTTCCACAGTCTACTCAGTTCAAGTAGTGTTTTATGCAAAGTTTTTATTTTTAGCAATTTTCTCTCAACAAGTTAAGTCTAATTACTAGAATTTACCTAAATCTAGAGGTTAGATTAGATCTAGATTATCATCCAGAATAGTTTACATTGCATTATTATTAGTGTCATGATTAGGAAGTGCCCTGCGATGGTCAGGAGAGCTGTCCAGAGTGTACTCTGCCCTTGACCAGAGTTGGCTCAGATGGGCACTAGCTTCCCCATGACCCTAATTAGGATTAAACGGTTCAGAAAATGAATAAATGAATGAATGATTAGGAAGTGTGTTTCCTGATTTCCTGCCCTTTCCTTTCACCATTTAATTGTTGTACTAAGGCCTATTGTTATATTTTAAATCTACATACTCACTCTTTTCCACTTTCCAATTTATTTATTTGACATACATTATATACAGGGCTTTCAAATTAAGCCAGTGGCCGGCAGGATTTTCTCTTCACCACTTTTGTTTTCAAAAGAAAAAAATCCGCAAATTTCCTACAATTTGCAATGTGCCTTCCACCATCTCACACACGTCTTATATTATAAAAAATATATTAGATAATTTGGTCGTTCCGGTATAAGTACCAGTGTACTTATTGCTCAAGTTGCTCTTCACAAAAAACAGTGCAAATGCTCAAAATCTCAGATCTGTTCACTGGCTTTAAAGAAAGCAACGAGCATTCTGGATCTCTGCTCTAGAGAGGCAAAAAAAAGGCGAATATGCTAAATATACATAGGTTATGCAGTTATCTATTTAGTTTACTAAGTGAACTGCTGTATTTTTTATTTACTTTTTCCTGGAATGAATAATTTAACTTTCCCACATAATCTCTCAACTGATACAGGATTTTCTCTTATCAGCGTGAGTTGGAGGTGAGCTCACCTCCACGCATAGTTTGGGCTCTGGAACCCAGCTCCTTGAGAGGGGCTGGACCCTCCACTACTCTGGAGTTG
>JAQMYF010000012.1:34677062-34688530 GCA_030014195.1 Neosilurus mollespiculum | reverse complement strand
TAAAAGCAGTTTAAGCAGCTTGGTTAAAAAATGTGTTTTTAATCAAGTACCAAGTGAACAGCAACAAGTTTCAGGACAGTTGGTGATCCTGATCCAAGATTACTTCACTAATGATACCAGCCGTGCCCTGGTCTCCTTCGCAAGTCTGAACCTCATATTTCCATTACTCATAATATTACTATCAAGATGCACAGTAGCGTCACTATGTAAAAACAGTGCAAAGGAGCTACATCAGCATATATGACTGGAAAAGGTAATATTTACAGGTAATGCATTCACAGTACCAAGAATGCATTTTGGAAAAAGAATGTACTAAAGAAAAACGTTCCAAACACCCAGCCAAATTTAAATGCTAAAAATGAATGCTAAGCGTATGAAATCAGATTTCAGAATCGTGCAAAATATAAGGAGTACTGGGCTGTTTCACAATCAGGATAGACGTTTTGGGTTCACAATAGCTCAAAAATAAAACTCCTAGTTTTTGTGGTTTCTTGTTACCATAACACCTTATGAGATTAGAACATTGTGTGAAGTATCAGAGCTACAGGTCTAATGGTGTCTAAATTACTCTGGGTGAAGGTATAACAGGTACAGGGTCTCTAGAATAACTAGAATCTAGAATCCAGCGAAACCTGTGAAGAATTCATAGCATTAAGAATAAAAGCTCACTAAACACATTATCTGAGCAGGTTTAATGTAACATTAGTTGTATACATTATTAACTACAGTAACAACAGCATCAATGACAATCCTTGTGGTTTCGCGGAGAAGACACTTGTTGACGGACATGTTGACGGACATACTTATCAAGCTGATGTGGAACTCTGTACAGAAAGTATTTCACATCCAATTTCACATCCAATCCCAGTTAAATTTTTCAGAAAGCTCTACAGTACACTGCTGCTTTAGAAAAAGCAATTAATATCTGAAAAATATGTAATATCTACTTTCCAGAGAAGACATTTTGTCGGACAAAGGATCCCAACAAATACACTTAGGTTATAAATAGAGCTTACAAGCAGCAGTACATTTTTCTAGATTCTATGAATATACCCCTCCAAAAGTAAAAGTTAGTTAGTAATAAGTGCAACTCAGAATTTTATCAGGTAAAAGCTACTATTTTTATTACAGTGGAGAGAAATGAATTCTGTACTTGGTCAAAATTTGAGCAATATTTTCCTCTGATAACACTATCAGAATTGAGAAAAGAAGATTTCACTAGTGTAGCTGGGACGACTCTTCCTCTATACAACAAACAAGAGACAGTCATAAAGTATGCAAGTGGCTACTTAAAGGGGTCCCTTGTATAATTTTAAAAATACAACCCTGACCACGAAACAACCCTACTCTTGTATGCTGAAGTTGCTAAAACAAAAAAAAATCAACAATATTTGCTTATATGTACCTTTGAGCACACTGATTAATTGTAATTTTCACTTTACTTTTTTTTTAACATTTTTCTTATTTAAGAAATCAATTTTTTAACCATAATTTTCGCTTGTTTTATAACTCGCTACGCTCCACCTGTAAACAGCTTTAAGTTTTGCGAGTCGTGACTGCTTTATTGCATAGCCAGAAGGAAGCTTCTTTCATACCTAGGTGTATATGTGTACATGGTGGAGCTGAAGGGCAACATTGCTCCTCTTATTTTCTTTATGGGTTGGTCAAGATGTAGTACAGAGTAAGCCTTATCTTTGACCTGTGGAGGACAGCGTTTCGCTTCTTATTGTTAAGTTTGCCCGATTAAAAAAAACGACAGTTTCAGCGAATGAGTAGCTTTTTGTACTCCAATTAGAAAGTAAAAAATTTTTGCACAGAATGCTTATAAGATGCATTGATGCAGCAATTCCTGGCATTAGCATACATCAGTTTCAGAGGGATGCTTCTTTAAGCAAATAAACTGGACAATTGTATTACTTCTAACATCTCTCACATTTAGAACAATGAAAAACACATTAAAAATGTTAATAACCATGGTCCAAAATTAAATATGGCAAGGGTGTACCCCACCTTTGCTCAGTAATAGCTGAAATAAGATTCATCCTTCCAACGACCCTAATACGATTAGGTGGTTCGACAAATAAGTAAGAGTAAAACAATATCGGATGTAAGAAAATGCTATTTTCATGCACTTGTGTCTGTGAACCCTTAAGCTTGGGCATCCTGTATGATGTAAGAGCATTTGGTGGCACCTTGTAAAGACTTACACTGGGGCAAAGCAGTATTGGTGCTGGTTTTAATTTTTTTCATGTTATGCTCCTAATACAGATAATTAGTAAAAAGTTTTTCCTATGTGGAGGATGACAATCTTACTTCCCTGAAAATTTCAAGGGCAAGTGATTACTGAAATCACTGAGTGATTCTCTACAGTTGGTTCAAGCTTGAATGATGTAATGTTCATTAGGCTGCAGAAACAAAGCATAATCATATAATTCAATCTGAAAATGTAATTTTTCACCTAAGTGAGACACTTTATCACCAATGCTGTGTTTTGGCCGACCATTTTCATGTTGGTGTTTTTCCACTAACTACAACCCTAGCAAAAATTATGGAATCGCCACACTTCCATGGACATTCACCTTGTTTTTTTAAACAAATACAAAATTATTATTATTATTATTATTATTATTATTATTATAATTATTAATAATAACGGATGACAAAATTTTTGTTTAGCAGCAAAACATTTAGCTTCATAAAACATACCTAAAAGAAAGTAAATTATTTTAATTAAATACATGTTTTTCCAGATTAACAGATGATTTAATGTCAGATGATTTGAACAGAAATACTTAATGCTAAGTAAAGAATTGTGGAATCAACAACAAAAAAACCCTGATTACTACTTCATTGCATCATCTCGGACCTGAATTCTTTGACGCAATGACTACTCTAATGAAAAAATAAAAAAAAATAAATATTGCCCGTGGTTTCAACAGTCTCGAATATCAACAGAACTGATTTTGAGGACGGAACCTTGTACATGGACCAATTTTTAAATTTCCACCAAAAATTTTGATTGGATTATGATCTGGATTTTTTGCCAGCCATTTCACTGAGTTGATCTGTATTTCCTGAAAAAAATATTTTACATTTTTGCTTTGTGACACGAGCCACCTATTTTCTATTGATGGAATGAGAAAATCTGCAGAATTTGAAATGCAAACCTCTTTAGTGACTGTCATCTTCCCTGACCCCTTACCTGACATACAACCCCATATTCTAAATGTTTTCTTGAGGAAGATATCTTTATATGTTTGATTAGAACGTCACTTTCATCTGATCACTATCCATACTCCATGACTGCCTGTCTTTAGTCCACTGTAACCTTTAGATTTTTGCTTAGGTGTTAGTGCTAGTTTTCCTTTGGACTGCCTATATGGAAATGCAAATTAATTTCAGCCAATTTATTACAATGTGACACAAAAGCCTTTTTTTCAAGGCACTTTAAGGTTTTTTTTTTTTTTTTTTTATCCTGACACTTTGACGTCTCTTCCTTCATCTACCTGAACTTAAACCTTTTATTACCTGTTTTTACTTGCACCTAATTTTAGACTGGTAATCATCAACATCTTTTGTCATACCCTTTGCTGGACTTCCTTCTTGAAGGAGACTCGACCTTTCTATTGTTTCAATTGACAGCTCTCTTGTTGGGGACGAGTTTCCATGCAATTAACCAAGTGCAACACCTTGCTAAGGTCTGTAATCACTCTTTTTTAAATATAATAAAAACTATGTTTTTTTGGCCAGTTTGTTTTCCATAATTCTTTCCTCTATTAATCCTGAAAAAAATATATTACGTTAATTAAAAAAATTACCATGTTTGGGGTATTTGATGAGGTCAATATATTCAGCTAATCAACAAAAGTAGTTTTGTGTCATACTATTCGATATGAATTAAAAAAAAAAAAAATCAGGGTGAACATATTTAATTGAGGTGATTCCATAATTTTTTTCCAGGGGCTGTACGTCTATATAAATGAGTTTTGGAGCCTGAGGCCATCATAGAAAGGACATTGGAATTTCATTTAAAGGTGGAGTAAGAACCCAAAGTAAAAGGAAAAACTCACTGCTCTTGTCGACAGCCTAATTTAAACTGCACAGATTTATGCAAGTGCACTTATTGAACAAAAATAAAGCTGTGAAGAAAATGATATAGATAGCTGGATGATGCTGAGACTTATTGATATTGAATTCCTCTGAATTTATTGTTTTGCTGAGCATACATGGATGTTTATGTGCTGTTTTTGTTTTGCTTGAATTTTTCACTTTAAAAATAAACTTAAAAACAATTACTCATTAATATACAACTTTTATACTTACCAACTGTGTACGCTTATTTACTATGTTTGTATGAATTTATGCAAAATGTCAAGTAGCTGCCACTTAAACAAACAAGCAAGAGTCCAAAAGCTCTTCTTTTCATTAGAATGCTGTCTCAAAAATTCTTGAACACAGAAAATACTGTTTAACCACACCACAGTTCAAAACTGCATAAATTAATTAATTAATAAACATCATAACCTAATTTCTTCATCTTGCCAACAGTAAAATATCATCTTGATGCTAATGACTGTGCAGAACATTACAAAATATACATGCTTCAGAAAACAACCACATCATGTATCCTCTATTACTGCTGCAAATTTCCACTGTAAAACGATTTCTATAGCTACTTTTCTAAATGAAACACAAAGACATACTGCAGAACACAACTATAAATAGATGCGTCTACAGAAAGGCCTAAAAAAAACAGTGTTACATGAGGAATTTGCTCTTTTAAGTTGTGGACTTTACCTCTTCAGATGCTTTTCCAACTCCCAGAACAAAAGCTTTACAGCCATCCTCTCCTGGCCCTGCACCTGGAGATCCGTTTCTCTCATTGATCCGTCAATCAGCAATGCTTCAATAGCAAAATTCAATCCACTATACTCCACAAGGCTCAAACACATACACATGAGGACAATGAGCAGTACGATACACTGTGTATCTGGCACAAAAAGGCAAAAAGCAGTCCAAGGGTTGAATGTGCCTCTTTTCAATTGTCTTCACTGTGCTGCCTTTGTATGTCTAACAAACAGAGTTGCAAGCAATTGATAGAAAACAAGAGCGGGACAAGTCGTGATGTCACGTCATGTGACTCCTTGTTACATAAACCATCAGCAGAGATTAAGACCTTCCCAACGATCCGTGTTTTTATAAACTGATGCTCTGGAGGCTGC
This sequence comes from Neosilurus mollespiculum, assembly GCA_030014195.1. Classification (NCBI taxonomy): domain Eukaryota; kingdom Metazoa; phylum Chordata; class Actinopteri; order Siluriformes; family Plotosidae; genus Neosilurus; species Neosilurus mollespiculum. Next base: position 34,683,308 of record JAQMYF010000012.1, on the reverse strand, counting down.
TGCCTACACCACACCAGTAGCCACCCAAATCTCACATCGCCCAACCCACTCTCACCTCCTCCTCATTTCCCGCCAATGTAACTTACATCTCCCTTCTCCAAATGCAGCTTTGTTGAGACATGGGCCCCTGCACTTCAGCCTGGACTTATCTTGTCACTTCTCATCAACATTGTAAGCCAGCAATGGCTTAAAGTGACCACAACTGCTAAAGCATGCAAATGTGTCACAGGCTTACGCAGCTCACACAGAAATAACAGAAGAACCCAACAATAGAAGGTACTGTACCTGTCCAAAGAATACTGAGAGGGTGTTTTTGGATGGTGGTGTAATAAGAGTGGGTATAGTTGAAGCAATAACACATTCAAGCATATCATCAGCATCAACACACAGGCTCTGCTGCAGACTCACACAACAAACACTGCAGGTTCCTGAGTCAGTTTTCCTGTTCTACATAAGAAATCATATTTGGATTCTGATGTTTTACATTTTACCACTTTAATGTAATACTGTACTTAAAAATAAAATAACCTTATTTCATGTACTGTTTAACTAGAGAACCAACATTTGGTAGGAATCACATTTAGCTTCTACTCAAGACATCTGCTTTCTCAGCAATAAAAACACCTCCAAAATAAGGTTGGTACTTTATAGCCAAAAACAATCTTATCAACATGGGTAAAAAGTTTTATAAGCTGCCTGTTACGTTGTGTTATTGAATTGTTATATGTACATATGTATGCAATCAATGTATAAAAAAGGCTACATTTACATTTACAAATATCACTTTTAATCAAAAGTGTAATGAAGCGTTATGAAATGTTATATCAACACTGGCAAACATGTTTAACAATCACAGCCGTTGGCATGAACAAAATAGATGAGACCATTTACAAACAAACAAGGATACATGCACTGCTGCCCAAAATAAAATTGGTCTTGCATACAATAACAAGTGCTGGATATCGACAAAAATTATATACCGAATAAATGATCAGCAGCACATGATTATTTGTTACATAGAGAAATGAGGGCCACATTGCCACTCAGCATGAGAGTGTACGTCATTTTGCCATTTGGGCTGACAGCAGCAGGTTGCACAACAGAGCTTCATCCTGTATTCTCCAGCTCCCGCTCTCACAGTGCAGCACACACAGAAAAGCCTGAACAACCTCAGCAAGTTTCACTCCATGAGCAAGAAAACGAGCGAAGTGCACTGCTTCAATGCGCATATGAAATAAACACGAATGACTAAAGACTAATTTCTGAGCTCAGTGTGTTTCTAACAGCACTGGTAAAAATAAGGAGTATTAAATTTGTATCCTAGGTTATGATTTTCAAATTCAGCAGATAAATATGATAAAATCTGTGAAATTCAGGATTCATTCTGTCCTCATTGTTGTGTATATGAGAAGCTGATCATTTCTGGACAAAAGACCAAACCACAGGCAACATATTAGAAATCTTCTTTAACTTTGTTGTGGTCAAGTGTTTGTGGAAGTGTGAAAAGCATCTCACGGTAGCCGTTATATAACTGTGATCATCTGTATACAGAGGCAGCAAGTATAAGTAATGTGAAGTGAAACCTGGTATGTACAGGATTTGCTCGAAGGCAAAACAGCCAGTAAAGAAGACCTGCGATAAACCACTGAAGTGAACTGAACGGAAAATGATGAATAACTTGTCTGCCTTTACAACATGAGAACATTTCTTGGCACTGCAGTACCTACCAAATCCATACAAACTCTCACATTCCATCCCTATAGCCAAAACCACTACAGTCTGTACATCAATTGACAGTTAAGGCCATTAGTGATGTACAAAGTGGGCACACGGCATTAATGAGTCTGGAACTTTATAAATATGTACTGTTCTTAAGCATAGGGAAGTACAGTAAAGGCTTACCAGTGAAGCAGACCTGTACGGTGTGGGGTGAAGACAAGCTCCAGTTAACTGATGAAGTGACACAATAGTAGGGATGTCACTATTTTGGCTAACTGTGATGGAGGTCATTTGTACTGTACATAATGTTCTTGACGCAGGTGGCCAGTCAAGCGAAAGCATTACTTCCACTTGAACTGTTGTGCTCAAATGTGTGTTGTGTTCAAATATGATCATGACAACCATATCCTGGAAAAACTGTCAACCATCTCAAACAAAAATGTAAAAGTATTGCACTTAACATACTGCTATTGCGCTACCTTTTCTTAGAGGGGGAAATGAGACCCTATTTTACAGCCTACTAAAATACACAGCACCCCACAAAGCAAGTAAGGAAATTCCATCCAAACATATTTTACTAAATTTTCCATTGCTTTAAAAAGCTGACTTCATAGTATTAGATTATAACAGAGAGATTAATATGTGGATATTACAGACAAGTCCCACAATAAAATACCTTGAAGACTTAAGACAAACATTCAGATGATCAAAAGCCAGGCATGTGTGGAGGAGATTTACTTGCACCCAGTGTCATCACATAAAACTAACAGCCATATTACGAAAGACAGAGAGCAGTTTTCTAATCCCAAAAGACCCGCGAGTCATCTGCTGTGGATTGGATGGTGACCACTGGGAACACAGTAGTGACTGAGAACTGGCTCTTTTTCATCCTGAGATGAAACACTGATTTAATTATCTGTAACTACAATTTCAACACGCAAAAAGAAAAAAAAGTCCTTAGTAGCTGTCCCAATTTAACAATCTGCATGCTTTTTTATGCTGCTCCCCATCTCTCTCTGGTATCTTATTATCACGAGAGCACAAGCTGCCTATTTTCCTACATTCACTGAGCTCATTTCCCCGCCCTTTTTCTCCCTGTCTCCATCTGTCAGGTCAGATCGTGATGACTGCTCCTCTTCCTATTGGTTTGCCCTAATTCCAAGAGGAACATTCACAGACAACAACCGGCAGGATCCAGTTTACGAGCAACAATCCCTCTGTTGAAAGCATCTGTGCATTGCATGGGCATCTTATTGTTGTGCTGGCCTGTACATGAAAAGCACACCTGCAGAGTCTTAAGCCACATGCCAAACCTGCCAGCAAGAATTCAATGTGAAAATGTGCTTACCTTCTAATGAGAGAATAAATAGGTTCTTAAATACAGTGTGTTTAAAGCATTGGAAGAAGAGGGCATTATTCATACTACAGAAAGAAAACCAGGGAAATATTTATAAATCCCAATCAAACAACTCCATAAAACATTTAATTCAAGGGCCGATAAAATGAAACACAGGATCCAAGGTCACTTAGGAGGATCATTCTCTCAGTGAATCTCACGATCGAAAAGATTACTGCTCCTCACCTTTGATGGAGAGCTCTTGAAAAATCCTTACAATTTACAGCTCTGCTTATCGTTTTCCCAGACAGTTACGGGCCAATTATTAATTTTGAGTTATTGGTACCATTTTGTAGCTGATATCCTAAGCTTTAAAATTATACCAAATATTCTAACATAATTGTCTAGTATTGTAGTAACAAACCAAAACCTGCAACTTTGGAGAAAATCAACAAAGTATTTAATAATTTCCGACTTAACACCCACTTTGCTGTGATGGGTCACAAATATCATAAATCCACAACAGGCACAGTCTCTACAAGTGAAGCCAAATAAAAGTTATTAATTATGTTTGGACTGTGAGTGTACTAATCTCTCCAATATTATTATATTACATAAAAGGATCATAAAACATGGTTAGACACACTCCTCTCATTAACCCCTCTGTTTTTGTCCATTGTCAGGGTCAGGAACGGGTTGTGAGCCCTGAGAGAGCGGGCACACTGCCATGTTCTGCGCGCCTGGCAAGAGAACAGAGGTGTGCTTTTGGAGAGAACAGCAGGAATGCAAACTTAAAAAATTGCCCAAGTATGAGAGGGAAAAGGAAAAGTCTAAAAATCAGAAAAACATTAATATGACCTTAATAATATGAACCATTGTTAAGATACAAGCCATACTCTTCTAAACTCACCTGAAACTGATAAAAACAAATGTATGCTAATGGGAGATTTTCACATCAACTTCGTTAAAACTGATGCTCATAGTCCATCCAAAGATTCTTTTTTTTTTGACATTTTAAAATCAAATTACTTCTTCCCAAGAATAACCAAGCCCTCTAGGAATAGAACTAATTTTCCTTCCTTCACAGATAATATTTACCTTAACTTCTGCGAAGACAACCTGTTATCTGGTATTTTCCTATGACATTACAGACCATTTTACAATCTTCCACTTTCTACTATCTGAGTCACAACAGTTATTAAAAGAGACAAACTAGAACTAACAGACAAGTAACTGCTGGGAACAAAGAGAAATTTATGAAGTAAATTTAAAGTTATGAACAAAGAGAAATTTACTTCTGGAATGAAGTTCTAAATGGCCATAATTCCGCTCTTGAATGCTTTTCTAACAAACTTAGTGAAGTAACTAAAGGCAAACTCCTGTTATATGCTATACTTAGTTCAACTCGCCGCATAGTCAAAGCTCGGACAGCACCTGGTATTTTGACATCAATTAAAGGGCTCAGTGCCATAACGTGCTAGGTCCATAAATGATGAAAAATGAGGTAATATCAGATCCTGACAAAAGAGGTCTCTCCCCATATGCTGAAAGTCATTCCAAAGTGGACAACTGTAGCTTCTTTGCAGCTAAAATCCCAAATTATGTGATACATATGACTTAATTGTATTATTTGTTGGGGTTTTTTTTTAATCAAATCAAATTTGTGACTGCAGGTTATGGCACTAAGCCCTTCAATTTACGAAAAGAACCAACGTTATGGACAATATTTAATTAACAAAACATGGTGTCACATAACCCTTATCGAGTGTATTAAATCAAACCGCCCCGTCTCTCCAAAAAGAATTATTTTGAATATTTATTAAGACTCAACAAGACACCAAAGGAACATGGAAAATTCTTAACCAACTGCTGAATCGGGGGTAAAAGCCTTGCCGAATAATTTACAACAGACGGACTTGAAGTTGATGAGACACAAACAACAGCTAATAAATTCAATGAATATTTCAGCACAATAGACTCGATACTCCTTTCTCAGATTCCAAATGTTACTCCATACTTCGCTGAATATCTTGGTCCTTCTGTAAACTCAAATTTTTATTTCACTCCAGTTACACATGTTCAGGTCCTTGACATTACCCGTTCCCTGAAGACAACTGCATCAGGACTTGATGGGATATCTATTTCTCTTATCAAACCAGAAGCCGACATATAGCGGCACCTCTGGCCTATATCATAAGTCTATCCTTCAACAAGGGTACTATACCCGACTTATTCAAAATTGCCAAAGTTACCCCGATTTATACAAAAGACAGACCTATTTCAGTACTTCCCTGTTTTAGTAAGATCCTAGAGAAAATTGACATCAACATGACAGACTTCTTAGAAACTAATTAGGTAATCTCTAAAAACCAGTTCAGTTTCAGGCTGAATCATTCCACTTCTCTTGCAGCAACCACACTACAATATTAGTCTCTGCAGGAAAATCTAAAAATTAGTGTTATTACATTCTTAGACCTGTCCAAGGCTTTTTGAAACAGTCAACCATCCTATTCTACTATCTAAATTACACCACTATGTGTTTGCTCATATATCCAACAAATGGCTCAGGAGTTATCTCTCGGGTAGATGTCAACGTCTCTCTTATGAAGACACTCTCTTTAAAGCAGCAAATATTACTTGTGGTGTTCCACAGGGTTCTATTCTTGGTCTCTTGCTTTGTCTTCTATACATTAAATGACATCAACAGTGATAATCTACTACAGATCATTCTCTTTGCCGATGACACTATCTTTGTACATTTATCCAAAACTATTGAAAATGCTTTAAACATGTGGTGTTGGGTTTTTTTTAGTTTTAAGTAGTAATTTTCTTAAATATTGAAGGTCATAAAAACTTTTTACATTTTAGCTGGAAAGTTATGGCATGGCGTAGAAGTTATGGCCTTTGAAAGTATGCATGTCCAAAACAATAAAATTTCTTTAAAGACTATCATTGACGATAGTAAGATTTCAAAGTTAAAACCAGTGCATTTTTTAAATTAAATCTTAAATCACTTTATTTATTTAGTTTAAAGGAGGACTTATTATAATTTAGAAACAAATATGTTCGAGTGGACACTTTTGGACGGACACATTCACATGCTTGTGTGTGTGTATATATATATATATATATATATATACACACACATACACACACACACACACACACACACACACACACACACACATATA
>JAQMYF010000012.1:34644815-34670913 GCA_030014195.1 Neosilurus mollespiculum | reverse complement strand
ACACACACACACACACACACACACACACACACACACACCCACACACACACATTACACCACTGGCACTTCCAGTAATAGTAATGACACTGACCAAAGTACACACACACACACACACACACACACACACACACACATACACAGATCAGTACATACCTAAAATTTCATATTTATGAATAGATACAGAATAGAATGGAGTACCTTCAAATAAAAAAAGAAAAAAAAAATATCAGCTTGTCTTGAAAATATACACGAATTTCAGTTTCTCACTTGAAAAATTCTCAGGATTCCAACTGAAATAATTATCAAAGGAGAATGTTTGTCATGAAAATGTTTCCATTCAAAATTAGATAAGTGTCCCTCAGGCTATCTTGTGGGGTGTGCTCCGGGAGTACGGTGTACCGGACCCGTTTCTAGGGTCCATTAGGTTTCTGTACCACGAAGCCAGAGCTTAGTCTATATTGGTAACAACGGGTCGAATTTGTTTCCGGTGAGGTTTGGAGTCCACCAAGGCTGTTCTGTTCATATTTTTTATGGACATAATTTCTAGGCGCAGCCAAGGCATTGAGTGGTTCTGGTTTGGTGGCCATGGGATCTCGTCTCTGCGTTTTGCAGATGACGTCGTCCTTTTGGCTTCATCAAGCCGGGACCTCCCACTCTCATTGGAGCAATTCACAGCTGAGTGCAAAGCAGCTGGGATGAGAATTAGCACCTCCAAGTCCGAGGCCATGGAGGAGTTTAAGTATCTCGAGGTCTTGTTTACGAGTGAGGGACAGACAGAACAGGAGATCGACAGGTGGATCGGTGCAGCCTCTGCTGTAAAGCCGAGCTTGTACCAGTCCGTTGTGGTGAAGAGGGAGCTGAGCCGAAAGTCAAAGCTCTCAATTTACCAGTCGATCTTCGTTCCAACCCTCACCTATGGTCACGAGCTTTGGGTAGTGACCAAAAGAACAAGATCGTGAATACAGGCAGGTGAAATGAGTTTCCTTCGCAGGGTGGCAGGGCTCTCCCTCAGAGATAGGGTAAGAAGCTCCGCCATCCGAGAGGAGCCAGTTAAGGTGGTTCGGGAATCTGATTAGAATGCCTCCCAAACGCCTCCCTGGTGTGGTGTTTCGGGCATGTCCAACTGGGAAGAGACCTCGGAGCCAAACCAGAACACGCTGGAGGGACTATGACTCTCGGCTGGTCTGGGAACCCCCAGCTGGAGGAAGTGGCTGGTGAGAAGGACATCTCGTCCTCACTGCTTAGGCTGCTGCCCCTGCCGACCGACCACGGATTAAACGGGAGACGACGATGAAATTAGATAGGAATGTGTCATTTAATTAAATCATGCATTAGTGGCAATATCCCCAATTTGTTCTGCAAAGGACAGACCTGAATACATGCGAGAAAGTGCCCATCCAAAATGTCCACTCCAACTTTTCTCTCCCTTGTGATAATAAGAACAGCATCTTTTGTCATTCAGATGCACTTTTTTATAAAGTACATCTAGGTATGTAACTTATATCAAAACCAGATGTTGAAATGTTGATTACACAAGCATGTGAATATGTGTCCGTTCAAAAGTGTCGACTTCGAAATCCATTAATAATGAAATGTTTTGCGAACATATGTTTCTAAACTGTAATAAGTCCTACAGTAAACTAAATGAACAATGTGATTAAAATTATTTTTTTGACAACTATCATTATCAATTACTATTTACAATGATAGTTTCTAAAAGAAATTTTATTGTTTTGGAAATGCATACTTTCAAAGGCCATAATTTCCAAGAAAATAACGTTCCAGCCAAAATTTTGTGTTTAAAGTTTTTATAACCTTCATTTAAGAAAATTACTACCTAAAAAACTAGCAAATTAAAAACCTTTATTTCGACCCCTCTGTGACTGATTGTGCAAAGAGACTGTGAAGATGCCCATTGAAGCTTTTAAATCTCATTAATAATATAAATAATAAGAAGCTATATTTATGCAACACCTTTCACAATCCCAAACCGGGAATTTTATACTAATTCTACATCACTCTATTACTTTTTTTTTTTTTTTTAAATCATAAGTACCCAACTGGTGGTTTTTGGAAAGTGAAATCATTTTCCTCCTGTAGGGAGGTTACAATAACAGGTTATATTAGTACAGCTTTAACAACTGAGAACCTGATCTATCAGAAGGCTTAACTAATTCAAACATCCATCACCAGTACCACCTCCAATTGAGAGAATGCTACCACAAGAATGATCATGAACCTTGCCTCCAGCACTACACTAAAGGGTGTTTCATAATTTCAGTAGATAATAGGAGGAGTTCTGTTTTGTCATATGAAAACTATGCAGCATGTCACACAAGAATCCATTGAGCAATTCTACAATTCTCTTTGCAACAAAAGCAGTACGTCTCATTTCAGCAACTACTTCAAAGGAATTCACATTTTAGGTTTCCTTAATAAAACAAAAAACTCTATAAAATGTTAGATTTGTAAGCAATTCATAAAATGGTAGCTGGAACCAGTTTGTATGAGCTAATTTGCTAGTTCTATATAACTACGTATTGAGTTAACAGCTGTGTGTGTGAGTGGGATAAGGCCAGTCCCACATGAATGAAGTGAGAGACAGACAACACTAGTGCGTTCATGTCTGTCTGACTCTCATGTTACCTCTACCAAGAGTGGGTGAATGAATGGCCTGAGAAAGCAGAGAGGAAAGTTCTCTATCAATACTTCATGAATGTCACTGGATCTATGCTTTCTGCCCCATACTATAGCACCCAGTAACCCAATGTGTATGTGTGTTTGTGATGCTTCAGTAAGCATATTTTAACCATGTCACCTTCAAATAAAAATCACCTGCAGTCCTACAGATTCTTTTATTATTATTATTATTATCATCTTCAAAATCCAATAATGTGCAACTACAGAAAATATTAGAACCAGAATACAAACTCAACTTATACTCTCAATTTGGCCCAACAGGTGAGATTTTCCAAGAAAAACCTGTCGGACATCACTACGCTTTCTGACAGAAAACATCTTTTTTGCCAATGATATACTGACATCTTTATTTTAAAAGGAAGAAGGCAGCACTTGTTGAAAGTGAATCTCAAAGGAAACTCTATATTAATATCTGTCTGTGTACAGAATCTTACACCAATAGCTGCTATTTTAACATTTTTATGGTTGGAAATGTGTTGACTCTTACAATGATGACATCAATACCCAAGTTACCATGAAGGGGCATGGCTTTAAACAACTTCTTTATGCATTTCAGGTGTTTGTGCTTAAATATATTAATTCTGGTATATAGTTTCTCAGTGCAAATGTTTTAATATAAACCATTTGGCATCTGACATCATGATGACCTCATTCTGAGACTCAAATATCTGCCCATAAAACCATTCAAAACAGAGGTTATCTAAAGAGATTTGGATAAGAATAAAAGTGCTGTCTTCTCCTTTATGAAAACATGACTACTTCACACAAGATGTGGAAGTGTTATTCATGCTACCTTCTAAAACTACCTTGGCTGTATCCCTTAAAAGATAACGTGACTAGAAAAAATAAATGCTATTATTGAGATATCTAATTTCCTTTTGGATAAATACGCCATAGAGAAATGGACATAAGCCTAATCAGTGCTGTTTGCAGGCAGATACAAGATGTCAGAATGTCTGAGACACCATTAAATCATCAAAACAGAAAACAGTGGTTATTCTCTACAGATGACAACTAACAAATTTAAAAAATGGCCACGTGAAAGGCTTTCCCAGGCTGCCCACACCCAAACTTTAATAGTTACCAGGTTCTTGGCTTAGCATACACTAGCCTATTCAGCCTATTTCTATATGAAATAAAAGTATTATAAAACTTAATTAACCTTCATTTTTCAGTGACTCTGTAACCTGTCACACTCCCACTTGCTGCACACTCACAGAAACCTTGGAATCAATGAGAAGTACACACACAAAGAATAATTACTATATTATTTCCCACAACATCTGGAGCAGTGCCCAGCTGAGACTGCACATTAAATGGCAGCTGTCAGAGATACAGCCAACATATAAGCTATAGCCAATAAACTTTCCAATGATACCGGAGACTTTCTGAAAGAATTGAACTTTTGAAGAAACGTGTGAGCTGATTCTCCTAATGAGAAGCTCACTGCTTTTAAAAAGGTAGGAGAACACACCTCCCTCTCTCTCTCCCTCTGTGTGTGTGTGTGTGTGTGTGTGTGTGTGTGTAAACAGCCTAGAGGGACATGACTAGGATTTACAGAGCTAAACCGAGCTTGGTGGAGGAGCTTCAGGCACAGCACACTCCCAACAAGCTCAGGCAGAAGCCTCCATTAAATTCAGGCTTCAGAGGCCCCTAACTGAGAATAAAAGTAGCTACTGTCAGCAATTCAACCATCAACTGATTGATCAAGAGTGTCTTTAAAGTTTCACCTGCACCATCATTTTAAAGATTTCAGTAAAATACTCTACTCATTACTGTATGTGACACATCTACCTGCATTTCTGGAAAAACTACACAAGCCTTGCTTTCAAACAGTCAGTGAGCACACCAGTGGCAGAGCAAGAGAATGAGGTTATTTGGGAACACTAGCCATCAGCCACTGACCCAAACAGAAACACGGCCACTACTGCAGTAGGCAAAAGCTCCATCATGGTCCGTCACCTTCAGCACTATTAGCAAGGGCTAACAAAAATCCATGCATCAGAACACAGACTTAAACTGAGTCAAGCTATGAAATTCAGCTGAATTGAAAAAGGCCTCTATTAAGCATTTGTGTGTTACATGAATAACTTGCTCTGACTTTGTCTTAATCTAATATCTAGCCCCTGATACATTTTTGCACACATCACGCCTTAATTACCTTCGGCAGAGCACTGTTTTTAATAGTATTATTTATTCATTTCATCACTGATTGCCTTTTGAACAGTGTATGCCTTTAGGTGTGAAACTCCTTTTGTTTCCACCTAGACCACTCAAAGAGGTTGTTTTTCAGGTTACTATACATATACTAGATGCTTTGCTTCATCATATCTTCACCTATCTACAGGTTTGATTCTGGATAAGAGTGTCTGCTAAATGATTGATGATGAATGTTATAGGGATGTGTGCACTGAAATGTAGTATCACTCTGAAGAACGCAACATCATATTTCAGTGTTTCTACTTTGAAAACGCCAATTTATAAGTTATAGATTATTTAGAATAAAGACCCTGCCACAAAGGCACATACTATACTGAATACACTCTAGCTCCTCGAGAATCAGGGCAAGAAACATGTTGGCTGGGGATTGACTGTACCACTGGGTTTTATGCTGCTTGTTGCTATAGCAGCTTGGTGGTGGCTCAGACAAGCGGGCAGACTGGTATAAAGGATTGGGCTGACTAGCATGTGGGGCAGGGATGGAGGGCATCAACATGGCTGGCAGCCAGTTCTGCTGAAACAATGACTCTGTACTAATAGTTCACACAGTGGCATGCTGTAAGCTCAATGCAGGGACCAACTATTATTTAGTCACACACACAGAGAGGGGGTTTATTTTGGATAAAGTGATTTAAAAGATACCTTATATTAAAGGTAACTAGAATAGTTAACATTTCAGATGATGTTCTTAGGTTCATATGCTCGACTTTTATTTTAAAATGTTAATTGATGACACATTTCATACATATATTCTCCTCACACCTTAATCGGTAAACCATCACTTCTAAATTTCCTTTTAACCGTACTCCTGCCATTCTCTTCAATTTTCCTTTTCGGTAGCTCTACTCCAGCAACGTGCCACCACATACATGCAGACTCTTATCGGTTACAGCTCATGGTTACATTTAAAATGAAGCAGGGTCCCTGGCACGTGTCATCATGCCTCTTCCTTTGAGCTATAGTGACGGTGGACACCGAGGGTCAAAAACATAGTCAATCAATTTGTGTAGTGATGAAAGCTTTTAGTGAGTAGAGGTTAGCCAAAATATTGATACAGGAATAATAATATTAAAGCATGCAGGCACACTAAATCAATTCCCCCTGCCCATCTGTCATACCAGTCTCACAACTTTATGATTCTTCATCCTGGCACTCATTAACAAATGAAGATAAGATCAGCCACTACTTATCAAAATGCATTATGGGCAATATTAAGTCCACTATATATTCAGACATCACTAAAAATGGCAGTTTCACTATGCAGTGCACTACATAGTAAGTAGTGGGCAATTTTTGACACAGGGAAGTGTGAATGTTGAGAGGACGCCCGCTCACAGCAAGAAGATTTAAGCCCAAGCATAGCATGGGTGTTTCTGTGTTGCATATTGCATATTCTCCCAGTGCTTGCATGGGTTTCCTTCGGGTAGTTCGTTTTCCTCCTACAGTGCAAAGCCATGCACATTAGGTTAACTCGCGGGCTGTTCAGGATGTACCCCATCTTTGGCTCAGTCAGAGGAAATAGGCTCTAACCTTCCGGCAACCCTAACAGAATTAGGTGGTTGTGCAAACTAACTAACTAATGATACCTTAGTTATGGTGGGGAACAAGTTACTCGGTGATTCCCACCTCTAATAGTGAAGTGGGCCTATTTCAGCAATTCATCAATGGTGGTTGACCTTTGTTAACTTGACAGCACTCAGTTTTTAATTTTGTTTGGGAAGTGGCAGATGCAGCCTCTAAATATTAATATAAGTAGAAAACAATGGTAAAATTCGGAGGAAAGCCAAATAATTTAACTTTAAAATTAAACTTGATCAGGTGGAAGAATTTGTTTTGTGCTGCAACCACCACTGTATTCTCAGTGTCCTCATTTCACACAGCTCAGCCTGATAGACAAGGAAGGGAAACCTCAGTGCATGAGAAGCACATGGGCACATGGTCAAGGTTGTACATTTCAGCCAAAGATTTCCTGCTCTATCCATAACCACAGCAAGACAACATTCCGATTCTGCTGACTCACATGGAAACCAGCCAAAAGACAGACAAGAATAAAAAGGCACAATGCTTCAGCTGATAGCAATAGTTTTATTACCTACTAATATAAATGCGGACACATTAAGTCAGTGCATACATACAATAAAAACCACAGCTAAATGAATCACTGGCTAACTTGTGTTTTGGAATTATCCCTGCGCCTTAAATTCTCTAGTCAATTAATTTAATTAATAATTCTAATACAGCACCTCTTACCATTGATTTCAATGAGGACATGTTAACAACACATGGCAATCGAGTGAACGTTTGTCAGAATGTACTGACATAGCAAACAAGTATCCAATGTGCAACATTCTGGGGTGGTGCTTCAGCGATTTATGGAAGAGAAATGAATCACATTTGTCATATTATATTCAGAGCTGTGCAATTCATCTCTCAACATGCACCCAGAAGCTCAAGGCAAGACACAGCTTGGAAAACTGCCAATATGTACACAGGAATGTATTTACCTAAAGAAACGAACACCACTATAGCTATAATCAAATATGAAAGGCTTACACTCCAGCATTTTGCAAACCCAGTGAATTTTTATTTTTTGATGTGCAGGACTGTTTAGTTATAGCATGTCCTGATTTCACTTCAGTATACAGCAATGCAAATTCTCTTTAAGAGCATCCATGTCTCCTGATCATGCAAAATAAACTTAAAAAAAAAAAAAGAAAAGAAAAGAAAGAAAAGATTTTTTTTCTGAAGCATACAAAAAAAATAATAATAATAATAATAACTTGGTAAACACAGCCTCACTCTGCCTTTTAAAAGATAATTCTTCCCAGTGGTTTTCTCTTTCGGCAGCACACTTTTCCTTCCATCCTTTTGATCTAAAAACAGTAATTCTTGTTTCGAGGCTCACTTTAATATGCAGTGAGATCCCTGTATAACCAAAAAATAATAATAATAATAAAAAGAAATGGGGTTTGAAACCTCAGCACACCATAATGGACAGATCTGGCTTTTTTTTTCTGGGGCTTAGGGTTGGGTGACATGGTCAAAAAAGTATCATGATATGGATATGTTCATATCTTGATTACAAAATACCTGAATACAATATTCCTGGTCTGCATCATACCTTACAAATAACTGTTCTCTGGGAAATGATTTCTTATATTTTCTATCATCTTATCTTATTTCTTTAAACCTTAATCATATGACAGAAGTACCTTTCTTTTAAATACAAGTTCTTTATCTTTTAGTTAAGACGATGTCTGTTCTGAGTCCCAGTGTTGCAAGGGATTTTGCTCCATCATTCTCCTCCATGCATTTTTTTTCTCATTACAGCACTCCACTAGTAGCTTGGCGCTAACTCGGGGTTTAGTGACAAATCGCCGTCCAAATGGCTTCTACAACATTTCAGATATATAATTTCTATCCAACAACAGACGTTTTAGCTCTCATCCTGCTGCATATATTTTTGTATTGCATAGCCCTGCTTAAAATTACTTCTTTTCATGGAAAGACCAAATAGCAAATCATATAAAAAAAATTCAGTACAATCTGAAGTGGTAGAGGTCTGATAGACTATTGTTCAGCTAATTGAATTGCAGACGTACTACAGCTCTATCTAATTAAATGACACAATGGCCATTTATCATTCACTAATACATGCAGCAAATTGCAATCTGCTGTAGAAGGAAAAAAATAAAAATCACATATGCCAATAAGATAAATGTGTGCTTTGATCTGTTTAACAGATGCTGAAGCACATAAGTGATCATCAAGATAAAACTTATCTTTTTAACTTCTGGGAACACTGCAGTCAGCTCTACAAAGTGCGAGCGAGTTTGTTCCGTCTACTAGTTATTTTAAGAGTTCAGACTACACTTAAAATAAATTGGTGAAATAAGCCACATTAAAAACTGCTGCATGGTATTAGTCATGCTCTGATCTTAAGAAGCTTACCTTTCCAGCATGCCTTCTGTACATACCAGGCAATATCAATTTTTCTTTTCTGAAAACATGATTATCATCCAACTGCGTTCCAAAATTCCTATTGATATTTGAGCTACCAAGCTTGAAAATTGAGCAGTATTAAATGGAAAATTTTCACAGCATCCTTTGCCCAGTGTTGCACATTAAAAAGTACAATGTGTGATGAATGAATTTACCGCAGTAGCAACCATGCTCCAAAATTAGCATCTGTCACTCACCAAATACAAATAAGAATGCATTTTGGAGAATAAAAGAAATGGGGTCAGTCACGACTGGTGGGTTCCTGAAAAACAAAAACAAACGCTGCTTCATGTTTGCTTTCATATTTCCAAGCATGGTGCTGCATGAGCCCCTACCTCAGTGCATTAACTACTTTTTAAGCAGCTCTATGACCAGTTGAAAAAAAATTTTTGGCGGTAGATTTTTTAGAGTTTAGCAGCCATCAACAGATAACCTAAAAAGTAAATTTTGGACCATGTGTGCAGAAAGACAGCAACACTTGGTAGTTTTACCCTATTAAGGGTTTAAATCTCGTGTCCTAACTTGTGTATAGTTTATACATCCAACACCAAATGCCACTGATCCTCGTGAATAATTCCCATTTCCTCAGCAGGTCAAGATGGTTAGATGATGACAAAACGAGGCTGAATATCTAAACGATAATTTAACAAAGAAACCCACAAGGAAAAAACTTGAGGCATAATATATTTGATGATTTGTGTACAGTTAAGTTCAAGCACTTTACCATGATGAGCAAAAAAAGAAAATGTTTACCTGAAAATATTTCTTGCATTTGGGATTTTGTATACAGCATTCATATCCTCAGTCAGTAACATACCCGTTTAAGTGATGAACTGAACCACTTACACAACAATTCTCTGGCCTGTTCTACAAAATTATGCAATGTTGAAAACAGCCTTGGACAGCCATCCTCACTCAAGACGATTATAGTCTGATTAAACACTACTAGCCTAAAGGAAGAAATAAACAGCCATTAGCATGACTAGATTGCCATACATTTAGCCTGTTGTTCTACACAGCCTACAAGTCTGCAACACGTACACGTGTTTTGCTAAATATCTAAACATCCGTTGCCATGGGAACTTAGGTTACTATCTACTGGTATAATCATGTGGCATACTTCACGTTGTTTGATGACGACTGTGTTATAGGAAACAGGAATCGGAGAATGATACCAGCTACATTTGCAGAATCTGATCAAATGTGTTCTTTATTTTCTGTCCGGATACCAATACTGTCGTCCACCTCTAGTGCAGACACAGAGCTTCACAATGAAATTAGAAAATGATACTGTGCCACATAGCAGCTCCCTGATCATGCAAATATCCCTGACATGCATAAACATGTTCACGGTTTGCAAAAGAAAAAAAGGGAATGAACCTGAACAATTAAGTGTGAAACAGAGGTGTAGCGATACACTGCAGTCACGATCTGATTTGATTCATGATACAGGCTACTGGATTAGGTTCATTTTAACAGAGAAAAAGTGACTGAAACGACAACTTCTCAAATTTCTGAAAAAAAGATTCAAATGAATGTGCATTGTTTGGCTGCATAAAACTGAAAAAAATCAAACGTAACTACGACTCAAGATTCAGCACTGTAAACAAAATTTTGGATTGTTGCTATTTGTTAAATTTGAAACACACGTACTGTGCCCTAGCATGCACACAATGAGTATGTTAAAGGCACCCATATGAATGTTTGCACATGACACTGATAAGTTTTCATATAGTAAAATGTAAATCAACCCCAACTCCCAGAACAGTACGCTATTTCTAGCTCTATTAAGTAGCAGACACTACGGATATGCTCTACAGCAACCACTGAGAAACGCAAGTAAATGAGAAGAGCACAGTAACAGCAGATCAAACACACATGGGCTTTAACACCCCCTTCTCACACAAATGATTTATTCATGTCACATGACCTTAGTTTGTTATAACAGCTAGTGCATAAAATGTGTTTGTTCAAAATTCTGATCGGACAAAAAAATAAATAAACAAACAACCCATCACTGCAAGCAGTCAAAACATGCTCTTGCAGAAAATTTCCTTTTTAATTCTTGTGATCTTCCAAGCCAGTGTGAGCTTTCATTTCCTGTTTTTGAGGATATTCTGATCCCAATGACAAACATGTGAGCAACTGCTGGGCTACTTCTATAAAACCCCTTCTTACACTGTAAAAACTGTTTTTGGAAAGTGTTAAATACAATCCAAGCAAACTGCTTCAAATGTTCCTTACTATATTAGTCTGCAAGTAAAATGTCAAATAACAGGTAAATTATTTCTACGCTTTTTATTAGTTAAAACTGCTACCTAAAAAAATACCATAAAGACTACCCATCATCATTATGCCTGCACTGCAATGTGCGCAGGTGTCAGACCGCGATTGAGTCGGTGGGACTTTGAGTCAGTGGGTGTTTGACTCCACTTCCTGCTGGTGGCGATGATTTTGATAACTGTAAGATTAAAGGAAAGTTAAAATTGATTTTTAACATGTTGCTAAGTAAACTGTTGACAATGTAAGTGTCTTCAAATTGTAAAAGAAGAGCTGTAGTCAGAGTGCTTCTGTGTGGCATGCTTACTTGAACTGGAAGTTTGAGGCACTATCTTTGCTGTCTATTAACAGGGAATTTATCGCTACGATAAATAAAATAACCTTGGGAATTTCTTTTTTTAACAACTTGAACTGCTGGTAAAGGGGGTTTGTGGCGAATGATGTGTGCACTGTGCATTCTACAAGATGAATTAAGGCTGCACATTTGTGTACATTTGCTGTGCAGAGCCTCTGGTGTTATGGTGCGAGGAAAAAGCAGAGCACTTTCGAGGGCACCTTGTTTCTGTTTGCTAACTTTACTCCCCTTTACCATGGGTGAACTGTGTTAATGTCAACCCTTTTAAAATCGATAATATTACTTTCAAGTAGTGTTAACTCTAGAGCTGAATAAGATTATCCCACTAGGGCTTGAAATTCTTTGAAAAAATAGCTTACACGTGATGCAAGTTGCCAGCAAAAATGACTTGCATCAAAACAAAATAACTTGCGCCGTACCTTTATTGCTATATCCTTGCTGATATTCAGCTTCTTGATAAGCAAACAAGTTAAAACAATCAGTAAGTAGGTTAACCAAAACACAGTATGTTCACATGAGGCCTGATTCAGATTTTACTGCAACATTTGGTTTTTGGACTTAATTATGTAGTCTAAACTCTATATTTTCAGAAAAAATGTTATATATTTTATCAATGAAAAGTAGTTGAACGAAAAGCGAGCGGAACAGCAACACTAATTGTGCTTTCCTGCCTGTCTCAATTTATGTGATGGTGCATGCGCCGGCACGATAATAGGAAGGGTGAGCTGTTGAGACAGCTACTTTGGTTGGGCTCAGTGGCCCTCCCAGAATTCCACTGGCTATTCGATTTATGTGGTAGCGCATATGCAGCAGTTTCTAGAGTTTTCGCAATCATCGCCACCACCTTCCATGCAGGAATATACGGGCCTGGAGAGATAAACAAAATGCGTACAAGCGGACTATATAGACTTGGATTAACTGCCCTTCAAAGTGCTCCACTTCTCTATGAGAATGTCTTGTTATAATGACTGAACCCTTACATAGGTTACTGCAAGTATCTACCATTACATGCATCTAATAGAAGTCATAAAAACAAGCGTTATGGTTGGTACATACAAAACAAGCACAAAAGGATACATTAGGAAATTGTGACATGCAGGATTAGAGGCAAACTAACTTAACTCTATAGAACCGCAGAAGCAAAACTTTACATTAAAGATGTTATAAGGATATCAATGCACATACAGATAGTGTTACATGACTAGTTAGCAACTCCTTAGCAAGAATCACATTTTTGGCTACATTTGCACCTTTTGAATATTTGAAAGTGAAAAACTTTTTAAAGTGTAAAAAAAATTTCAGATCAAATATATTTATAGAATATTTTCAGATTATATATTTATACAATAAATTTTTAAATAACATGTGCACACTAGCATTTAAAATAGAATTTTTACAATTTACTAACTGATAATTATTTTTGTACAGTTATGTTATTAATTATATGCATGTCACACCAAAATGCAGCAGATTTATGGCACTTGTTCCAGAAATACCGGCTCTATCTTGAAAACTATTAAAAAAATTTCCCTGGAATTTTAAAGTTGAGGGTCTTCAAATTTGGAATTTGTGTAGACTACAGCTGTGAATAGAAAAAAGTAAAAAAATTCATACTGACTGACAGTGACAGAACCACGTGCTTAAACTGTGTTATGGTAAGAGGTTAGCAATACGAAGTCTCCTGCTGAACGTGATGTGAGTGTACTAACGTTCACTTAATGTTGCGATTCACGTGTTGAAAAGGCTTTGAAATGGAAACTTTTCGTGTGGTGCAGGAAAATAAAATGGGCTTGTTTGGAGTAGATGTACTAATAGGAAGTTAACCATGTCCTGGGTGATCAGTGTTCCAGCTATTTTGTGAAAGTATGGCGCAATAGGGGGCGCACCGCACCTTGTAATTACAGCATACCACAGGATGGCAGGGGTGGGGTAACTCATTTACACAAAAGGTTGCATACGGTTAAGCTAAGCTAAGCTAAATAAATAAATAAATAACATTTAAAGTAATATCTTTATAAACAATAGTCATTCAGTGCATTAATTAAACACATCGATTCACTGGCATAAAATATACATATACACATGTTCTTAAGTTCTCTAATTAAAATTAAATCCTTTCATAAAAACTTACACGTTACAGTCATCAGTCAATTTGCTGAAGAATCTTTGCAAGGGAACAGTTCCCTTTGATATAGCCAACTCTAATCAGCAGTCGTTCACATTTTAGCACTTTTACACAGATGTGACTTAAATATATCTTAAGTAGATATATAGATCAGTCTCTGACAAATTATGTCTAATATTTATTGTTTTGCCACTGTTCACATTACAAATGGGATGCTATCTGAACGTTAACATCACAGAATACAAGCCGAGCTAATGCACACTGGCGCATGGACGTTCAGTTAAGAAAAAAAAAAATTCCTGCTGAAGTGGCGGATCTAGTTGCCGGAGTCAAGCGGGGATCATGGAGGCAGGATAAAGCATCTAGAAGCGAGCTGATGCACACTGCTCATGGACATTCAGTTAAGAAAAAACTAATGAACTAAATGCTGCAGACTAAGTGTTCCTAGTTGCCGAGGTCGTGGAGGCAGGGAAAATAACAGCAGTCACTTGCAGAAAAAACAGCATGTAAATAACACAGCTGCATGGCGGTTGTGTAAAAAGGGCATGGCGCATGTAAAAAAAAGGCATGCTTAAACAACCTAGCTGGAACACTGTTGATTTTGGCACTTGCGCCAGCCACAATCTCGCGGCAACTTTGACTTGCGTTTGGCGAATTTCACTTGCGTTGCACAATCGCTAAAGATTGGATTTCGAGCACCACCCACTCAAAGGTTTTAAGGTTACTAACCCAGCGCCAGTGTTTAATTCTAAGAACTATCTCTGTCCACTGCATCACTGTGACAGACTAGAATTCACACCTAGACACCACTGTGGCAACCGTCACTGAGGTCTCTGCTCTGACTGACAGACACTCAAAATATGTAAACGATATCAAAAACAAAGACTGCATGAACTACTTAGTCTTTCTATCTGTGTGGTCTTCAAGGTCAAGGTGGGATAAAGGTGACAGGTTGAATTTACCCTAGTCGGGCTCTCTCTTTCACCTGTCATCTGTCACCGAAGGTAATTGGACATTTGATTGCAAGCTGTGACCTTGAAGCGAGTAACCCAGCCATACCTAATGCTGCATGTGTAAGGCTAAGCATATAGGAAATATGGCTAAGAAATACAAACAGGCTTTTCTGTTAAGTGGGGTCAAAGGGCTAGGTCACAGTGAAAATGTTCTTATGCAACACGCCCCTTCCCAAATTGTAGAAGTTTACCAAGTTTGGATATTGGGATAAATAAATAAATAAATAAATAAATAATCAAAAAACACACACACACACACACACACACAGGCAACGCATGCAAAATAAACCATCGAAAATAACAAATAGAAAATAAAGTGTGATTTACAACACAATGAAATAAACGATAGCACACAATATAAAACGACTGACTTTTTATATCGTCTGGATATTGAACACCCCTACATGCACATGCATGTTCTGGGCTGCATTGGCAGACTGCATTTCCTCTCGTGTGCCATTGCACAGGGCCCATTAATTGGAGATATAATCTGCTTGATCTTCACACAATGTGTGATTCATTGAGACTCTCAGCCAGAGCTTGAATATCTGCCAAGGATAGATTATGGTAAAAAAAAAAAAAAAAAAATGAAACTCATCTTTCTAATAGGTCAGTCAACATCATGACCTAAAAAAATTACAAAACATTATTAGTGCTGACTCAGATGATGAGAACCATTGAGGAGAAATGCAGAAAGCTCTCACATAAACAGCAATAAGGCTGTGGAAGTCAGCACAGGCATGTTGAAGAGTAATAGACAAGCATGGTCCTTGTTGTGTAATTGTCATTTATCAAGAGATGAAACAGTCACCATACAGGTTGGATTTAAAACCAATTTCATTAGTCATATAATGTGCACCTGTTGATATAATGGACATCATTTTACAATATGCAGAAAAAACCTCCATGAAACAATCTGCGGCCACGTAAAAGTAATACATAACACACAGGAACGAGACAATCTGATTGGCCCGCTATCTGTGGATTAAGAAGCAATTATAAAATCAGACGAGCCAGGAAATTGAAAATTATTCGGTCGAGGGGTTGTAATCTGTGGAGACCAAAGGCTACAACCCTACAAGACATAATTGTCTATATGATATGAAAGCCAAACTTCATAACTAATTTATTATTCTTCAAAATTTTTAAGACAATTGGGCAAGGCACTGTGGCACCCTAAGCGAAATCCTATTTTGATGTCCCCATTCACAACCCCTCACACAACTCTTGTGACGTACATTAGAACGCATTCGATTTGCTTAGTGAGAGTAGCGTTTAATGTTTTCTATGGCATATAGGCATACCTCTAAACAGCTTCTTGCACAAAATAGCACAGCTCCAAATTTTTGGCATTCTGTGCAGCAGCTCGCCTGTCCATCGTAAAGTGAACACACACACACACACACACACACACACACACACAAGGATTCATACTCACACCTAGGGGCAATTCGGGACAACCAATTAGCCTAATGTGCATTTTCTTGGACTGTGGGAGAAAACCAAAGTGCCCTGAGGAAACCCATGTAAGCACAGGGAGAACATGCAAACTCCACACAGAAATGCCCTCATCAAGCTTAAGACTTCAACCTAGGACCTTCCAGCTGCGAGGTGGCCGTGCTAACACTACGCCACCATATCACCTATGACTTTTTTTTTTTTTAACCATTATATAGGACTGGTTCTTCTGATTAAAACAGTATAGCAACTTATTTTATGGTATGCATTATTAATTGAGGAATAGGGTTTTTTTTCTGTGTGTGTGTGATGAGGTAATCATGCACCAAAAAAATAGAAATGTTCAGCACAAGCACCAAAGGGATAAAAAGACAACACTTACTTCTGGACGTTATCTAACCTACCTTAGTATAGGTTAAAATAAAATAATGTAAAATCTCATTTACACCACAAAAATCAGGATTTAGTTTGCTTTTTATGTTGCCATGCAGTATATACTAAAACAATTATGCACCTCAGGCTCGCGGACGTCGCTGAATTGAACTTTCAACAACATTTACCTAGCTTTCGGTGACTAATCGTTAATCATCCTATAAACCAGAGGTAATGTAGACATATTTTTCTCACTGTGTTTGCTTATTAATCTTGTATGAGCCCTGCATCACTTCCGCAGCACCTGACTCATCAACACAATGCTTCGGGCAGCCAGTTATTCACTTCCTTGTTACCCAAATGTTCACACCTAAAGTTATGACACACAGGCTTCCATGCACGTTTTGTTTAAGTGAGCAAACCCATTACAAAAGAAACATATTACTTGCAAAATAAACATGCCTATGGCTAAAATGACAACTAATCCAACAGCATCCTGCCAAAGTTTAAAATACATTCAACAAAAAGGAAAAACACACAAAACAGAGTATTGTGTTATCTAAAGAAGCAAGATACCTGTTGTACAGTGATAATGTGTAAATACTGTATTTACATGCATTCTTGCATTATTAAAGACAAAGCACCTGTGTAAATTAGCTGAAAATGTTGGATTAATTTTCAGTATGCTATGCATTGCAATGAAACAGTTGATGGATAACTTGAACATTCTACGTAATATCAAGCAGGATGGTTTTGAACAGTATTAAATCAAAAAGTTATACTTTGGATCTCACTCTGTTTGAGTAAAGTGAACGGATGATGGGGGTCGGTCTAAAGAGCTGCAGCGCCATCCTCTTTAAAGTTCAGGTAAACCCGTACTACTGTACATATTCCGACTCTGACATCACCCAAGCCACCTGTTGTGAGACCCTGGGTGCGAGTCCTCTGAAAGCACTTAAACCATGCACAATTGGGAGAAATGCGGCCTCTGCCCTTTTTTGCGGATTCAAGTTTAGAAGCAACATGGGTGTAAACGGCACTTCTGCCCAGTTGCTAAAGCCAGTTAAAAATGGATTCATTCATTAGAAATGGGAATCACCAGGGACCACCCGACACAATGTCATTTCAGTTCAGATGCCAATTCATTTTGTATTGCAATTCTCTAAGTACTGCAATTTTATAAATATCCCAATTCAATATTACAGTTTTTCTACTTTTTTGTTACAATATTAAATGCTTGAACCATGTTTAAAAAAAAAAGCTGACTCATACCTCTGAAGCATTAAACTTTAAAAGTTTGAGTATATGTTTATGTTAAGTTTATGAATGATTTCAATTAAAGAGCTGCACAACTGAACTGAACATGAGTAAACTTGACTTATTCCTTAGAACAATATATATTACACTCACACACACACGTGTGTAAAACGTGCGGACATTTCTCAACCGGCATGCTGCCTTTTTCCCCCTGCAGGTTTAGTCACGATACCGATGCAGTCTAACAGATCTCAAGTTCTAAGCCACCATGCATGCCTCCGGTTGTTATATGGATTTAAATGATCAACTCCACTGAGGCCTCGTAGAACTCTATTTGTTGCTGGTTTTGGTAAACCGATGTCATGTGCAGTAAGGATTGGAGAGAGAGTTTAACTTTGCTTGATTTTCAGGGTTGTAAAAGGATCTCGTCATGGTTATTTAGCAGTACAGAGGCTTTATATGGGTAAATCAATGAATTTCATTAATAGATCGACAGACACACACACACACACACCATCACACACCCAATAAACACACACGCACCTTAAAAGATTGGCCTGTATATAGCCACAATGGATTAATCTCCTGTACCATCACAAACTTCTGACTGGTGCAGCACTTGTCACTGCAACCCTCCAGGCAGTTAATGCTTATAATTGTGTTTATAGAGCCAAAGGACTATGTCAGTGAAAACTTGGGCACAGTTACGAGCAATAAATTGATACAGACTGTTTCTATTTACTTTGTAATTAAAAAAAAAAAAAAAAAAAAAAAAACACTACTACCAAGAACAAATAATGTAGTAAAAGAAACTAAAACATACTTTTTTTTTTTTTTTTTTTTTTTATACACAAGCATTCATTATTTCTGTGCATTGGAATTTGCAAGTAGGATTAAAGATTAAAACAAGCATATTTTAACTACCACCACAACAGTAAGAAAACCAGTTTCATTCAACTGCAAATAAGACTTACCCATCATCTTCTCCATCCACAGGCAAGTTCTTCAGCAGACTGGCTGAGGCAGTTAAGGCACTGACTCCACCACTCTCTTCAGGAACTAAAGAGGTGCCACTTTGTGAAGCACCTTCACCAGTTGCAAGCTTGGGAAGTGTGAGCAGAGACTGGTGCTGAATTAGAAGGCGTTGAGCGTCCTCCAGCTGTGTGGCCATCAGAGAGGGCAGAGTGGCATAAAGGGCACTGACAGCAGGCTGAGCCCCACCATCCTTAGAGCCATTCTGAACCAAGCTGACCTGAGGATCACTCTGGATACTGAGAGGCACGTTAGATGTGGGCAGACTCGAAGTAACAGGGACAAACTGGGTTCCTACGCCTTGGCTGCTGAGAGGCGTCTGCTGATCCACAGAGAGTTTTGTTGGCAGCTGAGGCCCCTTTGGAGGCTGTTGGACCACTGCAGGTCCTGTGGACTGTACCGGCTGTGGCATAACACCACCAGTTGGAGCTTGAACTATCGGTGGTGTCTGCTGGGGTTGCAGTATACCCTTAGTGACTGACTGAGCCACAGAGGCAGTCACATTGCCCACAGATGGCTGAGAAACTGGCATCACCTGCCCATTGCCAGTTAAGGTCACAGGGGTCATGGAAGTTGATAGGTGGGACAAGGCTTGTGTTGATGTGAAATCAGCTGGCCGACTACCTCCTTGGCTTAGCGAGGTGACATGCATGGGTGTTCCCTGGGCTGCTAAAGCTGGTTGTGGAACAGAGGGGTAGGCCATCTGCTGTTGAGTGACTCCAGACACACTCTGAGCTGGAGTCAGCTGTGCTGCCTGGGCATATGTCAACTGCTGTGGGGGCACGGCAGGAGATGGATGGCCAGTCGTTGTCTGAAGGCCTCCCATATTGACTGGAGCCTGCTGCTGACTGCCACCTGGCACTAGGTTAGCAGTGTTGGCCTTCTTCGTTGGATGCATCTGAGGCTTGGAGATATTAGCAGGCATGGAGTACTCTGACATGTGAGCGGGTGGTGGAAAGCTCTGCTGTACAGCTGAAGAACCACCGACGTCCCCACTGGCTACAACTTCAGAGTAGTGGCTAAGAGTGCTGATTGAGCTGCTTACAGAGCTGACACTAATATTCTCTCTCTCCGAGCTGTCAGGTACGAACTGGCGGATGCTCTCCACAGTTCGGTTGCTAGACACAGTTTCAGACGACACAGAACCTGCACCCTCTTTGTCGTAATAGTCCGTGCATGTCCATCTGCCTTTCTTGAATGGCTCTGAAGTAGAGTCCAATTTAACTACTCGGAAGCGTGAGCTGGTGGTATGAGGGGCAGGCATTGGGGTCTGCTGAGGTTGAGTGTTTGAGGCAGGGGTAGCAGAAGGTTGGACTATGTCAGTTGTACCCATATGACTGCCACTTGATGAACCAGAAGAGGCGGTGCCGGCAGTCATAGCAATGGCACCACTTAAGTTGCTGCTTTGATGACGCAATAAGTTTACATTTTGGTTATTAGTATTATTCAAGCCAGTGGAAAGAGCTACACCACTATTGTTTGTACTTATTCCACCTATACCAGACACAGTGGAGTTTAAAGTAACATTGCTTGCTAAAGGCTTAACACCACCTGATGCTGCAGACGTAATTCCAGCAGACATTCCTGGGGCAGCACCAATCAAGGACTGACCAACACCAACTGTGCCAACGGTCGAATTATCCACCTTTCCTCCCACATTTGAAGGCATTTTCTGGTCTATGATTGGTAAAGCTCCAGGGTTTGGTGTGACAGCAGACATGACTACATTACCAAGTGGGATTCCAGCTTGTGTCCCACCTGAGGCTGACGACACAGAATGAGTATTTCCAGAAGTAGCTGAGTGAAGCTGGTGGTGATGATGGGTGTGATGATGGTGATGGTGAACTGCACCATTAACCATAGTGCCATGTGTTTGGGGGAGTAACGGTGGTTGGTTTGGGGACACGGCCCCTGGGGTCTCCGCATCATGGAGGTTGTTTAGAGTGTCTTCAGAAGAGCTCCTCTCGGGTCCTGCAGCATCATTAGCCCGGGACAAAGACACATCCAAAATCTCAGATGAGGACAGGTCTTCTGTGTGCGACTCATCCAAGTCATCACAGCTCTCGGTGTCTTCTGTAATGCTGTTGTTTGTGCTGACAGAGATCTGCGCTGGGGTAACACTGGTGATCTGAAAGCCACTCTTCTTTTTGATCTGTGCCCCTGATGAGGGTACACCTGGGGGCAAAAGCGAGGACTGCGAGTGGATGTTGAGGCTGTGGGGAGGAGGGTGCGGAGTCCCGAGTGAGGACGCGGCAGTAGGCAGGGGCTGAATCAACGATGAAGGTTTATAGTCGTCTGACGGCATCAAGCTGCTGCTAAGGCTGGCACCCCCCGATGACTGAGGTAACACCGAGGAAGACCCACCGGCGGTGTTAGCGGCAGCCCGTCTGGGACAATTCGGCGCCTGCGCCATTTTTCGAGCGCTCGCTGAATCTCCTGCCAGCTCGGGGTGATGCATTTCTACTGGTGGTCTCTGGCAGAGTTGTAAATACGGACTAGAAGAACTGTCGTGTGACAGGCCCTTTTTTAGCAGGAACTTCACTTCGCCCAAGTAGTTTCCACATACAATTAATGTCCACTTTCACAAACAGCAGCCAGGATCCGATAATTCCACTTTTGTTCTGCGTGTTCCAACAATGTCCACGGCCAGGTCGTGCGCTAGTATGCTAGCTAGCTAGCTGGCTGGCTGGCTAAGTTAAAAACAGACGTCGTTGAGTAATGCTAGCTCACAATGTAGCCAACAGCGTTCTGTTGGGCTGTTTACCGGATACGTGTATTAGAAGCTGGTCAGTTAAACACACCTCATTTGTTATCCTGCCTAAATAATACCGACAATAAGAATTAAACGCCGCAATTTATATCAGACAACGTAGGCAACAACTGCATGCATCGACACTGTGTTCTATCAGTTTACAGCTAGCAGACTGTGAGTCGCATTTTGTATATAACGTTATATGAAGCGTCAAAACATACAACCCCTCGACGATGGGCAGGTGGTCAGACGGTATACAACCAAGTTAACGATACCGCAAGTCCTGTTTATTCCATTTCCTCGCCTCTTTGTTTTAATCCAGCGTTTAGTTATACCAGTTGCTATCTCGTTCCCCAGCTATCGCCTTGTAATGTAGCCGTGCTAGCGCTTAGCACCCTGTGACGAGACCGAAAGGGGAGGAGAACTCGGTAACATGGCGACCGCGCATGTCTGTTTACAGCGCAACCGGCCAGACATAAAGCCAGTCTCAAGTGAAGGCTGAATCCCAAATAGAGTCCGTACTGCCTTCATAGGCGCACTACGGCGCGCGCGGTAACGGTTTCCACACGCTCAATCGAGTGCACTACGTTTCGGAAAGGAATGTGTTTGGGAATCAGTCAAAGGCGGAACGTATGAAACATGCAACGTCAAATATACAGTGAGATTTAGAAATATATATATATATATATATATATATATATATATTTTTTTAAATAATAATAATAAGTATTTGTAATAAGAGAAGTGCCTTTTTTTCTGTGAACATGGGATTGATGTGCAGCCATGAGAATGAGATGAGCTGAAGCTTGTTTGCGATTTCTATTGCGATGTGAGGTGAGAGTAGTGCGTGCGCAGTGAGCTGTGTCTCGGGGCGTTGGTCTCTTGTCTCTTGGCTGTTTCTGATCGAATAATTAAAAACCCTGTTTGCAAGTTTTGCACTGCTGTAAGTGCGTCTCAGCCAGATGCTGGTTAATGAGTCCTGAACAGAAATCCCAGTTTGTCACACTGGTTATCAGGCATTTTGCTGCCTGGTTCCCTATTAAGTGATAAGCAAACACCAAACAAATAAATAAATAAATATACAAACAAATACATAAATAAGTATACAAACAAATACATAAATAAGTATACAAACAAATACATAAATAAGTATACAAACAAATAAATGAAGGTTGACAGATGTTGGCTGTGATTACCACCACTGTAACAAGTTTGATTTTGTTGTTGTTGTTTATTATAGCCTGACTGTGCTTTAGAAACCCCAGATCCAACTCAGAATCACAAAATTAAGCACAAAATGTTCCAGTTAATAAAATATTGAAAGAGAATAATTTTAGGCTATTTTTACAACATATTTGCAACATAAATGTTGCGCACTGTAAGTTAGAGGCTCAGCAACTTAATAAAAATGTATTGGGAAAACATGTTGACATAGTCCAGAAACTTCCCCTGCTCTCACAAATCCACTACAGTGAAAGCAGTGCTAGATTTTTCCACAAAAAGACTAACCGGACACATGATTAGTAAACAATTATTGATTGTATCTTCCCTCTAAAAATATAAAGAGATCTTGGCTTAATGAATCCACTAGACTGTGAAGAAATCCTGGATATGGTTTTAATGCCAGGTAATGCATGGGTGAGATATTTGTCTATGGATAGGAATGTACTTTTAATGAACAAACTATTGGCCTGGCACAAGGCTACGGCACTGTTAACCCCCGGTCAATGTGCCTTGTTTTTTTCACTTGAATATAGTAACTAAAAGTAGTGTGAAAAACGATGGAAGCATTTTATTGCTTGAGGAAATATTAAATGGCAGTGGATTTTTTTTTCACATCAGACAAGGAAGATTTACTACTAGGTATTTTTTAAGGTTTGTATATAATATAGATTATCTAGATTATTCTTATAATCTATATAATTATATTATCTATACTGCTTATCCATCAGGGTCATGGGCCTGTGCAAGTGTTTATGCAATATGTATTTGTCTATTTACTGCTAGGGACTCTTCAAGGTTAAGTCACATTCAGTGAGAGCTGACAATGATCTTATCATCAAATAATCAGATAATAATCTTGACACCTCTACCAGGCAGTGTTCGCAACCAATGGGTTTTTCCATTCAGAAATGTTGCCATGATTGCCCTGGAGTTGATGCATATCCTCTCTGTGTATGAGATAGAATTTGATATGATTTCAACCTAGAATAGAAAGTATGAGGAAAAGAAAAGATTAAAATCACTGTATGCTCTTTGTGACAGACAGGTAGACAGGCAAGCACCCATCCATACAAATGTCGAGAGAGAGAGAGAGAGAGAGAGAGAGAGAGAGAGAGAGAGAGAGAGAGAGACAATAGCAATGTAAGCGTCTGGTGCTGTCAGCAGCTTTAAATCACACTGGCACTCCACAGCAAAACAAACAGAGAGCTATTGTCCACCTGAACAATTATGCTTGATTTCAACATTGGAGTCTGTTTTTACTTCATAAACATTTATTAGAATATCTTTTTGATTAGATGAAAAGAATCTAACCTGGTTTTGAGTCACTGTTTTGTGTAATTTGGGGCTTTAACACGAAAAGGCAAAACAAGAAAATGGTGCCTTTACAGCACTGCTGCACCTTTATTCTTGCTGTTTACTTCAGACATGAGAGCTTTTGTCATGTCATGTCATGTCATTTTCTGAAACGCTTTACCCTTTATTAGGGTCATGGGAAGGCTGGAGCTCATCCCAACCGACTCTGTGCAAAGGTGGGGTACAACTTGAACAGCTTGCCAGACCATCACAGGGCCAACACACACTCACACTCACACCTAGGGGCAATTTGGAACAGTTTTTTAGCCTAATATACATGTCTTTGGACTGTCAGAGGAAACCAGAGTACCTGGAGGAAACCCACACAAACATGGGGAGAACATGCACACTCTATTCAGATATGCCCTCGCTGAATATGGGATTTGAACCCAGGAGCTTTTTGCTGTGAGACGGAAGTGCAAACCACTACGCCACCGTAACACCCCAAGAGCTTTTGTGCACAGTACAATATGTTTATAGATTTAACAGTTGAGGATAGGAGATTAAGGTGCAGCTTGCAGTTGTGAAGAGGAGGTGAAACAGCCAAAAGTTTATTGAAGAGTGAGAAAACTGCCTGTCACCTTCCCCAGTCCAAACTAAAGTCAATGAATAATTATGGACATTTATGGCTCATGAACATCAGATGTGTTCTACCTCAAATATCTATTCAGGACATGTACAAACATATCAGTGTAAACTTTAGAGAATTGGTTTAGAGTTATTTATAGTTTGTTAGTGATTATTAATTCCCAATTAACAGTACAACAAAGAAAAATAAAATCCCAAATCATACCATACAGGAGAGTAAAATGCTACTCTGCTGATGCTTAAATCTGTTAACATGTTTTTGGTCATCACATCCTTCCATATATGTTTGTATTTCATAATGTTAGCACATCCACCTCACAGGAAGAAGGTCCTGGGCTCAATTTCTGGGGTTGTAATGTTTCTGTGTGGAGTTTGCATGTTCTCTCTGTGCTTGCATGGGTTTTCTCCGGGTAGTCCGGTTTCCTCACACAGTCCAAGAACCCAGTAGGCTAACTGGCTGTTCCATATTGCCTATAGATGTGAGGGTGAGTGTGAATGGTTGTATGTGTGTTGGCCCCGCAATGGCCTGGCGAGCTGTCCAGGGTGTGCCCTGCCTTTGCCCAGAGTCGGGGGCCAGGCTCGCTGCGACCCTAATTAGGATTAAGTGGCTTAGAAAATGAATGAATGAAAGAATAATGTTAATACCCTTAATGTCCTTAATATTATTCTACAACAACAGCAATGAAAAAAAGCTTTCTTATCAGCATAAGTCTCCAAATCCTGGTCTGGTAGTTCATCACAAACATGCGGAGTAGTTTAAATGTCAAAGCCCATGCGGTGTGGTTCCACATACTCCATCAGAAGTGCAATTGTATTATTTTCCTTTATATTGCTATAGACTTCTTTTTTTTCTCCTTCTTAAATGCAGCTCATAATGTCCGTGATTAAGCTGATTAGGCTGGCAGAACAGTTTGGTGAGGCTATTGTTTTTTCCAGGATCATTAGTTAAGAAGAATTTAGCCAGATTTGTTACAGTACTGACCACTCACGTGTGTGACCACTCACCACGGAAGAGTGAGAAAACTATACCATGTCATATTTTAACCAGATCAAGTACTTTTATGGGTGAATTAATGGAGATGATTATTTATTCATCTTCACTAACTGCTTTTATCTCTGTCAGGGTTTCGGTGAATCCAGAGGCTTTGAGCATGAGGCAGGAGTATCCCTTGCAATCACACATTCACAAGGGCACTTTCATTTATTCTCTCATTCATTCTTTCATTTTCTAAGCTGCTTAATCCTAATTAGGGTCGCAGGGAGACTGGAGTCGATCTCAGCCATCTCTGAGTACACCCTGGACAGCTCGCCAGGCCATTGCAGGGCCAACACTCACACAACCATTCACACTCACACTCACACCTAGG
>JAQMYF010000012.1:34613490-34641599 GCA_030014195.1 Neosilurus mollespiculum | reverse complement strand
GGAAATCATTCCTACCTGTGGCCATTAAACTGTACAACTCCTCCATATAGTAACAACATCCACTGTTATACACTTGCCTTTTGCACAACATTTACATTCTACTGTTTATCATATTGATAATACTGAACATATTACTCACTGTCTGGATTCATTCCGTATCTGTTTATATAGATATTAGTAACTTCTAATTTTAGACTAACATATACATATATATGTTTATGTATGTATGTAGATGACCTTATGTATATTGTATATATAGATTATATGTACTTTTTTTCTTATTGAGACTTTTGTCAATAAAGTATTCTGAGTCTGATTCTGATTCCGATTCTGATGCTAGATGCAAATTATCCTAAATTAAAAAATAAATAAATAAGTTTTCCTGTATCGTCTTGACTTAAGGCTCATACAGCTTTCACATCCAGCTGTGTTTTAGGATAACACTGTATTTACACAACAGTGCTTCATCATGAAGCAAGGCTACATTTTGCACTTGTGACTGTTTAAGAGTATTGTGTTCAGTTTTCAACATGTCCCTAGAATGACCACTAGGTGTCAGTGTATATATACTCCACACTCTTTGCGCCATGTCTCAAACACAAGCCTAGTATCTTACTAAAGTCAAGTGATCACAGGCGGTTTACATTTTCTGAGCTGAGAGGTTGTAGTCATGTCTGATAAAGGCCATGATGTTGATTTAACAAGAGCCAAACAAAACACAGGTGTTTGGCTGGTGAAGGTTTGCTCTCTTTTGTTTTCAAAATGCAGTTTGTTGGATTATTTTTCTAGTGAATGTATGAAAGAAATGATACCACTGGACCATGGTGTTTCCCCCCTTGAATAGATTCCCAAGTATCTGGCCCAACAGTGGGGAAAAGCATCAGGAAGAGGAGAAGTTGGCAAACTTAAAATAGCTAAGTAAGCACCAGTTCCCCTCTATATATAAACATATTCAGTCCTGTGTTTTTAATCAGAATATCTCTGACTTCCTTTCCAAACTTTTTTTCACCTCTACAAGACAACAAGGAAAAACAGTGGTAAGTTTTTCCACCAACACTTAATTCAGTGATTAATATTTTCAAATACAAAATTTAAATACTAATTATAAAAACAAATGAAATGACTGGCCCATAAATCTTGCATTTTTAATATTGTTGGATATATTGCTATCTATATTGTTTGTCCACATGTACAGAGAAATGATGTAAACTACCTGGCTTCAGAAAAAAAGTGTGTGACTTAAATTATTTGAGTTTGTCATCTGATATGAGAAGCAGCATTTTTCTAAATGACCGAATATGGCAGAGTTTGTGTGATTTGTTGTGTCTAAGGTGTCATTTAATCTGAATGAAGAGCTGAGTGTGGTTGAACATACCGGGGGAAAGACCATGTCGGTACGAGCACCCAGAGAGCATCCTTTTACAATGCAGACAGTGGGGGGCCAGACTCTGGCCGTCTTTACAGAGAACTCTTCAGGTGAGCTTTGAATCAAACACTTTGAAAGATGCTGTCTAGAAGAAATTTGACATTTCTTTACTCATTCTCAATAAAATCTACAGTATTGGTGTATAGTGTAAGATCCACCCAGCAAGCCAATCAATATTTATGCTGTTATATTAAACAGTGTCAGGATTCTGATTCTCTTAATTAAAATTTTTATTGATTTCATCTATTTTCACATTGGTTAACATTTTTTGTATTGCCTACAGTGCCAATCAGCAATCTGTTGATAGTGTTGCCAGTAGGGAAATACCCCTCGCTTTATCTCTCCCTAAAGCCACAGTGCAGCAGTACTTTAATCTTTTTAGATCTTACCTTTGTATACACTGTTCAAACAGGTCAAATTATGAAGCTTCAACTTCTATACTTCTGCTGTCCTCCGTTAAAGCAATTATGTTTGATATCTCAGACAGCTTTGGTTGCCCACCATACCCCCAGCTTGGTGCAAATTACTTGTGTAGCTGCTTTTCCTTCAGGAGCCTGGAGTCCAGTTTTTGTTTTCTTCCCTTTTGGTTTATTTCTGTATTGCTTCATCAGGTCGATATTGAATGTTGCTAAAACTGAAAACTGTGAGTGAGAAAAGGAGCAGAAAGTAAAAGCTGATCATCATGTTATGTTTGAGCTCAGTGGAATTTTCCCCCTGCTAATCAACATTATGCTCACATTAATGTCCTGCATCTACCCTCAGCTAAGCACTAGATTTCTAAGCACACTACATATCACAAATCATTTGATTCAGTCATGTTTACTGTTTCAGGACTGAAATTGAAATCTTCACTGGAGCCATTAAATCATGTCTGCCATTTGGTTAAAACTCTGAATCGTCTTTAAAATGCCTCCAAAGGACCACAAATATATCTGTTCATTTATAGTGCTATGTACTGCACCGAATCATATAACAGAAGCTTTAGATACAAACAATCCTACAAATCTTGCACACCTTATACCAATGTTTATGGTTGTGTCCAACCTTTAGTCTTTAGTTCAACCATGTCTTATTTGAGGGTTATTATTATAACACCACAAACATTTTTGTTACTCTGCTTTCATGCCAATGACCAAAAATTCTAATACATCGATATGTGATTTAGCATTAGGAGGCTATTTAATCATAAATAGCAAATAGAACAAAATGTGGAATTTAGGCTGTAGTTCTCTTTTGTTCTCGTTGGTTATGAATATTTTTTGCAGCCGTCTGCCTAGCTCTTGCAAGCCGCAGGTATTGATTAAGTGGTTGCTTAGCAACAGGTTAGCCACCGAAGTTGGCAATGAATAGAGGCTCTTGCTTCAGTTAAAAGCTTTCTCTGGCCTATGGGGGTGGTAAGGGAGGGGGAATATTTTTCCAGGCAAGTTATGAATTGAAGTAGTTCAGGGTGAAAAATGCTTCATCAAATGCTACTGAGTATAAATGTTCAATGCTGCCAAACACTCTAAGAATTTCTCAGTGAATCTACAGACATATGGCTCTTCAAATCATTTTTTATTATTATTATTTTTTTTATAAACAACAAACTGCAGTAAACAGTCCATAGCAATAACTGTAGAATGCAAAAGCCTCCTTTAGACTTCAGTACAACTGAATGATTCTATATTCAAAACTGTTCTTCCTATCATTACTGGTGTATGTTTGTGAGTAGGAGGTCTACTAGTAACCAGTAAATTTATTGCATACGTCATAAAGATATTCTAATATATATTTTAGTAGTTTTATTTACATACATACATACATACTGACACTCCTGTCAGATGTTATTAGTTTTTTTGTGTTCTCAGTGTATTTTTCACTGTATGGTTAACCTCATATGGTCCACAATCAAAATGGTTGGCTTGAAAGGACCCTGTCTGTTGGTTCTTCCTCACAGATTTATCCAGTGCTCAACACAGAGATTAATTCACACAACATAAGAGGTTTGAATTTTGAAGCGCAGATATATGTTTTGGTAGGCATATGAGAAAGAAACGAAGCTCTGTTCAACAGAGGGTTTCTTCCTGAAATGAATGAACTGTGTGATTTGTTAGGGGCGTGTACGTGTCTCTGTGCGCGTGTCTGTGTGTAGTGAATGGATGTGTCTCAGTGGCTTTAATAAAGTGTCACAGTTAAATGTGAGATTTTGCTTGTTAACAGAGCTGCCGCTCACCCAATGACAGACTGGAAAGTCAACTTTCTTCAACTTGCGTAGGCACATATAGTCGGTTGCCAGGTCAGGCTAGAGCAGAATGCTGAAGCATACACATGCATCAAAAGGTGTTTAACAATTACAGTACTTATTTAAAACAGCAGGTATTAAATTCTGGGTCTCTAAAATGTCATAAATGATGCTGCGCAAAGTAAGACAGAACCCCCACCCCCACCCCCACCCCCTGTAACCTGAAATAGAAAGGAATAGAATATAGAGGAGTCAGATGACAGAGATAATTAGTGCAGAAGGTAGGGCTTCAGTTGGCTTTTTTCCACAGTCATTTTCTCAGTTTTTCTGAGTATGGAG
This sequence comes from Neosilurus mollespiculum, assembly GCA_030014195.1. Taxonomy (NCBI): domain Eukaryota; kingdom Metazoa; phylum Chordata; class Actinopteri; order Siluriformes; family Plotosidae; genus Neosilurus; species Neosilurus mollespiculum. The sequence continues at coordinate 34,637,613 of JAQMYF010000012.1, read as the reverse complement.
AACAGCATTAGCTTCAGGCATGTTTTAAAGAGGTAAATATGAGATGTAGTAGCTAATTAGAGACTCTTTATTAGCATGTATTGAGCCTCAGGGTGAGGACTGTTACTGTCCACATGTGTTGGGATTTCAACTACTGATTATTATCTAGTTTTTAAATATAGGCAAAAAGTGATGCAATATATTCAGCTTGTTGGTTATTAAATTATCTTATGTGTCAGTGTGTGGTTGGTTTCTGAGGGTGAGGTATCTTAATCATTACAGTAGTGCTCTTCAGTATCATTGTGTACGATGATCATTATGTGGTCAGGAATACAGAATTTCAGCTGTGCAGGATGCACATCATGTTTCCATCTAGGAGTTGCCAAAGTAATCTGTGAAACTTTTTTTTTTTTTTTCCCCAAAATTAGAATTTAAAATAAGGAGAGAAAGTTTAATAATTATGAGATGATTTCTTTTTTTCTAGGTTTTTTTCTATTATTAAGGCAAAACACTGTTTGTGCTTTGTTTAACTCTATTTAAGATTCCGGACTCTCTGGTTTTTCAAAATCTTTTTTCCTTTCAGCAGCCTAAATTTTCGAATGAAAGCAATAGGAGAAGCAGTTGTGAGTCAGACCATCTGAAGAAATAAGCATTTACTTCACAATTCTGCTTTGAGCCATTTCCTTGTTCTACATGGTATATTTGTTAGGAGTCATGTTCATGATTTCCTCCAAAAATCCAGAAAGCTAAATTGTATTCTTTATCATTAAGGAGGTACATGATATTCAACTAGTGTAATTACTGGGATACATTTACCCATGAGTTTTACTGACTAAACTGGCATGCAGTTTGATACATTGGTCTTCATCCCTGGCTAATTGAGAAATGCACAGTTTATCATTATGCCTCCGCATAAGTTGGTGTGTCTTTACAAGACCTCACTACTGAGTGGGCAGGCTTTTTGCTTTTCATAAGCTTGGTAAAAGCACAAAAACACACTGGCATGGTGCCAGTCAAAAGTGTTCTTTAAATGCCTGTGTGATATGTGCAAGGGTTTTATTAGAATATGTTATAGTTGTGGCTGAATGTTTGTGAACCCTTTTAAAATTTTCTATTTTTTCAGTCTAAATATGATTTAAATACATCACATTTTCACAAAAGTCCTAAAAGTGGATAAGGAGAACTTATTTGTTTCACTGAGACAAAATATTACACTTGGTCATTTATTTATTAAGGAAAATGAACTAATATTTCATATTTGTGAACCTTTCAGACTTACTTTAGCAGTAATAACTGTAACTAAACATTTGTGGTAATTGTTGATAAGTTCTGTACATCGAATTGGATGTTTTATGTCGATTCTTCCATACAGAAAAGATTCACAATTGGGTAGTTTTTGGATTTTCTCACATGAGCTGCTCACAAAACATTTCTATTGGATTAAGTTCAGAACTTGGATTTGGACATTCCAAAACTTTACATTTCTTCTTCTTTAATCATTCTTTGGTAGAATGACTTATGCTTTTATGGGCATTGTCTTGCTGCATGACTCACTTTCTCTTAAATTTCAGCTCACTGACAGATTTTCTTTTCGAATTGCCTGGTAGAGTTTAGAATTCATTCACCCTTGAATATCAAACTGTCCTGGCCCAAATGCAGCAAAACAGGCCCAAACCATTATACCACCACCATGCTTCACAAACGGAATAAGGCTGCTTATGCTGGAATACAGTGTTTTCCTTCTCCAAACAAAAAACTTCTAATTTAAAAGCAGAAGGGATTTAAACCCCCTGGACTATTAGAAATCTTTCTTTTGGACTGATCCTTGTTGGCTGACCACTCCTGGAGAGGGTAACTATGGTCTTATATTTCCTTCATCTGCCTGACGGTGAGTTGGTGGAATCCAATCTCTGTCAACATTTTTTTTTTTCTGAGGTCTTCACAACTTTTCCTCTGTTCATGCCAATATACATGTCCACAAACATGTTATGATGGTCAGAATTTGACAGATCCTTGTTCTGTAAATAAAACAGGGTGCTCACTCACACCTGATTGTCATCCAATTGATTTGAAAACACCCCACTCCAATTTCACCCCTAAACTTTTACCACCCAGAGATAAGGAGCATTGTACATGTGTAAATGGAGTTTTAGGTCATATTTATTCAGAAATATAAAACATTCTCAAGGTTTCATACACTTTCAAGCACCACTATATGTTGTCTGATCTTATGCATGCTCAGTGCACCTGTGTGATAAATCTGTGCATAAAGTAGTTGATGATGGTGATTTACAGATTTTTTTTTTTTTTTTTTACCTCTAGATGATAATTATCTTATTGATATGCAAATGCATACAATAACACACCTCATGCTTGCCTCTCTACAGATCTTAATGTGTTTGGAATCCCTCATGGGTATGTGCCACCTTGAATTCATGGAAGCTTGACCAATTAATTATTATAACAATATTAGTCACGTCGCCCCGGAGCACTTGATAGGAATCAGAGGGCTTTTGTTTGCAATGTAGGAGGTCTTGCCTGGCAGCAAATAGATGCAAGACAAATCCATGAATATTTGAGCAGTTAATGGCTCTTACATCTGAAATAAATGCGCTCAAACCCCCCCACCCCCACCCCCACCCACACTGCAAGGTGTTAGTTGCCCTGATGCCTGTGGGTTAGAAATGCATCATCAGCCATGGATAAGGGCTAATACGCCCCACAGTCTCTCATCAAAAATGAATGACCCTTATCTGCAATTAAAAATGAAACCCAGTTTGATGTTCTCACAACAAACTGTGGGGATGGGTATGATTCTGTCTTCTCAAGTGTCAACTATTCATTGTGACTCATTAGCAGGAGATGGGAGCAGGACTGATTCTATGGAAACAGATGTATTTTTGCGTGTGGAGATTCAGTCTGCCTTGTTGTGGGTGTAGCCATATGTCCAAAATTACTTCATTCGAAAATGACTGGCTTTGGGCTGTAACCAAGTTTATGCTGGCGTCAAACAAACATATTTAACATTCACCAGTATCTTCATGTTCTTCGTATTCATAGCTCTACTGATATAAATAGGTTTGATTAATGCCAGTAGCACTATACCATTGCTTTTCTATTTGAATTTTATGTTGGCAATAGGAAAACGCTTATGATACAATGTGAGCACATTGAAAACTCTCACTGTATTAGGTAGCATTGTATAGGGTGATGTACATCTAAATGGATGGCTTGTGTGTGATATCTTTTATGTTCTATCCTCAGTATAAGCTTGGCTGACATAAATTAAGCTAAATGCTTGGGGATAAATTTAATAATTGCTTAAAAATGGTCTTCTGTTTTTAGGTCATACAGAACATTGCAGGCTTATTTAGGGCACAGTGTAGTCTTTGTCTTCAGTCTTACTCAAGAAATGAATTTTTCCTATGTCTATATTGAGCCCATGCAACTCCGTATACAAGCGTGTACACAGCCTCTCGATTACCAGCTGGTCATTTTATTACTGTTTATATTGGTAACAAAAAAGTGCTGACTTCTGTAAAAAGAAACAAATCAAATAATTGATGAATAAATATCAAATTAAGCATGGAGTACACTTTACTATTTATAATCTTTATTTTGCAAAACATTCACAGGTTCTGAATAAGATTTGCTGTCAATTTTACATTTTCACAACACCAGCAATTACAACATTTGTTCCCAACGGGAAATAATATTTGCACATGCAATATGTATTTCAACCTGTTGATCAGACATCACTGTACTTGTACCTATGCAACCTGTTCTGAACCTGAACCAATTCCTGAATCCTGAATAACTGAAAAGATTCTAGAAAGAAGTCAAAACGTTTTCTATAATACATTGCAATTCAAAAACCATATTATCCATATATTCTTTGTCTTTCTTAAAAAAAAACAAAAAAACTAGTTTGTGTCAAATGAAAGATTATATAGAGTATGTCAGAAGAAAACACAATACATATCATCTCTTTTTACGTCTCAAAGCTGGTTAGAAGGAGCTGAAGGAATGCAGAAGCAGCATAAGTCGCAGAATGTTCTTTTGTAAATAAACTGCAGGTCCTGTGCTGATGGCTGGAAACATCTCTGTGGGTTGATGGGTACTTTTGTGCTGGTTTGGGTCACTTGACAAAATGCAGAGCCTCGCATTGCACTACCGATCCCCGGCTGCTGTCCAGGCAGGTGAGCAGATGAAAGCCTGCTCTAAGAGCCATCATGACCGTTTCAAGCTTGAGCGTCTCCAGAGTGCACAGGAAGGTGCTGTCCTCCTTGAGGACCAGACGTGAACCCTGCTCGGACTTGATGAAGTGCCGAAACTGGATAATATTAGATGAGACCACAAACTCCTCAGGAAAGCCATCCAGACGACTCTTGGAGATCTGCACCAGGCGTGCTTTGACTTTCTCAATGAAGGTTGCATCACTGCAGTAGACTTTAAGGCCATGTGAGCGCTCGTGGCTGTCTGTCACCTCTAGGAAGGCAGGTTCGCGCTGACCTGCCCGTTGCTGCTCCCACTCTTGCAGTGCCTGGGCCAGCTCGGTCAGCCGGTAGAAGTCTGCCTCACGCTGTAGAAGTGCCAGTTCCTTGAAGTCATCAGGCAGGATCAGCTCTCCGGTCCTCAGGAAATTCAAAATGTGACGGAAGACCGGCCCATCACGATCAATAAATGTATTGCCCATTGAGTCTACATGCTGCACAGCTTTCTTACCACTGACAATCTCTTCAAGTAGAGAGCCAGGGTGTTTGGCTAGAGTTTGTCGCTGTGCCGCATACAAATAACCCCCCACATTGAGGGTGATGGTGCCCGAGGAGGGCTTCTTAAAGCTCTTGCTGGGCTGCAGCAAGTCTGGATTGATCTGCCTTAGCTCGCTTTCCATCCTTCTGAGGTTCCATTCCATGCCGTTTCCCGAGCCCAGCCTGAGAGTATGTGTGGGGGGGAGGAGTGTACTTGCGTGCGTGCGGGTGAGCAAGCAAATAGCAGCGGCGCTGGCATTGAGCACTGAGCACTGAGAACTGCCAGCAAGTGCCGGAGCCTTTCGCAGCCACACAAACACATACAAGAGCATGCATGCACAGTCACAAACGCTTACACATTCACAGGAGGAGGAGGGCTGTTAAGGGTGGGCTTGAATGTGTCAGTGGAGAGGGAGCGAGGGAGGGAGGGGGAGAGAGAAAGGGGGGGGATAGATAGAGAGAGAAGCCCTGCCTCCTGTACACTTTAAAGGCTGGATTTAATCACCTCTCTTCTCCAGTGTGCTCCTCCGCTCTGGTTCAGCAATTAGCACTCGTTCCGCTCTGATGAAAGAGATCATAATCTGGGCAGCAGTTTATAAACTCCAGGGATTTCGCCAAACAGCATAGACTTGTATTAATACATTGGGCTTAAATTGTGCCACTGGTAATGAGGGGTATATCGACGGTAACGTTCACACACATTTTACTCATCTGCTGTCCGAGTCTTTGCTTTGGAGGGCCATCTGTTCTTATTGTGTACTTGTATCGTCTATTGGCAGCTTTATAAATAAACACTGCCAGATCGTGAACAGTGCTTTGGCATGTTTATGTAAATGACTTGTTTCTCATCTTTCAGAAGGCATAAGTGTATCCAATGCAACAGTCTCTGCTGTATCTTCTTTATGATTGTATACATCCTGGTGAGAAATTTAATTACTAGCACTTAGATAATCAGTCAAGGTAGAGGCTTTGAGTCATAACTCTACACCAGTTGAGGAAGTGGCTGGCTCGTAATTAACCACAAGCTGCCTTGAAATATGTCATAAAACAGATACTACACTGTGTCATTAGCCTATAAAAGCACTCTGTTTGGACTCAATATTTTTGTAATCTTACCATAAGAATGTGGGCTGACAATAATAGACAGACTAAGCAACGTCTGCTTGTCGCTAAGGAGACATGTCTTTATACAAACCGTTGTGTTAATATGTCTCTGGCGTCGTTCTCTGTACTTGGCCATTGAAGCTTTTTTGTCAGCTCTGTCTGTCAACAATGCCAAGTTGTCAGTCAGTTTAAATGATTTGTTTTGCCCTCGGTCAGGAGAGATGAGCTCTTTGGCGGCAATATAACAGCAGTGTGCTGTTTGAGAGTAGCAACAAAACATGCATTATTCTCTGTACTTGTTTTCTCATATAATGAAGCATAAGTCTCACATAGATGATTGATAAGTGAGCACCGTGGCAGGGTCTGCTGTGGCCATTCTGTGATTTTGGTTCATTCAGGTGGATTTTGGATGCAGTCTTACTCAACAATATGGGTGGGAATTTGCATTTGTCTGAGAAACCTGAGCATCTGCTCTGCACACATCACAGCCATCATGCATATCTGGCAGTTGTTGTTCCATGTACATTTTTACCCCCTGGGGAATCTATGGTAACATCCCGTAAGCCATGTACGCCTCTCGGAAGCATTCATGGTTGCAGCGGTTAAACTGATGCTTGACCCATGTGCCAATGTAAGCCATTTCCTCCTGGAAAACAAGGTAGCTTCCCAGTTCTCACATACTCTGACAAAAGTGCTTGGAGCATTTACAGTATAATGCTGATTGGCCCTTGGAAAGCTAAAAAATAATCTCCTGTGGTCTACCATGAAGTAATTCCGGCTATGTGAGACCAATGCTTTATTATGAAACGTCATCAGTCAGAGCCCCAGTACTGTTCTAATTCAAAAGTTTGCACTTAGCCAAGTAAAGATTGAATAACAAGGATATCTAGAATGCATTAAAAAAAGAATGTATTTTGGCAAGCAGCAGCAAATGCCAGATGAAAAACACATTTAACTTTTCTGTATGAATCTTGTATCTTGTGACCCCAAATGTAGTTTTCAGATGAAAAAACAATCTTTCATATTTTGATTATGGATTACTAAATAAAGCACCACCTTGAAAGTCCTAAATGTTTGTAGACTTGACATTTGCTAACAGATTATTCTCTGTAAATTCCTAGTTTATTTCCCACAGGCTGTGATATCTGAAGGAAGATATAGCTTTTAGAAGGGATTGGTAATCATTGTCAAAATGTTAATGTTTCTCTGCAAATCAGACTGAGGTTTAGGTTCACAAAGATTTACAGTGGCTTGCAAAAGTATTCATACCCCTTGAGATGTTACAACCACAAACGTAAGTGTATTTTATTGGGATTTTATGTGATACACCAGAATAAAGTGACGCACGGTTGTGAAGTCGAAGAAAATGATATTTTTTCCCCCACAAATTATTTACAAATAAAAATCTACACCTTTGTCTTTTGGGGTATGTGCCCACCAACATTACACATCTAGAGTCTGAATTTTTTGCCCATTCTTTACAAAATAGCTCAAGCTCAGGATAAAGAGCATCTGTGAACAACAATTTTGAAGTCTTGTGACAGATTCTAAATTGGGTTTAGGGCTGGACTTTAACTGGGCCATTCTTACACATGAATATTGTTTGACGTAAACCATTCCATTGTAGCTCTGGCTATATGTTTAGGGTCATTGTCTTGCTGGAAGGTAAACATCTGCCCCGATCTCAAGTCTTTTGCAGACTCTAACTGGTTTTCTTTCAAGATTGCCCTGTATTTGGCTCCATCCATCTTTGCATCAACTCTGACCAGCATCCCTATCTGTGCTGAAGAAAACATCCACACAACATGATGCTGCCACCACCATGTTCTACTGTGGGTATTGCGTTAGATTTCTACCACATGTTGTGTTTTACATTTAGGCCAAAAAGTTAAATTTTGGCCTCATCTGACCAGATCACCTTCTTCCACACGTTTGCTGTGTCCCCCAGCTAGCTTGTGGCAAACTTCAAACGGAACTTCTTATGACAGTTGTGCCATACTTTTTATATTATTAAATTATGGATTGAACAGTGCATCTTTTAGATGTTCAAAGCTTGGGAAGTTTTTGTATAACCTAACCCTGCTTTAAACATCTTCACAACATTTTTCAGATTATTTGTAAATATATTTACATACATTAAAATGATGGAGCCTCATAATTTGTAATGGTCATTTGAAGCAGGCTGCATTGTTATGCTTTAAAGATGTAAACCAGTTTTAAAAAACCCTCATAAAAATCTTGTTTTAGTTAGTTATTTCTGGTGTTTCTGCAGAGTGTGTGTGCGTGTGTGTGTGACTATGTTCCATAACAGTGTGTTTTTAAGCTCATTAATATGATATAATGAACCAGCTTTGCTGGGATTAAGCTTCAGCTGGTGAGCTGCCATCCATGGTGGAATATTTGACATGTAGAGATGCAAACAGAAACGTCAGTGTTTTAGGGATGAAAAAGAGGACAAGTTGAGTGTCATCTGCATAGCAGTCGTATAAGAACCTATGTGACGATATGAGAGCACTGAAGAACCTAGTATAAAGGGAGAACAGAAGTGGACAAAGTACTGAGCCCTGGGGAATGCCAGGGAAGAGTGGAGCAAATGTAGATCCCTCCATGTAATCTGATGGATTGAACAGTGCTCCTTGAGATGTTCAAAGCTTGGGAAATTTTTGTATAACCTAACCCTGCTTTAAACATCAACACTTTTCAGATTTTTATTTGTCAATATAAAATAAATTATAATTTAATAATAAAAGTAAATATTGTAAAAAGTTATTTGAAAACCATGTTTCATTTCAGTTGACAATTATGTACCACTTTGTGTTGGTCTATCATATAAAAATCCCAATAAAATACATTCATATTTGTGACAAAATATGGAAAAGAATTATCTTTTTACAATAAGTACATAAATTAATTAATATTATTTGGAGAAATGTTTTATATTTTCTGGCAATTCAGATTGGGGTTAAGGTTCACAAATGTGTTGTGTATTAAATTAACGTAGCTATAAATTTGTTAGCATTTATAGGCACATGTAGTAAATAATAAAATTTCCCCATAATTGTAAATGAAAATAAACACAGGTAATTTGTATATTATATGTTATGTTAATGTGAATATCGATTACTACAAAGCTAAAGGTGAGTTTGTACATGATGCTGCTTCGTATTGAGAAATGCCTCAGATAGAGGGTGTAATATCAAGGATGAAGTTGTTGTTTTTAAGAACTAAAATGACTATGTATATTTTCTTAAACCATGCAGCATTTTTATGGTCATGTCTAAATTCTATTTTTTCGACACTGAGGGCATCTTAACTTATCATAAGTGACCACAATCTTTTGTGCACTTCATGAACAGCTCCAGCTTTAGGGCACCTTAAGAGATTTTTAGAGCTTCTTCTTAAATTTTAGGAAGTAGCATGTTGTGTTACAATCAGCATTTTTCAAAGGAGACTTTAAAATCTAACGGGAAAACTGTTTCAGTAAAGTATTGAAAAAGAGACTTGGTAGAGATACTGGATAATAAATCAAATCTGACTGATACTGAGAGTGTATTTTATAGTGTGTTAAAAAACAGAAGCGTTTAACATTATTAACACCAACATTTTAATGGTGTCACTGATACTCCATTAATCATGCTCTTACTTTTAAGCTGTTTTTAACACTGAAATCTTGAACTTTTCTACACATTACCTGGAGATCTGTGTCTAAACACATACACAGAGCTCAACTGTTAAGAGAACTCTATCTTGCCAGTTCTCTTGTACAAATTATGTGTAATATCTGAGTGAGTCCAGGTGAGAAGGTAGAACAGGTGATTGTCCTGAGGATTTACAGTAAGCAAGTGTTGTAATATCCAGTTTCCTGCATGATAATGATGTGTGGGTCAATTTATTTATTTGTTTATTGGTTTGTTTATTTATTTATAAATACCCGCATCCACCCACAAACCGCTAGATTTGCCTAGAAGGTGATTACATTTTTTTCTTCAGTTTCTTAGCAAGCATAATAGCAGAGCTTCAGATGCAAAAAGTGTGGAACAAAGCTCCATACCATCAGAGCTTGACACTGGATACCTCTGGTGTAAAACCATTATACCAAGTGGATAGTGCTTGAATCAAAATGATGGACGCTCACAGTCTGTCACAGTCATTTGGAGCAGGCTGCATCATCATTGTCATGCTTTAAAGGTGTAAACCAGTTTTTTAAAAAAACCCTCTTAAAAATCTTGTTTTAGTTAGTTTTTTCTGGTGTGTGTGTGTGTGTGTGTGTGTGTGTGTGAGAGAGAGAGAGAGAGAGAGAGTAACCATGCTCCATAGCAGTGTGTTTTTAATCTCATTAATATGATATAACGAACCAGCTTTGCTGGGATTAAGCTTCAGCTGGTGAGCTGCCATCCATGGTGGAATATTTGCCAGACATGTAGGGATACAAACAGAAACGTCAGTGTTTAAGGGATGAAAAGAGAGGATAAGTTGAGTGTCATCTGCACAATAGTGGTATGAGAACCCATGTGAAGATATGACCGCACTGAGGAACCTAGTATAAAGGGAGAACAGAAGTGGACAAAGTATTGAGCCCTGGGGAATGCCAGTGCAGAGTCTGAGTGGAGCAAATGTGGATCCCTCCATGTAACCTGATATGAGTGAACTTCCAGGCAGGAAGCAAACCATTGCCATGGTGACCCACAAGTTCCAAGACTCCTGAGGATGGACAAGAGAATCTTGTGGTTGACCGTGTCCGATGCTGCCGAAAGGTCGAGGAGGATGAAGACTGATGACATCTTAGCTGAACTTGTTACATGTAGCCTCTCAGTGACAACCAAAAGGGCAGTCTCTGTGGAATGTTCTGGTTTGAAGTCAGACTAATTAGGGTCTCGGAGAGTGTTCTGCAAGAAGTAGAAAGAGAATTGGTTATAAATACTGCGTTTAAGAATTTTAGAAAGAAAAGAGAAGTAATACTGGTCTGTAGTTTCTGATGTCTGATGGATCCAGAGAGGGTTTCTTTAGAATAGGTAAAACCCTGACTCTTTTGAATGCTGTTGGTACATGACCAGATGATATTGAGTTAATAATGATAGTGGTGGTAAAGGGGAGAAGGTCTTGACAGATGATGTGGAGTATTGTGGAAGGGATTGGATCCAGTGGGCAGGTGGTAGTATTACATGATGAGATGACAGGATTACAGGATCTCTTCATTTTTGAGATTGTAAAACTGTGCCGGGGAAGGGGAATCTATGATGTGTATGATGGGCACTGGGTTGGGAGTGAATATCTGACAGATTTGTTTAAACTTCCCATCGAAGAAGTTGGTAAAGTTTTCAGTGGTCAGGGAGGATGGGGCAGGAGGAACTGGTGGGTTGAATAAAGAAATGCTTCCACTGTTTTGTTTTTTTTTTCTTCTTGAGAACATGGCTTAAACTTTTAAGCCATCACCTCAAATAATTAATTTTAACTCGAAATAAACACAGCTAAGAAATATCATATGAAAAACTCCATGTTTAGGCTGTGCCTAATTTTTTATTTTTTTTTTATATTAATTTGATTTCAAGTATACCTGAATGCATTCTAATAAAATTGCATCTGGGTCTAGGCAATGAAATAATTCGACAAATTGTTACCAACATTGTTTTATTGTTAAATGCAGTAAAAAAAAAAAAAAAAAAAAGTAAACATTCATAAAAGACATGAATTAGTAATCACAAAAGTCCTATTGCATTGCTTCTGTGCACCATCACAATGGATTTGAAATGAAGACATCAAGATTTGATTGAAGTGTAGATTTTTAATTCAAGTTTGTTTGTTTTTTTTAAATCCCAGTAGGAACAGAAAAAAATTTCACTGTTAGATTATTGGCTGCTCTGAGATGGATACCAGCAATATTCACCACCATGTCACAGCAGGTCAGACTGAAAAGTATTTTTTAGAAAGTATTAGCCTACCAAGTACACAACCGTTCACACTCACATCCACACCTAGGGGTAATTTGGAACAGCCAGTTAGCTTAATGTGCAAGTCTGTGGACTGTGGGAGGAAAATGGAGTACCCGGAGGATACCCATGCAAGCACAGAAACGCCTGAGCCCATGCGGAACACTAAAGCACCATGCTGCCCTTGATAATGTCACAGTAATTCAAAGTGTCTGTTAGTTTCTATAGTCCTTCTATTTTTTTTAAGCAAATGAATGATATTTAGCCAGTGTTGCCAGCTACACTTGATTGTTTTCAGCTTAAATCACCATAGCACAAACAAAACAGCCCAAAATGTTTGATTAATATTTAAATCAGTATTTTAAGCCACTATTACATACCATACTTGAAAGAAATGCATTTCAGCAACTGAAGTATACATAAAAAGCATATAGCAAAAACAACAGCACCATAGACCTTTTCTGCCACATACTTTCTGGCTTTATTTCTTGTGATCGTGATGTTATGAGGCTTGCTGTCATGTTCTTGTTTATTTATTTATTTATTTTAGTGGCTTAGTCAGGTTTCCAAAGCAGCTCAAAATTTGCCCACCTGCCCAAACCAAATTTAACCCTCACATTCAAACCCAGAACCAAACAATCTGGCAGCACTGTGTTTAGCCATAGGTATTTATGCCAGGAGCAAGCATGCTAATTTACTACATCTATCAGTCAAATCCCCCACCCCTGAGTTCATATGTGAAAATAGTTTACGTGACTGAAAACTAGCCAGGAGTTGTTCTACAGATTGTCCTACAGATGGTATGTGTAGACAGGCCACTGCTTGAAACATGAATAATGCAGCGCATACTGCTCATCAGGGTTGACGTATTTCTTTCATTTAAATATAGTGTTAGAAACACATATCCACTATACCTGGAGGAACTGTGAAAAATACAGTATGTATTGTGTTATAGGAGCCATAGAATACACATTCCTTACACACTTATCATCAGACCTTATGACGAAGAGCTAACTGGCATCCATATTTGAAATGTCATCTTGTTGGTTTGTTTCATATATTTGTCTCATTGCATTCAACTACATATGACCTTGGTTCTTGACAGAAAAGAACTGTGCAGAATTGTCACCATGATGGCCAGCAAGGGAATACAATTTATTAGAACTTTAGTATCACTTTGGTAACACTATGTACAAATAGAGTTTTGTTTTCTGAAGTTAATTATGAATTTGAATGCCTGGGATTTATGAGGCTTATTTTGTTAAGGGACTAACATTATGAACATTTCAAAAACTATGGCAAGCGCTCATAATAGCTTGTAGCAATTTATAAATATCGCATGGTCTTTGTCATAAATGAGATTTTAACTTAAATCCAATCCTCTGCCACAAAAAAGTCTAACAATTATATAGTGTGGTGTTGTATCTTCAGTGGTCGCTTTATCCTGATCATAATTTTGGTGGAGATAGAGCCTATTCCATGAACACTTGAGGCAGGAAAACACACTGAATAAGAGTTTGCACATACATTCACACCTAGGGGCAAGTTGCAGTATCCAATCCACCGACATGCTTTCTGGAGGTGGGAGGAAACCAGAGAACCCAGAATTAGCGACAACATCCACAATCACCAGTTGATTGCCTGTCGTTTTTTTTTTTTTCCCTGGTTTTTGGTGTACAATTATCATTCTCAGAACAAATTTAAATTTGGTTAAATAATACCTCTATTTGGTGGTGAATAAACAATCCAACACTGATCAGAATGTTGCAAGTTCAAGCTCCAGCACTGCCAAGTTACTAGCGTGTCACTGGCACCTTCACCAAGGCTCTTGACCCTCTCTCCTCTATGGGCACAATACCATTGGCTGACCCTGCACTCTGACCTTGAATTCTTAACAAGCTGGGATATGTGAAGGAAGCATGTCCCTGTAGTTTAATGTTTGTAAAAATAAATAAATCCTCTTCTGTTTTATACAGTATTTTATGTTTTAATTTGATTACATTTTCCATTTTATACATTATATTTTAGTTAATGTATACAAAACCTGAACATATACAGATAGCTAGATCCCTAGTATCTATGCACTTTTATGTTTTCAAGTTACCAATGATTAGTGGTGGCATTATGTTTTCATGTTGTCCATCTATCTGTGTGTCTGCCCACTATTTCAGGAATGAGTGGTAGAATGATGGTAGGTATTATATGACATTAATATTGTAACCAGCAGGTGAACTGATTATATTTCAGAATTGTTGCAAACAGCAAGGTTAAATGTCTGAAATGTTTTTTTTTCTTTCTGTTACCACTTCTTCTGTTTCCAGGCAGTATTAATGCACTTTAACAGTGTCAAGCTCTTATGAAAGGTCTGATGGTTTAACAGGAATGCATAGCTATTAGCCCATCTGACCATGGATTAATTAGCTCATGCCTTTAATACCAAATAGCCTTTTTAAACCACTAGTAAGATCAACATGTTTAATGTGGAGAGACACTTGATGCTGACTTTCACAGTAAATGTTAAATACATGCTCTTAACTTTGCATATGCATATTCTGTACACTAATGGACAGGGTCCTGTGCCATTTTCAGCATCATAACTGGGTTTAATTACAGCTGTCATGGGATGGTTGGTGATTGAATCACTGTTATTGTGGTAGATTTCACAATGCATATCATGAATATAAATATGACCTATTGAGTTACAAACAGAAATGTCGTGGAAAAGGTTCTTTGCTCAGTATTTTCCCTTAGACCAGATTACACGTATCCAGACGTCACTCTAATTTTATACGTTTTTAGGGTGAATTGATGATTATAGTGCACAGTCATTATTTGCTATGCCAAGAATTTCTATAAATGGTAATGCTGTTAAATTATTCATAGTTTGCTGAGGTGTTAGTTAAATCACTTGATTGGTAGTTGTTGAAGGAAAGACTTTTACATGAGACATTTGCCATTTGAAACTGCAAATTACCATTGGACCGTCATTGCATAACATGGAGGTGGTGGGTGGCAACAAGAGTTAAGACATTCTAAAGAAAATGTCACACAGATGATAAAAGATTGCCTCCGCCTATTCCAGCTGAGACTGTTGTGATTCCTGTGGTACTTCTTAATAGTGTTTCTTTTATAAACCCTCTCCATATTTTCAGTTCTATATGGATGAGCATGTTGACACCCCGCCTTCTTCTCAGCATCGACTGAGTTTGATATTGAAACACAAGAGAGCAATATTCACAGTTAAAAGTGGTTGCCAAAAACAATCCAAAGTGAGAAATTGTCTCTCAGATTAATCGCACGGCATAAATAACCCACAAAAAAAAAAAAAAAAATCACAAAGCTCTGCATGCTCTCATATTGTTTAATAAGTTAGGTAACTACTGAATTAACAGGTGGGCAAGATGCAAAGATGCATCAGATTGCTCCAGAATTCTTCCCTTCTGCAGTGTAATGCAAATGAGCTGAGAAGTCTGGGAATTCAACATGCAGGTGCACACAGGTTGGTGTAAGTGAGGGTTGAGAGTGAGCGAGAGAGTATGTGTGGAGATGGCTCAGGATGTTTGGAGCCCAGGCAAGGCAGAGCAGATAGTAACCTGTGAGGGGGTGGAAGATTGACCTCTAACCTTGCCAACATCTCAGCAGCGGTTTGGCAGCCCACAGCCTACACCACCCCCAACTCCATTCAGTGTGGTTGTGAATGCCTCCTGCTACATAACTGCAGGTTTTTTGAATATTGTCTCTATGATCATTCTTGTGTAACATTGAACTTTTTTTTTCTTTTTTTCTTTTGGTAATCCAAATCACATGGCCTCTTGTGCCAATGAACCATGTGTTACTGTGAGGCAAATGGATGCTTCAAACTAGAAGTGGGTGTATTTATTAAGTCACTCCAACAAGTATTCCTGCACTCATCAGTCAGTAATTGCTAATAATTGTGTATGAGACCGGAGATGGATTTTGTGAGTAAAATTGTTATGCTGTTAAAAGGTTTTCTGTTGTTTCAGAGAGCCTTCAAAACCATGACCTTAATGGCATTGTTTGATACATGAATACTTACTTTTATTTTTACTATTTTACTATTTATTTTTAAATATTAAAGCATTTAATCACAAAACCACAGAAAACACAGACCATACTTCGCATCAAGAAAACAACAATGCCTGTGTGTAAAGGAATCATACAGATTAAGTTTATGATAACAAATGCAGGCAGCTAAGAGCTGAGAAGTAAAATGGATTTCCATGCCAAGTTTCGTGATGCTGAGTAAATCAAATGCATCACTGTTTAGTTAGACAACAATTAATAAAACTGCAAAACATAAGTATTGAGGCATAAAAACTACCTGCCTGATTCACAAGATTGCAAATGTCAAGTTGAATTTTGAAAAGGGGTTGTATGCCAACACTACAGTTGAGGGTGCTTGTTTCTAAAAAGAATTATTCTGCATTGTTCGGTGCTTCTCTTCATTATTTTATCGAGTGGCACTACGTATTCATGGTACAAGTAGATGTTGAAAAGTTTTCTGGGAAATATAATGATTTTTTTCATATGGTACAATTCATAATGGATTTATTATGTTAATTAATTTAACAATTATTCGCCGAAGGCTGATATTCCCAGAATAGTTCATGGCAAATAATTATTTTAGAATAAACAGCACACTAAATCAGCTGTTTATGGTTTATTTTATATTTTTTACAAATGAAAACCTGTATGAGCTCTGAGTGCACACATGAGCATGTGCATAAGAGGTGTGTAACAGTGCCTTTTTTTTAATCTCTTTAAGAGTTTTAAAATACACTACAAGGCAACATAAAAGGAGCAAACTAAATTGAGATTTTAATTATAGATAATTAAAATAGAGATTTAGTTCATTTTATTATATATTTTAACTTTTTTTCCCTAAAGACACATCAGGTGAGCTCTCTCAGTTATGAACAGAGATAAGCACTGTGTGGCTCACTGTGTCTGTTCATAATCTACTCATTTAGAATGTAGAACATACTATGCCGAAATGTAAGTAATGCATGTCACGTAAAGGTGTATTATTATATGCTACATGGAAATCTAAGTAAACCAGTTTTTTAATCCCTCAATAGCAGACCAATCAGATTGTGCCGTTCCTGTGTAGTATATAAGAATTATTTATTGTACGTTTAATGAATGTATGAATGAATAATGTTTATTTTTCTGCTTTAAAGACCACATTACACTGGAAGGCATGGTGGTACAACGTGCTGAATGCAGACCTGCAGTCCAGGAGAGCTACATGAAGTTAAAGAAGTGAGAATATCCAGTGTTTTATAGAAAAAGTATTCAGTATTAAAAACTGCTAACAGGTTAGTAACTTAAAGATGTTTGCAGGCTACAGATTGAGGAATCAATGAAGCCTCTTCGGCTGTCTCAGCAGCTGGAGAAAGCAGTTACCACCAATTACAAACCTGTGTCTAATCACACCCATAATGTAAGGGTGCTTCTGAATTTTTGTATTTGTATATTGCAAGTATACACTTGATTACAAGTGTTCTCTGCCTACAGATGGAATATGAGAAGAAAAAGAAAGAGGAAGGCAAGAGAGCCAGAGCTGACAAGCAGAAAGTTCTGGAAATGCTCTTCTCTGCTTTCGAGAAACACCAGTTTTACAACATTAAGGACTTGGTGGAGATCACTAAGCAACCTGTGGTGAGTCACGGTGTTCCTGAGTCAGCCAGACCCATGTGGCCCAACATATAAGTACAAAAAATGATTGAAACCTGGGGTGTCAGTCTCCAATATCTCATGAAAATTTTACTTCTACCTTGTGTAATACATCTGATGCAAACCACATGTAATGCAGGCAAAGGAAGCATGACAAATCTGTAATGCAGTGTGGCCCTCCAGGACATGAATTTGACAGTGTCATGAAATCAGATCCTCACATGAATTCCTAGAGTCTAATTTATTCAATTTGCACCCCATAGGCTTGTATCGCGATGCCTTTGCAAACACCTCAGCTCTGCAAATGGACTTGAGCCAGGAGTTGGTGTGGGGAGTTTAAAACTGTGTCTTAAAATAGTCCGATATTTTGTAATGCAGGGCAGTGATTTAATTGGTTTCTGAATGTGACCTCTGGATAAGATGCTTGTTTGGATTTTATGCATGAGAGTCCTGAATCTCCGCATCCAATTTATCCTTCAGGCGCTGGTATAGTGTGCTTTGTTATTGATAGTTACTTTTATCTTGTTTGCAGCTGTCAGTATTGAAGCTCACTAACCTACGGGTGCTTCATTTTGAAGGTCCACAATGATACCTAAAGCCTTCTGAGCAGTATAATCTAATACATTCTTTCTTTCATCTTCAATAACTGCTTTATCCTGGTTTGAGCTGTGATGGATCTAGAGCCTGTTGCAACTAAACCCTGGATGTGCCATCACTTTATCACAAGGCTAATGGATACATTTCAAAATATTAAAGAATTAATTTAATAGAATTTTTTTATCCAGCCCTCCTGGCTTTACTATCCGGAAACTACTTTAGACATAGTTTATGTTTAGCGTATGGTAATATAATGTCATATTTGCATTTGTGACAAATCACACTTGATATTAAGAGGCACTAAGATAGTTACCCTTGACACTGGTGTGATGATACAATGTGCTATAACTCCATAACAGCGTTTCTCCTCAGGTGGGCTTTGTACTTTCCTCTGATTGCATTATCATTGTTAAGGGTTCTTGCAGTTCTCAAGTATAACTACCACATAAATACTGTGTCGGTTTCTCTCTGCTTGAGATGTAAATGTCATAAAGTAAGATGACTCATATCAATACTGCTGAATTATGACACTAATCAGGAGCAGTGAAAGTTTTAAAGCCTATAGTATTCACAAGCATAACCTACCTACCGACCTCAAGTGGACACTGATTGTAATTACAGCACATTGCTCCAAGTATATAATGAAGCATATAGTACAATTCAGGAGTCTATAACCCTGTTCGGGTGAGCTACATTCCTGACGACTTTGGTTCCACCCCTAATTATGCACACCTGCCCATCTGCTTATTGCCATAAGAAGTTCTTTTTCAGCTAAAATTGGTGTATTAGATTTTGTTTGGAGATAAAACCTGCAGGAGGGTAGCTCTTCAGGAACAGGGTCGGAGACCCCTGATACACTTAAAGGCCATCGGTCACCGTAAGCTTGCACGAGTGCTGACCACATCATATCCTGCCTTGGTTGAGTACAGCATGCACTTGCCAGAGTGAAGTACTGAATGTGAACTTCTCCAGGTCCTGCAGAAATGATGCAGTGAACATGCGTGGTGCCCCATATATGGTAAAGGTAACTGGTGTGTCTTATTTTTTTTCCTTATATGAAAACACTCATTTAGACAATTAAATATATAGTTGATGTGAACGTGTTAAGGTACTCAAGTCCGCGAAAAACACTGTTTCCTTCGATTATACTCGATTGTCTTTAATTTTTGATGTCTCTGAATAATCTATAGTGACTTTTATTCAGAGACATCCACTGCGCCTGAGGTGAAGAATTGTTTTTGTATATACTACACAGGAACATAAATAACAAACTGAATCATGATTTTTAGTCTTTTTTTTTTTTTTTTACATATTTAGCAATGACTGAGGCAGTTCAGGTGAACTCGACTCATTCCAAGCACATCATTAGAGCTGTCTCGCTAATGGCATCTGTATATACTGAGCAACTAAAATACATTTTATGCTTTATTTCTTCATTTTAAAGTGTGACCGTGATGATTCAAGTGACTCTACCAAACCGTGAGTGTTATGATTCAAGTATTATACACGAAGGATAATGTTTCAGTCTCCAGTTAAACTGTGCTGTTCCTGTGTACTGTATACTAATTAAGGGTACACTCTGGCATTGTCATATTAGCTGCATTAAGGTTATGCTACAGTATATTTGTTAAAGTATAGGTTTTATGTTAGTGACAGCTGGATGTTGAAGATAAAGTGCTTTCAGCTCCTGCAGCAAGCTTAACTAATCCGATCCACCCCCTCATTTATTTTATTTGAGATATTTTAAATTATTTAGCAAATCAGCACTCTAACCCTGCTTAACCCTAACCAGGATAAAGCATTACCCAACGATGATGGAATGAATGAACTGAGCAGCCAGTTTAAGCAATACAGTGCCATAATCAAAGTTGCATATTTTTATCATATGCATTTGCATGCAGTGAAAAAGTTTCCATTGACCGGTGTAGGGTGTGCTGATGAAGCTCTTTCATGGTTGCAGAAACAACTTTTAACAATACCTTTTTAAAAAACACACTGCAGTGGTTACATTATTTAACTGGTGTGTTGCCGTGGTAACAGAACACCATAGCTCTGGAAATCACCAGCTCCTGGGGAATTGGAAAAACATTTTTGCCATCTGCAAACCAGCTGTTTTGACAGTCACCTTGTGAGGGGCCAAAGCTTTATAGATACTGAAGATGCATAGTTGTCATCATGAGTGGTCTTTAATCAGCTGCTTAACTGTTACAGTATTTGTGTAATGCATGTCTAACCAGTTTAAATATTCCTAGATATACTTAAAAGAAATTCTGCGAGAAATTGGAGTTTACAATCCCAGAGGGCCTCACAAAAGCACCTGGGAGCTGAAACCAGAATATCGCCATTACCAGGGTGAAGAAAATGAAGAAGGAAAGATGGTTTAACATTTACTATGACTGCATTTGTAAACTGAGACATTGTTTATTTTTTGCCAGTAATTTTGTTTGGGCAACACATTTCATTTATTCTGTGAAACGGGATTGTTCTGAACAGAAATCTAAATAAATGTGTAATTGCCTAATACTTTGGTTTTGATGCACTGCTATTAAACCTATCAGATTGTAAATGAACCTATGAATCACATGCACTGTATAAACGTGGACTTTGCATTAGTATTTTGACTACAGATGACATTCAGCACAATTTACATTGTATTGTAGCTTCCAGCTGGGAATTAGGATCCAACAATTATGGGCAATTTATATCCTGCTGATTCTGTACATGATCCACCCTGCAAACTCACCAGAATGCTTGAATTAACTAAAATTGAAAAAATAATCTATAAAAATCTTTCTTTTCTCATGTTCCCCTGGGGAATATACCGGTGGTACTCAAATTAATTATTCATCACAGGCTTCGTGGATTTTGCTGAATAGAGATTATTTAATGATGTCCATCTTGCCTTAGAGGAATAATTGTGATGGTCACCGATGTAGCTGTATCTCACAATGAGTAGCAGGTGCCTTTTCATGTATACGGTTCCCTTTGCATGACCAAGAAAAAGCTTCTAGTTTCATGCGACAACACACAAGGCTAACTTTGTCCTAGCAATGCTTAGTTCACTGATGACTGGTGGTGTTCCAGTGCTGTATTTTGTAAGATGCTCTAAAGAAGGCTTGCTTTCATGTTCTTCCAAATAGCTTTTTATGAAAGCAATATTTTCGTATTTTAAAAAAGTTTCAAGGTTTATTGTCTTTTCTGTGATCTTTAGGCTTCTCTGCACCAGCCTCCTCACTGTGTGGGTGGTCAGTGTGGTCAAGGGTCCAATTCCTTTACAAGTTTCCAACTGTTTTATGTGTTATATTTTAGTTAGAAGTCTGTGTTGGGAGTTCTTTGGTTTTGTCCTATTGTACATGGGAAAATGGATGGATATGTAACCACATTTACACACTAGGTGAAAAGGACATGGATAAATACAATAGTTGCTAGGAACTGACAGCTAATACGTTTTACAAGGACAATTGCAGTGGTTGTTGAAAGTTTGCAAACCCTGTAGAACTTTTTATATTCCTGCATAGATATGATGTCTGAAAATCAGATGTCTTACAAGTCCTAAAAAAAAAAAGACAAACATTAAACTCCACCTTTTATTTAGTGAGGGAAATGATCCAATATTAGATATGTGCGAGTGGCTAAAGTATGTGAACTTCTGCTTTCAGTATCTGGTGGGAGTCCCTTGTGCAGCAATAACCGCAACTAATTTTTGGAACAGCTGATCTGTCCTGCACATCAGCTTGGAGGAATTGTAGCCCATTTTGCCTTATAGAACAGCTTTTGGGATGCTGGTGGGAATTACCAAATAACCTGCTTCAGGTCCAGATTCAATATTTAACACTTACGAAACTTGTGATAAATAATTGATCAATAATCCACTCACTCAGCAGAACAGTGTCCAGAGTGCTAAATTAATTAGCATTTTCAGACTTGCTTTATTCGATCTTGAACATTGTTTGCTAAACCATTACATCAGGTTTCAATTGGAGAAGAAGTGCATTGCGCTTCATCCACTTGTTCTCCTTGGAGCCAAATTTTAAATAAATTGCTGTTCAGCTTCAAACTTAGCTTAAAGCTATACAACATACAAACTTCTCAGATGAGAAGTGATCAATCTCACACTTGACCTGGAAAAAAAAAAAAAAAAAGAGAGAAATGCATGCAAAACCAGCAATTATATTTCAGTTGGGAATGTATGTTATTTGAAAATAGAGGAGGGGTATAAAATACATTCAGACCACAGAAAAAGTACAAACCTGTTAAATCTCCATGACATGACTCTGTATGGGTAGTTCAACAAAACCTCCACAAACCCTTAGGAGGAGAATAAAACCAAACCCATTAAAAATGACCTTTACAAAAAAATTGCACTTTCCAGTCAAAGAACCAAAATGTGTGCAGGTAATACATGCTGTGTTTCATAGGTTGAAACCTCAGCATTTGGGGTCATCCTTGCACATATACTCAGCATTGCTTTGGTTTGATTAAGTCTAGTCTTCATGACTTGATTATTATTATTTACATTTACGGCATTTAGCAGACACTCTTATCGAGAGCGACTTACAATTTTATCCCATTCATACAACTGAACCGTTGAGGGTTAAGGGCTTTGCTCAAGAGGCCCAACAGTTTGGTGGTACTGGGTCCTGAACCACTGACCTGATCAGTAACCCAGAACCTTTACCACCACTGTCCCGATAATGTTCAGAAACCATCTGACCATTCATCACCACACATCTGACATCACGCTTGATATTAATAATGAATGAGAGTAATATACCTCATAAAGGTCTAGGCACCTCTTCCTTCAGCAGATTCATCACAACCTGTGAAAAAGCAAGAAGTTACCAAAAGCCAACACTTGCCCAAAGTGGTGCATATTAAAATTATGTGCTCAGGTAATACATGCTATTAGGTTCACTGGTTATAACCTCAGCAGAAAATAGTCATCACAGCACACAGTAATCACCTGTTTAAATATGTAAGTGCTAGGCTCATGTGTGGACAAATAAGAACATATATGACATAAGTCTGACAACTTATTTCATTTTCTAGACAATATTCAGATGGCAAAATCCGAGATCATTATTTCAGCTTCACAGAAAGGCTATACCAAGTCATACCTACACATCTCCTTGTGTCCTATCCGGGAAGATCATCAGCTGTTGAGCAGACACATGGAGTCATGATGGGTCTGTAGGAAAACAAATCACAGTGACCAAGAGCCTTTCTGTGTTTTTTTTTTTTTTTAAGAAAATGTATTAATTTCTCCATAAACACCACAAAACACAACTCAACTGCTCAGGCATAACATGACAAAGGATTTGGTAAAGTAGTAATAGTTGAACAAAGCAAAACAAGACAGTAGAGGAGGGCATAGTATAGGATAACATAATACATCCATCCCCCTGTCCTTGTACTTTATAAGGCTAGGCAAATTTAGGCAGAGTTAGGAAAGCTCCTCAATATAGATGACTGTGTGTTCTTGTTAATAAAGCAGGACATCATCGGTCACGTGCTCAGGTAATACATGCTTCCGTGTTCCACTGGTTATAACCTCAGTATATACATCGCACGTGAAGTTCAGTCGACTCTGGGTCATGCTGAAGTTGTTTATGATGTATCTTTTTTTTTTTTTTAATATATTTTTATTTTAAATTAAAGGTTTTCTCACTAAGCCGAAAGAGTTTATACATACCTGCTGTGTTGCGGATTATTTTTCATGAGCTTTATGACCAGCATGGCTATAACCTGGAACCAGACCACGTGGACACTTCATGCACCTCGAAAGGAAAAAGAAGACGCGCAGCCGGGCACCGTCACGTGTCTTCAGAGAAAAGGGCGCACGTTGATGACGTTTACAAACGACACGCCTCATGATTACCAGCTCTTCTCTTTTAGAAATCATTTGTAGGGGGTATAATTAAATATATACACACATACAGGTGTAACTCGAAAAATTCAAATATCGTGCAAAATTTCATTTATTTCAGTAATATTCAACTTAAAAGGTGAAACTAATATATTATAGAGACTCATTACATGCAAAGTGAAATATTTCAAGCCTTTATTTG
>JAQMYF010000012.1:34575379-34607699 GCA_030014195.1 Neosilurus mollespiculum | reverse complement strand
TTGTTCTTCTTATTGTTATTATTATTGTTGTTGTTGTTGTTCTTCTTCTTGTTGTTGTTCTTCTTATTGTTATTGTTGTTGTTGTTGTTGTTCTTCTTCTTCTTCTTCTTCTTCTTCTTGTTGTTCTTCTTC
This sequence comes from Neosilurus mollespiculum, assembly GCA_030014195.1. Lineage (NCBI taxonomy): Eukaryota > Metazoa > Chordata > Actinopteri > Siluriformes > Plotosidae > Neosilurus > Neosilurus mollespiculum. Next base: position 34,607,567 of record JAQMYF010000012.1, on the reverse strand, counting down.
TTCTTATTGTTATTATTATTATTGTTGTTGTTGTTGTTGTTCTTCTTCTTCTTCTTATTATTATTATTGTTATTATTATTATTGTTGTTGTTGTTCTTCTTCTTCTTATTGTTGTTGTTATTGTTATTGTTGTTGTTGTTGTTCTTCTTCTTCTTATTGTTGTTGTTATTGTTATTGTTGTTGTTGTTGTTGTTCTTCTTCTTCTTCTTCTTCTTCTTCTTGTTGTTGTTGTTGTTGTTGTTGTTGTTGTTCTTCTTCTTCTTGTTGTTCTTCTTCTCATTGTTATTATTATTGTTGTTGTTGTTGTTCTTCTTCTTCTTCTTCTTTTTCTTCTTCTTCTTCTTCTTCTTATTGTTATTATTATTATTATTTTTGTTGTTGTTGTTCTTCTTCTTATTGTTATTGTTGTTGTTGTTGTTGTTGTTCTTCCTCTTCTTATTGTTATTATTATTATTGTTGTTGTTGTTGTTCTTCTTCTTCTTTTTCTTATTGTTATTATTATTATTATTATTATTGTTGTTGTTGTTGTTGTTGTTCTTCTTCTTCTTCTTCTTTTTGTTATTATTATTATTGTTGTTGTTGTTGTTGTTGTTGTTGTTGTTCTTCTTCTTCTTCTTTTTGTTATTATTATTATTATTATTATTATTTTCCTTAAACCCAGTTAAAACAGGAGCACGCTGTTAGAAAAGTCATGTCAGGCCAGACTTGCTCCTGAACGTGTTGAGCTGCCTTATGTGGTTGTACTGACAGTCTGTGGCTTGTATTGGCTTTAGCTTGATGAAAGTTTGTGTTGAAAATTCCACCTACCAACTGGAATCTGTGTGCTGTTAGATAGAAACAGTTTCTAAATTACTGTTAATAAGGCACCATTGCAGACAAACATTTGTTGACCAGTTTATTCAAGTAATCAGTAAGCTGGAAAATAAATTGGCTTAGCTGATCAATCAGGTCAGGTAGAGATTATTCGGGATTTTCCAGGAGGGCGGACAACAAATTAGTGTGTGTGTGTGTGTGTGTGTGTGTGTTTCAATAATAATAAAATAATTTGTCAAATATATTGCATTATTAGCAGAAAGCTGTATTTTGGTGGCTGGTCAGGCCAAGCTGGATATTTCTGCAGGTGTATCAACTGAAACCATTAAGCACATAGTTTAATTGGGGGCCAGATTCCAGGCATAGACTGGCATTGTAGTGTGTGTCCAGACATCCAACATGTCACCTGTATGAAGTATTGTATGAAGTGTGTGTGGGTGTAAAGGGCTTAAGGAGATGTTGTGTTGTGCAACATTTAGCATTTGTCTTTTTTTTTTTTAAGTGTTCTAATATTATTTTAATATATTTGATGTTGTTATTGCTACGGATAATTTTCTCATTGTCCAAGGAGAATTTCTCCTAAGGGAGACAGTAAAGCCCAGTGTGATGTAATGTAATGTCATTTAATCTTATCGCAATTTAGCATTTATTTACTGAAATACAGCGTTATATTCAAATATATTTGCCTGTGTACCCATATAAAATCATGGGAAATCTGTGGGCTAATTGATTTACAAAACTGATGAAGATATTCAATTCATTCACCATTCAGAACCACTTTATCCTGGTTAGGACTGTGACGCATGTCTACATACTAATGATAAACCAAGGACATTGAGTAAAGTAAATTATTTAAGGCTGATTAAATATATGGTTAAATTTGCAAACCAGCTTGATAAAAACTGAGACTGTCTGTCTTTGTACTGACATCTCTGTAGGATAAAATGCAGAAAATATCTGCTCATATCTATTCATTGAACCGCTTAATCCTAATTAGATTCGCTGGCGCCCATCTCAGCCGATTCTGGGCGAGGGCAGAGTACACCCTGGACAGCTTGCCAGGCCATCGCAGGGCAGAAACACGCTGATGCTTTTTTTTCCGAAAGTCAGCAATGGTTCATTTACATGCCTCTGACACATCTCACCACAGGCAGTGAGGGACATGGCTGGCCTTTGATAACCCAGTTAGCTGCACTGGAGCAGCTTCCAAGTTTCCAAGTTTCAATCCCTCTGCTGAGCAATATTAAAGGAATGCCAATAGTACTGAATGATATGTTATATATAATCTTGCCAAAAATAGTGCAAGATTGCCCTCACAATGGCAAATGGAGCACCTTAAATAACAAATCTGTAATATTGACAAGATCCTATCAGCCATAATAATAAAAGGCTTGATGACTACAGACTGGTGAAGTGTATAAAAGCCATTGATATATATTTCATTATAACGGCATGATCTGATTGGTCTGCTATCTAGGGAATACTAATAATTGTTCTGAGTGGATAATGCTTGTCAAAGTTTGTTGCGTATATTTGTAGCAAGTGGCATCGTTATTATTATGCTACATAACAATCAAAAGCTTTAGTTAGAGCATACTACTTTAGAATGACTTCTTCCTCCAACACCAGCAACAAGAGACCACATTGATTACAGGTCTTTTCCTCAGAGCTGGCCAGTAAAGTTATGTTTGGTGGGGAACAAAAGTTTCATGGTTGCCCGAGGCACATTGATGGACGTGGCGAGTACGTCTGGTCTGATCCCACAGAAGAGTCACTGTAGCACTAACCACTGAAACTGTTAATGGCAGCTATAATAGAAAGGTGTCCGAGCACAGTGCATTTCATCTTGCTGTGCATGGAGCTACCTTTTCACAGACCAGTCAAGTGTTGTTAATGTTATGGCTGATAATGTTATGGTTAGTTCAGTTAGTTTCAATCAACTTAACTGATAGGCAAGGGAATGTAATAGATCTTTATAGTATATATCACTCAATTTTTGTTTGTTTGTTTGTTTGTTTTTGTTTTTGGATTTGCTGCATAAAATTTTAGTTCTAGCAATAGTTGGTCACATTGAAATGGTATATTTGTTCTTATATTCAGTAGATGGCACTGTTCAACCAGTTAGTGAGTGGCAAACAAGCAGGCATACACTTGAATAAATATTTTGTCTGCCTTTTCCCTTCTGCTCCATCCAGGAATGTGAATATATTTTTCCCCATAACGGTGCTGCCTATATAGCTTTTTTTTTTTTTTTTTTTTTTTTTTTTAAGTTGCATTTACTACCCTTTAATCTCCCTAATATGAGCATGATTATTTTTTGAAATCCAAAAACAAGAGGTAAAGAACAGTGACTAAAATGTTGGGTACACTGGTTTCCAGTAGGCTGTGCTGCAGCACTGTGTCAGTTTTTAATTTGTGCAACAGTTTCCATGCAGTAGAAAATGTAATACAATTTAATGATGGAAATTACGCTTTGGGGTTTATAAGCTTAGACAAATGATGGATGTTGTCAGTTTTTGTCTAATTAGTAGGCATACAGTCCACATTAAGCTATTTGCAACTAATTTCATTCTCCCTCAGGATATAAGAATGCTAAATAGGCCCTGTGGGTTTGAAAAAAGTAATCTATAGGAATTTGGCTTTTCTTATTAGATAGCATAGCTCACTGCTCCTAGCAAATTATTAATATTAGTGTTTAGTTAGATAGTGCCTAGATGGCTAGAGCAACACCATGGTCACACTCACACACACACACACACACACACACCCACACACACACAGATAGTATACCTATATTTGGTTCTTTAGGGCATTATTTTTAGGGTTTTTAATATCTATTAGTCTATGTTTCACTCACAAGGACAACAGAAGAACGCATTAATTCATTCATTCATTTATTTTCTAAGCCGCTTAATCCTAATTAAGATCACGGGAGGCTGGCGCCCATCTACACCCTTAAATAGCTCACTAGGGCATTGCAGGTCCAACACATATACAACCATTCACACTCACACCTAGGGGCAATTTAGAGCAGCCAATAAGCCTAATGTGCATGTTTTTGGACTGTGGGAGGAAACCCATGCAAGCATGGGGAGAACATGCAAACTCCAAACAGAAACACCATGAGCCCGGGGACCGAACTGGGGACCATCTTGCTGTGAGACGAACATGCCAACCGCTGCACCACCATGCCCCTTCAGAAGAACCCATATTATTAAAAATCCCAAGCATTTTGTATAACAAGATTAAGCATTTGTATTTTCAATGCTAATTTCAATTTTTGGATCAGCACAAAATAAAACAAAGACATATTCAAATGCGATTTATTTATGTTAGTATTTCTTATGAAAGTATAGTGTATGTATAAGGTATTCAGATACTAGTTCAATACTTAATGTATGCTCAGCTTTTTAAAAATTAGAGAGAGAGAGAGAGAGAGAGAGAGAGCTGTACACTCATCTTGTGACTCATCTTGTTTTTATTCATGTATAGATTTAGCTGCTAAATATAAAACTGCTGTGGACAGGCACCAGAATGTACTTAATGTGGCAGTAGTTAGTTTATGTTGTTTAATTTAATTCATTCATAATTGATTCTGCTTTGTAAGGCAATAGCACTGTGGTTACTGAATTAATATGTCTCATTTGTTTCATGGTTCCTCATAGCGCACCCATATATAGCCTAAGGATGTAACAGTAAAAGCAATCAAATCAATGAATTACAAACATCATGACATGCTAAGACGGCTGATCCAATTATCTGCTGCCTTGTGATTCAGCACTGTATTGGCAGGGATAGACAGTAGTTCAATTAAAAAGATGATGCTTTTAAATGCTTAAATTCTGTGTATATGAGCAGATTCTCAATTGACATTCATTTGCATCTCCCCAGAGATGTGCTTTGTATGCAAATAAGAAACTTAAGGAGGCACGGTGGATCATATGTGCTCAGGGCAATTAAAGGATACAAACAGGAGATGAGACACACTGCTTCAACTGTCTGCATGCGCCATCTATCCTTGCAGTTTATATCCCATAATTAGAGCAGTCAGTGCATTAACCTTAAAAATCTTTGTAATAAGAACAAACACGTCCATCTGCATATTGGGAAATATTGAACATCTAATACTGGTTAAGTGCTCTCTCTCTCTCTCTCTCTCTCTCTCTCTCACTCCACACACACACACACACACACACACACACACACACACACACACACACACACATCTGGAATATTAAATACATTTTTGTAGGGTGTAGATGGAACATTTTATAATGTCTTGTGATATTTATGACATTAATTTTCATTTTACAGTGTTTAATTGGAGTATGAATATTTTAATGCAGTGCCTACACATAAGGCTTCAACGACATTAAGAAAATATTATTTTAATCTCCAAGGTAGCTTTTTGGTCAAAACCCTTTGCATTTTAAAACAATTTTGATTTATTTTAACCTCAGTTTTAATTAAACAGTATTTCACTTGAGACCATTACAGTGACTAACAAGATTATTCAAATATGTATTATTTCATTTATGATAAAGGTGCAGTGGAGGGCTATGGACCTAATGTTAACTTTTTGGTATTTTATAGCCTCTATGGTAAAAATTAGTTAATGTGAGGAGATTTATCTAATTAAGACAATAGCTATGAGGTTGGGCTCGTTTTGGTATGCCTTAGACTCTGACTAAGTGGATATGCTCAGATTTAATTGTTTCCCCAATGGTGTATCTGGAAATGAAGAATGGGTGATTTGTGTCAGGTTCACTAGCTGTATAACTTTTATGTATAAACATTTATGTAAAGTTGTATAAAAGTTGTTTATCTTGTCGAGACTGTGCTTAGGTTAATTGAGAGCTATTATTGCAAAAAGTGTATAGGTTTAAATGCTCTGAAGTCTGAAAATAGCCAAAGGGTGTGTTTCAAGTTTTTGACACTGTTTAGCCAAGTGACATGTAGTATGTAGCTGCTGCGCATAGTTCTGTATGTTGTTTAAGCTCTATGCATTTCTGTTGTCCTCTTCCTCTACACAGATCCTCTTTTCTGAACACTTGGATCACCTTCCACCACTGGGTTTGATATACCTCATATTGTTTTAATTCCTCGATGGTTGAGTCATATAGACCAATCAGTGTAGGCTAGGGCCACAGTGCCTTTTTTGGGAATGTCATGTGAGAAAGCCGGTGCCGTTTTTGCCTCAAAATAAAGTCAGAGCTGTCTGGAAGTTGTGGAATGTGGAGCAGGCTCAGGGCCAGCTCTGTGTTTGGAGAGAACTGGGCCGATTAGTAAAGTTCTCAGGGCCACACGAGCAGACAGGCGGGCAGGTACTGCTGAGCTCTTTCTGTATCTCCTCCCAGAAGCTCTCTTCACTCCTGCACATATGCTTCCTTCTTCATCACACTCCTACTAGTCTCTACCCCTACATAGAAACAAGTCATTTCTGATATGCAGTAAAAACGTTTGCAGTTTATGTGCTAGAATCTGTGTGTAGGAGTAATAACTCATGGTTTATCTTAACAGAGTTCGTCGATGTGTCACAGATGGGCGTTGCGCTCTATTGAACAGTTTCATATCTACCCACTTTTGAGTTTGGGGAGTGTTCTGTTCTGTGCTGGTTAATATTGTAGGCCTGTGCTTTTCATGTCCTTTGGCAAAAAGTCTGAATTGATATCGTGATAACAACAACAAGAATAGGTTCTTGCTTAGCATCCCCCACAGAGATATTTATTATTGGGCAGTAAAGCCGCTCCCTTTTCCTCCAAAGATTGCTAGTTCATAGCTTTATAACTACTATGATCTCTCCATTTATTGCCTTACAAGCCTTTCTTCAAATAAAAAGTTACCCATGCAGAACCAGACACTTGCTCTTATAAGCCAGTGTCCATATGGGCGACAATGCTTATATCCTTTTGGTGATAAATTTGATTAAATGGCCCTGAAATGTTCTAAAAGCTTGTAAGTATGGCCCAGGGTTTAATAGAGCCTACATGTTTGTTAGTAATTACTGAACCCTTTAAAAAGTGGAGAATTGCAGTATTAGTGACCCAAACAATCTCACTGTTGTTTTAGAGAAAACTTATTAAATGTTGTTGCCATGGAGATAAGGGATAGCATGAAATGGAACTTGTAATGCCAGTGCATGTCAAGCATTATTTATACAACTTTCAATGGACCTGTTGACCTTTAAAGACCTGTTGATTTTTCTTGATTTTGACAAGTTTCAGGTCTGAATACAAAATAATCTGTGTTTAAGCTAATGTATTCAAAAGCAGCATTACTTTAAATGTAGTTTAGCTCAGGTTTAAAAAAATGTCCAAATAATGAAGGTTGCCTATTTCTGGTTATTTGACATGTTGCAGAAGCAGGTTTTTGGCACAAAGTAAGGATTGGATTGTGCTGTGCCTTTGATGTAATTCTCTGTCCCATCAATTCCCCATATGTGAATGCGTGTGAGGAAGGCATAAACAAAGTAAATATGTTCAGATTCATGTTACAGCTGCACAAACTAGATCAAACACTAGACTTAATAGCAAGCTGGCATTTGGAGTGCAACAGCTGGGGGTGTTTGTTTGCCAAAGCTGATGGGTGTGTGTGACAATAGAAGTGTGCATCTTATATCACATTTAAGTTATTTACCTGCACTAAGTTTCATACTTTCAAATACCCTCTTCAGATAAAGTTCCAGTGAAGGGGTTTGTCTCCACCACATGTCTAAGTCTAAGGTCCAAGTGTTGGCCATAATAGTGTTTCATGGATATGTGTTGTGAGATTTTGAGCATATCTTCATCTTGCTTTGGAAAGTATGTGTATATGAACCAGACAGACAGAGCAAGACAGAAAGAGAGGAAGAGAGACAGAGAGAGAGAGAGAGAGAGAGAGAGAGAGAGAGAGAGAAAATGCACATGTGGGTACCATATATGAGCACCGGCCTGGCTCAGATTGGGCTGTCTCCCAGCATGGCAGTTGCGTGACAAAGGGAGGAGCCCTAGAGTATGGCAAGGAATGATGTTTTTTCTTAATAAAATCCCTTGTTTTTCATTGAATAGTGAAAGGACAGGAAACCGGCTCAATTCCAGCCTCATTACCCTGACCTCTTGGATAGGGCTCAGCTTGCCATAATGATGGCTCTGTTGGCTGCAGCTCACTGCATACAGCGTTTAGCTTCCCCCATTCTTTCCAAGAATCTCTGCCGCAATTTTATTATCATCCAATTTATCACCATCCAAATCTAAAAGCATATAGGACATTGAGTGTGAAGTACAATCATCATAAGCTGTAAATCCTAATTGTCCAAAAAAAAATGTTTGTGGCTGTTTGCTCCACTTCTTCCTATTAGTTATAGTAGTTATAGTTATATATGTGACCCAGTCTGGCAAAATGAGTCACAGTGACCAAAAATTCAAAATTGAGTTAGCCATACCACTTTAAAGCTTAGAGTCTCCTCTTTTAAATGGTATGGCTAACTCAATTTTTAATTTTTGGTCACTGTGACTCATTTTGCCAGACTGGGTCACATATGTGTTGTGTTGTGTTCACCCAAATTGGTTGTGACAAAAATTGTTCTGCAGTCAGCCACCTGGGGTGCTAGACCTGTAGTGACTTCTTTGTTTTGAGATGATGTGCTATCCACCTTTCTACAGTTGATAATCATGCCCATATGTGCTCGTTAAACATCCAATTGCAGATTTACACCCACCCCATATTATAATAGCCATTCTTTAAAGAATATCGCCTACCTGATTTTTCATGGCTGTTATGACCATCCCTAAGTACCACCTCTGACAGGGTGCCAGCAAACCAGAAAATGCTGTTTAAAAATTTTAAACTGCTCCAAATATGAGGACAAATAAACAGTGTACATTTTTAAAACATCTCTTTATGTGGAATCTCTTATTTTACAGTGACTTGCAAAATATCCCTTGACCTTTTCCACATTTTGTCACATTTCAACCATAAACATAAATGTATTTTATTGGGTTTTTATTTTATACCAACACAAAGTGGTGCATAAGTGTAAAGTGGAAGGAAAATGATACATGATTTTCAAAATTTTCTACAAATATTCAGCCCTCACTCTGATACCCCTAATTAAAATCGAGTGCAACCAATTGCCTTCAGAAGTCACCTAATTAGTAAATAGAGCCCATCTGAGTGTATCTCAGTATTAATACAGCTGTTCTGTAAAGGCATGGTTTAGATTAAAGAATATCAACGTGTAAGAATGTCCCAGTCAAAATCCAGACCTAAATCCAATTGAGAATATGTGGCAAGACTTGAAGATTGCTGTTCACAGGTGCTCTCCAGCCAATCTGACTGAGCTTGAGCTATTTTCCAAAGACGAATAGGCAATAATTTCAGTCTCTAGATGTACACAGCTGGTAGTAACATACCCCCAAAAGACATATAGGCAGCTATAATTGCAGTGAAATGTGACATATTCTCTATTGCATTCTACAAAGCATTGAATTTTATGTTTGTGATTGTAACGTGACAAAATGTGGAAAAAGTTCAAAGAGTATGAATACTTTTGCAACTCCTGTATTCGCTATTAGAAACCCACAGTGATGACAGAATTTTGGGCTGGATAAAATTATTTCTGAAGTCTGGATTCGGTCCAGTGTCTGATATTTGCAGAGAACAGTGAAAACTTAAACCTTTAAAATGTTGAAGCGAAAAGAAGCTATTTCCACTACCTTAATCTATATTAACCTCCACTGTCCTGGAAAGGCTTTCTTCTAGATTTTAGAGCATGGCTAAAAGGATTTTCCTGTTCAGACACAAAAGCATTAGTGATGTTGTTGTGGCTGCCATGGTGGCATAGTGATTAGCATGTCTGCCTCACAGGAAGAAGGTCCTGGATTCGATTCCTGGGCTTGTGCATTTGTGTGTGGAGTTTGCATGTTCTCCCTGCGTTTGTGTGGGTTTTCTGTGGGTACTCCAGTTTCCTTCCACAGCTGAAAGACATGCACACTAAGGTAATTGGCTGTTCCAAATTGCCCCTTGGTGTGAGTGTGAGTGTGAATGATTGTGTGTATTGGCCCTGCAGTGCTCTGATGAGACACCTGCCTCCCCACGACCCAAGTAGGATTAAGCAGTTTGGAAAATGAATGAGTGAATGAATGAGTAAGAGGTATTGTTTTTGGGCAAGGAGGTTTGAGGTGCACTCAACATTCCTTTTAATCCCAAGGTGCTCCGTAAGGTTGAAGTCAGGGCTCTGCACAGGCCATCTGAGTTCTTCCACACTAGCTGTGTTTTTATAAACCTCGCTTTGTGCATAGTCATTCAGTTAGGCCTCAAGTTTATATGTCATGTAGTTTATCTCTGTTTTGTATGTCAGAGATACACTACATGACATACAGACAGCAATATTCATTGTATGGAATGCATGGAAATATAACTTACAAATGATCACTGTTTGTGCTAACACAAGCCAAGCAACAAGTGATTATAATATAGGTCAAAATAATAACCTATCCTGAATGTAACTATACTTACATATATAGAATTTATACAGAGATTGCTTATCTCTGGCAAACAATAATAATAATTATTAAAAACATTTCCTGGCAACATTATTTATTATAGTCCAGACATTGTAACCTGTCCAAATAGTACTCAAGTGTTCGAATAATCCTCAGGCTGTGTACCAGTCTGTTTACCCATTCAAGTCACGTCTGGCATTACATTACAAAACTACATTAAACAGATGGCTGATAAATGAAAAACCAACAGAAAATGTTTTATTAAGTTGTTGGGAAGCTACAATCTCCCAGAACAGCTTAAGCGTACCTTTCCATAAGTCTCTAGAGCTCTAATGCCATACCTCAGCCAGATTTTATGATTTTTTTGATGCTGTCTAACACGATTAAAAAAAAAAACAGTGCCCCTTAATTGTTCAATAGGGTGTGGATTTGGTGACTGTAAGGCCATTACATATACATATAATATATGATTAAGGCCATGTGTATGGCAGTGTGGTCATCCATTCCCATCACAAGACCATTCCCATCACAGTGTTAAAGTAACTTTATACTGATTTCCAGTGGCATAATGGCAAGAAGGTCCTGGGTTCAAGTTTCTGGCACGGCAGGGGCATTTCTTTATGGAATTTGTATGTTTTTCCTCTGGGTACTCCGGTTTCCTCCCACATTCCAAAGACATGCAGGTAAGGCTAATTGGCTGTTAGCTAGATTGCCTCTAGGTTTGAATGTAGGTGTGAATGGTGGTGTGTGTTGGCTCTGCGATGAACTGGCAAGCTGTTCAAGGTGTATCTGCCTTCGCACAGAGTCAGCTGAGATACCCTCCCTGCAACCACAGTAGGATTAAGCAGTTTGGCACATGAATGTATGAATGAATGAATGATTTGCAGTGATTCTTCCTTCTAAAGGGACAAATGGACACAAGCTCTATAAGCAAAATGATCCATGCAGCATAACAGAACCACAATTTTCCTTTTAATTTGTCAGTCTGACCCAAAGAAGATACAAAATATTTATATAATTTACCAAGTTAGCTGAGCAGCAGCTGTTTTAAGACCCTTTGTGGCGTTATCCATAGTGTTAAGGAAACTCATGAGAACTGAACCACTAAACTACAATGGTTTTTCAGTGTTCCATCCTTGGGCAGTAATAAGTAAAAGACATGAGATGGAAACTCAATTAGTGTAACCTCTTTATTAGGACATGAGGGCTCCTCTTCAAATAAAAGATGTACTCAGACATTGTTAAAGTGAAACGAGAACAAGTATGTTCCTCTACCTGCTCAAAGCTATGCTTTCTATTGAACCTTTGGAAGTACTCTTTCTACTTCAGTTTATTACTCATCTACTTTCTCTTGTCTGCCATCTGAGGATCACAGATAAACACAGAAAGTTTATAATAACAATCTTTTTAATACAATTTTTTTAAATAATAAATAATAAAAAATAAAACCATGCATTGCAGAAGGTCTACCTAAAAATTGTGTTTGTAAGTATTTAAAATTATTTATAATGACAACATGAATAGCTTTAATGATTGTTGTTTAATTAATATTTATAATAGATGGAGCAGATTGGCAGAAAGACAAGATCAAAAAGATCATTATGTCAGTAAGAAAATTATAAAAACCTTGTATTTTACCATTCCAAAGATTAAGTTATTTGAATGTAGCAATTCCCAGTAGATGCTGGTATTTAAATAAAACCTTCTGTAATGGCCTCAGCAGTAGCTGCAACCACAATGTACAGCCCCAGAAAAAGAAGTGCAATAGAGAAAGAAGAAGGAATTTTTGATAAGCCGAGAACACAGGGGAAGGCACGAGGCAGAATGCCAGCTATGTGGAGCATTCACAACAATGTGTAGTGTCACTGGCAGGCCCGCACAAAAGCACCGTTCTATCAGCTGTCAAAGCCGCCATTGTGGCATCAGGCGAACAGAACCAACCCGCCACAGCCCATTATCACTCGTACATTCCACTCATGCTGCCCCCTGACGCAAACGGCAGCACGCTTTCCTCCATTCAAGCTCTGTCCCTCTTCCACTCCCCTCTTACTTCTGCCTGTTTGGTGCTCCTACCCCCAGCTGGTGCAGAAGATGCTAGAAAGAGTCTGGTATGTCACATGCAGTGATTGGCCCTCAGCACCTGATGAGGATGCTGAGCTCTTACAGTGATGTGACACTTGATGTGTCCAGAAGGAATGACACCTCCCGGGGCTTGTTGTCAGTCAAGCGTGGGAAGCACTAGTTGACATGAGGACACCACCCAAAAAGCTGCACCGCAGCAAAGATTGTAATCTCTTTGAGGGAAAAGTGGGATAACAAGGGCTTTATCTCACTTATCCTGATTTGGCCACAAAGTAGTGCTGTGTAGCCCCAGCTGAGAGCAGCTCCTTAACAGGATAAGATGGCTCTGGGACCTGAGGGGAAGTGATACAAATTGGCAGCTAATTCTATTGTCCTGCCACTGCACAACCATTGTCCTGCCATCCATTTATAGTCTTCGACAGCGGCAGGCTTGTTCTGTCTTATGCTCAGCAGGCTTGCTTGTTTAGGACTTGGCCTGCCTGTGGATAGGCTCACATGGGATAGCCTAGACCTGCTGGGCTTGGGCAGGGTCTAGATCAGCTCTCCTGCTGGGTATGGCTCAGGCTCAGAGCGAAAAGAGCCTTGGCCCTGTTCCTTTTGCTGCACCTACCCAACTTCCTCTGGACTGATTGACAGGTGTTTCAGGGGGCTGACATCATAGAGACATTTTACATATGTGAAGTGCCTCCCCTCATCATGTCTTCCCTCCTCTGCTAATCAGTGTGATGAATGGTGTATGTTCTTGTCAGTAATGAAGTGAGGCTACTTAATTTTCTTAACATTTTTTTTTTTTTTTTTGCCAGAATGTGATAAAGTTAGATAGGAAAATAACAGTGGATCTATGTCTGTGCCTCAGACAGATGTATTACTTGTGCATAGAGAATGGATAAAGAATAAAAATCAATAAAATATGATTCATTAGTTTACTCAGTGTTTGACATGGGATAGGGTGGCAGCACAGTATTTTGTTGCGGTAGCAGTTCAGATACTCAGCCATTCACCTAATACCCAAAGCAGATATTCCCAACCCTGCTCATGGAGGACCTCATGTCCTGCACATTTTAGTATTTTCCCTTCTCTGATACACCCACTTCAACTCAGGAAGTGCTGTTACTTTTAATTGAGTCAGGCATGTTTGGAAAACACTACAGAGTGCAGGACAGGAGGTACTCCAGGACCAGGGTTGGTAACCTCTTGGCCTATTGGATGGTCATGGGTCAGTACACCAGAGATGGCCCTACATATTTTGTCCACTTGGGGACAGTTGGGGGTCGGTAGGGGTTAAATTTCTAGCATGGCTTGGAATGTGGAGCAGGTGGCAACGGTAAATTCCTAACTGTATCACTCTAAAACAAAGTACAATATGTGTCTGACATGGTAGTTGGATGAATGTGTAAAATAGTATGATGTACAATATATTATGAGTGTGCCCGAATGAAAATCTGTTATAAAAAATCTATAAAAAATGTATAGATTTCATTTTAGTTTTCTGTGGATTTCAGTATTATTTTCCACCCCCTTACACGCACAAGCTCACAGACACCTATGAATGGCTGGTGATCGCTTTGAGTGACAGGGAGCTGAACATATGCCTTCACTCCCTCCCTCCCATAAAAGCTCGACCAATTAGCTTCCATGGACTCCCTGCTGCATGCATCAACGTGGATTCAAACCTGTAATCTCCAGGTTGAATGTGCCGCTTGAGAGACTCTGTATAATTTTCTATAGATTTCGCTGCATAGTTTTCTAGACATGCCTGTATTGTTTTCTATAATTTTTGTGTTGTTTTTTTTATAGATAAGTATATATATAACAGAATCTACACAGAAATCTGTGTAGATTCTGTTATATATATACTTATCTATAAAACTATATATTCAAAGTATATACTCAACTGTCCTGCTATGGGATTGTAGTAATCTGAACTGCTTCTGTAGAAAGCCGCACCAAAGATATATAGTAAACTTCAGTGTCTGTAGTATAATCACATTAATGGTATGGAATACTACAAAGTCCCACAAAACATCTATAGCAAAATTCATAATTTTACTAAAACTCTGCTGTGGTATTTTGTAAATTTTTTTGGAAAACAGTGGAAGTTCATAATTAATTCTCATAGTGAATTTTCATTGTGGTAAACTGTAGTGGATGTTCATTTCCCTTACATTTTTGTACATTGAATCTGTCTATCTACGTAAGTTTTAATGCAGGTATAAGGACAAATTATAAAGATGAAAGACAGAAAAGAAAATTAGGGCAGGTCTCACTGATTAGTGCCATTGGGAACATGACAACATTTTGATGGATCGCTTCCTGTATGAAGACTTGGGTCTGTTCTAACTCAATTAGCTGACAATGGCCATATTTGAAGGGAGAGGACCTTCAGTAGTGCTATTGTGTGGGTCCCTTTGCTGTTTGTGTGTTTAGGCTGATTCATCACAATGGGGGTCTGTCAGTAAACAGTAGGTCAGTGGATAAGTCATACTATTTTACTTGTCATTACAGACCATAGGGTGTGTGTGTGTGTGTGTGTGTGTTTGTGTGTGTGTGGGTGTGTGTGTGTGTGTGTGTGTGTGTGTGTGTTATTTATTTATTTATTTTTAAAGAATTAGGTCTAAAGTAAAGTAAGATAATACAGAACACATGAATGTTGTCTATGGAGCCCCCCTTTCCATGATCTGGATTGAGCTGAGCCATCATTATTTTTGTTTTGTTGCTAACATGGTGAAATATGAGGAGCAATGACTCACTGCAAATCTCAATGCAGCCTATAACAACAGGTGTAGCAACTTGGAGGATAAAGAATTTAATAGATATCTGAAAAGATTATAAATCTCATTAGGGCCAGTTATCTCAGAAAATTTGCCTTAAGGCTGTCATAATCCTGCAAGACCTTTAACCTGGGCAGCATTAATTTGCTTTAGATTATTGTTCACAGGGGAAAACCAGAGCAGTAATGAATGATCCATGTGCATGCTTTGGCAGAGCTGTGCTTTGTTTGGACTGTACTCAATTCGGCTGTGCTGAGGAGGTGTGAAGTTGAGGAATAAGAGCAAGGGCTGAATCAGGTGTGCGACATTCCTCTAGCTGTGGCATGCCTCGAGTCTTCTCAGCCACAGTCCCAATGTAAATACCTGTCTAGCACTAACAGGTCCCAAGGATGCGCCCTCAGTTAGCACTCTATATTCCAAGAGGATTTAAAATGTGTTGCTGCAAAATATTGACTTGAGTAAAATATGTCAGTAGCCTATTGAGTGTAGAAATAACATTAAATTCCTACAAGACCAACTCTATAGCCCATCAGAAGCAATGGAGCAGTCTGGACTAATTAGCGGTTTTAGTTGGACTTCAAATACAGCTACAGCTGTTGACTTTGCTGTGGTGAAAAACAAACGGTCGTGTAGTTGAGGGCCTAGCTCACGCAGAACACACTAATTTCATTGTGAGCTCAGGAAGCCTGTGGCAGAGCTGGGATTGAAATGCACAACATGCCAAACAGATGTACGGTCTCGCACCAAGGCCCACATGGATTGTTGCCAAGCTCCTGAGCCACAGAAACAGGTGGAGGGTGCCCACTAATCTCTTATTAAAATGGAGAGGTATTTTAGCTATGCCTACACTGGGTTGTGATATTCTAGCCTTTGGTTTAGGATTGCCTCTCATTATCATAACACTCATTCTATTAAGTGCTTTTTTCTTTTTGGGGGAAAAAGATCAAACAAAATATCAAATTGGCGCCTCATTCATGAAGAACTAGCACACTGAAGGAGCTGTGTATTTTTTTAAGGGACTGTCATACAGACAAACAAATACAATTTTGTGGTGAGGTAATAGAAAATACATTTCATAAACTAGGAAATAATGCTTTTTCGTCACGAAGTATGCTCTGTGTTGTGCAATATGGAGGAAGACATGGGTTTCTGAGAGGAAAAAGTGGTACAAGACATACTAGAATGAGAACATGGGCTGTTCAGTGCTACTGGTGTGTGTGTGAGAGGAACGCCTGCTTGCTCCCACCTGCTCCTGCTGTAGTCCATCCATTAACAGGTCAGACTTTGTTTAGACATGACTAGTGGAAGTTGAAGTGCAGCCCTTCTAATGAATCTCTTCCTCTCATCAGATGACCACGGGGCCCAGCGATTAGCACTGCTAATGAAAATATTTGGCATGCTCAAACTATATCCAGACTACACTCATAAACTCAGGCATGTAACCAAGAAGCTGAGCACATGGTAGTGTGCATAGAGAATGCATAAAAAATCTTTTCATTATATTTTACATGTGAGTTTCATTAAAATAAATGAGAGATGAGAATCAGGAAAAAAATGAGAGTTTTGATTGCTAGTATCATAAAACAAATTCTACATTAATATGTTATTATTATATACATAACAGAATTCTTAGGATTTAACATCTTTTTAGTTTTTTAAAGCTACTGTAGATATGATGGAAGATGACTTAGATGATATTTAAATGGCATTTTCTTCTGTATGTCTCAGTAAGCAACACAAAGGGCATCTTTGAAGGAAATAAATAAATATATAAATATGATAATGGAAGGAGAATTCATGTAGAAAATATTCTCCATTCAGAATCAGAATCAGTTTTAGGGGCCAAGTTTGTGAACACAAACAAGGAATTTAACTCTGGTTTAACTTTACTCATATTACAGAAAACCATTTAAGTAGGTTTAAACAAGAATTTAGGCAAACATGGATAAAGTGAGGAAATAAACTGTAAGGAAATATGTGCAGTAATGCAAAATGCAAAAAGTGACAATATAATATAAAAACATTTACTGTATAGTGCAGAATAGTATAGTATAGAAATTCAATTTAATATTATTATTAATAAACCTAATATATAACTGAAATAAAAAGAATAAACATTGCATAAATTCAGTTCAGAAAGACGCTGCAACATACACAGTTACACAGATAATTATTTTATTATTTTACATGTTATTCCATCATCTCCATCCAAACTGACTGTACTGAAGCTGTTTTACAATAATAAATATTTGATAAAATCATAAAGCTTTTATTGCTTAACATAAAATAAAGGAAAGTAAAGTGTCAGCAAGTGTGAGGAATGTACTTTCATTACTCAGTGGGTGGGCAAATGCTCTGCAGGTGGAGGGAGCAGACATGATGGGATACTCCTAATTCTTTAGAATATAAACACTCACCCATTTTGACCAAAATATATATTTTTAAGTCTTGTTTTGCTTTAATTATTAGCTCGTTCATTTGTCATCTTTTCCATGGACCACCTGCTCTTGCCATTACTGTAATAGTGCTCTACAATTATTTTTAAAGCAAATACAATTGCCCAATAAACAAAGTGTGTGTATAGACTATAACCAAGAAATTTTGGACAAGGTGTGTTTTAATCAAATTATGTTGTAAGTTATTGCAAAAGTCATCGAAGCAATGTTGAGATTTCAACCATGAAAATACAAACAGTCGAAGGGAGTACTTATATAATACTTATATAGTAATGAAGACGTGACAGCTGCAATCAAATGGCATGCCCAGTTACAAGGGTGTTAACATGTACTGGCTGAAGAAAACGGGCCATGCCTTTATTATCTAAATAAAACCAGAGAGTCATGTCTTATTCTCAAGTGTCTTGCATGAGGAAAGCAAATTAGTCAAAATTAGTCTTTCAAATTAGAAGAGAAATTGGCCTGTGGATTTTAGGAAGCAGATCAAGCTATAGGTTGAGGGCTGACTTTATGATTGCCATATGGTCTTGTACATTCCTGAAAATAGAGGTGTGCCAAAGGGGTGTAATGAACTAGGGGTGGCTGTGTTTGTGCTGTTTCACATCCAGACAGCTGGTGTTGTGTTGGTGATTTCTACACTAATCATCTGCTCAATTACGCAGGAATGGTGCTGAGAGAAGAGGGAAGGCTCCACTCTGCCCTCCCAGCACTCCAACTCACCCCCTAGGAAAGAAAAGATAAAGTACTTTCACCAGGTTTTACTCTCGTTATATTCAATTAAAATAATGCTCGGTGAAATATGCATGTAGCGTTCTTTTATTGAGCTAATGGTTATATTTTTACAGTTAATACTCTGCACCACATATGCTCTGTGGTGGAGAATTACATTTGCATATGTGTAGTGTTTGGTCAGATTATTAGCATAGTGCTTAGTCCTTTTGCCTCACAGCAAGAAGGTCTTGGGTTTAAGCCCCGTGCACGGCGAGGGTTCTGCGTGGAGTTTGCATGCTCTCCCCTAAGCGTGAATGTGAGGGTGAATGGTTGCGCATCTGTGTTGGCTCTGTGATGGTCTGGCAAGCTTTTCAGGGTGTACCCCCTCTTCACCCAGAGTCGGCTGAGAACATAAAATGAAATTAGTCTTACATCAAATTATGCAAAAATTTCATTCATTTACTTGCTGGACCTTTTAATCCTACTAGAGTCACTAGGAGGCTGGATCCTATCTTAGCCAAATCTGGGCGAAGGCAGGAAACACCATGAACTGCACACCAGTTCATTGCAGGGCCAACACAAACACAACCATTCACTCTCACACATAGGGTCATTAAGCTAATGTGCATGTCTTTGGACTGTGGGAGGAAACTGGAATACTTGGAGGAAACCTACACTGGCATAAAGAGAACATGCAAACTCAGAAATGCCCTCACCAAACCTGGGACTCAAACCCAGGAACTTCTTGCTGTGAAATGACATGCTAACCACTACACCAAAGTGACAGACGATGTCATTAACAATTTTCATTAACTTTTTAAAGTGTTTTTATTATCATTTTTTTTTATATCAGTTTTTATTATTATCACAAGGAAAGGCTGTTTACAAAATTACTTTTATGCTTATCCTTGTTTTTTTTTTCTCATGAAGGAAGTAATAGAGCTTTTTTAGGCAACATCCTGCCAAGGCACTGTCAACTGTCTGGTTTGGAAGTGCCTGTGGTGTGTCCAAAGGATACCGGTAGGAGCCCTGAGTGAATTAGCATATAAGTACATTACATGTTAATGCAGGGGCTACAAGCTGAGTACTTTGATTTCTATGCTCCAAGCAGGAGCTGCATGTTTCCAATGGCTGGTTTCCTGAGGGAGGGACTGCACCTGGAGAGCTGGCTGGAGAAGAAAGCAAGGTTCCTTGTATACTAAGAATGCACTGGAGAAAGTGAAGCTGTCTATCCACTAAACTGGCATATTGAGTTATCAATGATTGCAAACTCATGTAATTAATAAGTATAACATATTGTTTTGAAAATGCTGCTGCAGTCAGCTAATATGTATCTATCTTCTATTTATTTAAAATCTAATAAAATATTTTCCTTATAGTTACGTAAAGCCTTGTTTTGGGTTAGAAACATCATCATAATCCAGAATATCAGGAATCTGCTCCACGGATACTTTAAAATAATAATTCTTTGTCAACCCTCAAACAAGTCGTACTGTAACCTGCTAAACATGCAACAGTACCACACTCATGAAATAATTTGCATTAATACACCTCATATAGCCAGGAAAAACTATGTATTACTATAAAGGAGAGTTGTGTATGTTTGTGTAGAGAGTGGTTCATTGTAGATGCCAGGTCTCTGTACTCCTTATTTATCTTGAGCTGGGGCCACTTGAAGAGCTCTCTTCCTGCACCTGGTCACAGCACTTCTGTTCTCTGGACTTAGATAACCGAAAGAGGTAATTAGCAAGGTAGCAGTGCTTCTGATTACTCTATATTGAGTGGGAAGGTTCATCTACTGGAGCATTTTAATTCAAAAATATTCTGCCTCAAAAATTAAAAGCAAGACTTTAGGATTTTTAAGCTGGGGCCTATTTTCCCATAACTTTCATTCCAAATAACTACTTGGGACAAATACGCTTGAGACTGGTCCAGTATTCTGTTACAATGCTAAAACTGGCAACTAGCAAATAGCAATACACTGGGGCATATTAAAAAGCTTGTTTTCACTACTGAGTAGCTCATCGTGCAGAAAGGAACTTTGATATTCACACTCACACACAGGGGCAATTTGGAACAGCAGTGTGCCCAATGTGCATGTCATTAAACTGTGGAGGGAAACCAGGGTGCCCAGAGAAAACTCACATAACCATGGGGAGAACATGCACACTCCACAAAGTGTGGGACTCAAACCCAGGATCTTCTCGCTGTGAGGTGGACATGCTAACCACTACGCCACTGTGCTGGGTCTAAAAATTCCATAACATATTTTTGTTCTATAAATTTTAATGACGATTTATGTCATATCATAAATATCTCACCTTAACACAATCTTTCTTTTAGTAATGACTTGACTAATTCTCAAGTTTAATCATCCAGAATATTTACTTTAATTGCTGAGACAGAATGACGGGTTAATAGAGTCTTAAGTGTTACAGTAAAGTCATATACAGCTAGTGGTTGGTCTTGACACCTGGTCAGAAATTTCACTCCCAGATGATGTGTGAAGTTCTCGTTCCCAACATATCCAGCCCTGATGCAACAGCTGGCTGTAAATAATACACTTTCTGGTATTAGTCTCCCATCAAAAATATTTTAAGTTGTAGTTCTCCAAAATCATGTACAATTTCACACCAGAACACATACTGCACAATCTTTGCATTCTTGGGCTGAGTTTAAGGTCATTCCTCTCCACATTTATCTTGTGCGTCTAACTCTGCAGTAAATCATAGTGTCTGCAGTGGGTGTGTAGTGTCCACTAAAGCTGATATTTGCTCATTTTATTTGGTTCAAACAGGAAATAAATTACAATTGTAATATTTTAGGTAAATGATATTGTCATTACTTAGACTACAGCAGATTTGAAAAAGCTTCTCTGTGTTAGTGGCCTGGTGAAAGTGGGGTCGTCCTGCTGAATTTGAATGGAATGACACAATGCCTTCTGGGATTCTCAGTGCTTTCAGTGGTTTCCCAAAATTGGTCAAAAGCCTATCATTGGTCTACTATAAACTCAAAGCACTTTTGTAAGCAACATGTGTCATTAGTTATCTTTAAACTATTATTGCACTGACATAAAAAATCTTAGCCATTATGTACAACATAGCATGCAGTCAATAAAGCATATGTGCCAATAGAACTTAGCAATTTATTTAGCATTAAAAACACATTCTTGTTCAAAAGTCAAAATAATACAACAAACCAGCTCACACTTTGGTAGAAACAATTTACACAAATTTCTTACAGAACTATCAAATCTATAGATCACAAGTCTATAGACAAAATATATTAAAGTAAAACTTCTATTTGAACAAGGCTGCTACTCAAATATTCACATATTTATAGCCACATTAACACAAAACTGGCCTTCATTTAAAACCAGACAGGCAGTTCTTTCAACAAAACCAGTGGTATGTGCTTATACTCCTGTTCCTAATCACAAACGACCAAACAGGAAATGTTAGACGTGGTTTACAAAAAGTAGGAAAAATATACCTCTTAGCCTTGAATACATTTAAGTGACTTCCTTCATTGCATTCCCTCTGAGAGAGCTCTATGAAAGTCCAGGTGGGACAGAACTCTGGCTGAATTAATTAACACCTTGCTCTTCACGTCATACACCAACTCGGACACGATGGTTTGTTTTTAGAGAAAGTTGCATTTTCCAGGTTTATTGTTATTCTTGTCTAATGGAAGGAGTCAAAGTTTCCTTTCCTGAGTCGCCTCCCAGGAAATTTGAAAGGTTTCCAGGGAGAGATTCCACAGTGGGACTCTGGCCCATCTCACAGTGCTCATGTCAGCGCTGCTCTGCTCCAAGGCTCTGTGTCACTGGCTGGCTTTCTCTCTTTTAGAACCAGACACTTGCTTTTGCTTTGTCCTGTTCCAGTGCTGTGGGAAAGAAAAAATACAGTTTAATATAGCCACATACAGTATATTCCAGACATTGCATATTAATATAGGGGATGATTGGATTCTTTGTTGTCAATAGATATAATTAGTCATAGTCACAAACCATATCAATTGTATTATAATTTCTTTTCTACCTGTGTCATAGATATCTACAGAGCCATGGAAGGATGCTGGCCAGCTAGAAGTAGCAGGCTCCAGCTCTGTCTTGATTCCCTCTGTATTAGAAGAAGAAGGACTAGTTGATGCCCTCATGCCAGGCAACAGAAGGGCACTAAAGCGATGGTCCAGAGCACTGTTGTGGCTGTGATGGAGCATGGGATGGGCATGAGGGTGGTGTCGTGGGTGCATATGAGGGTAAATGTCATGGACATGATGGTGTCCGGCGCCACTTTGGCCACCAAGGCCATAGGGCCATGAGTCAGTGAGGGGTGAATGCGGAGGCAGGCCAGGCTGGGTAAGGCTGTGACCACTCCAAATGCCAGCATCTGCTGTGTGGAAGGCTGCAGCTGCAGGGAAATCACTATGAACAGAGGGGATGCAGGAATTGGTCTGAGACGGATAGCTACTGTTCCATAATGAAGAGGGCAAAGAGCCACTCTGACTCTCACAGAGAGAGCTGCCATCTGAAAATGACAAACAAAACCATGAAAACCATCAGTATAATACTGATTTACAAGTCATGTATTGATATATTCTCTCTCTACCTAATATTAAAATGTCTATGGAATCTAGTGATATCAATGTCATCTTGGTTCAACTTACTTTTCCACAGTCCTCCAGATGACACCTTAATGCTCTTGGGTTCATTACTGAAGGCACTAGGTTGGCTGAGCGCACGGGAGAAGTGCTCATCCACCACATCGCCAATGTCTCCACGGAAATACGTGAAGAGCACACACCGAGAGCTCAGGTACTCTGTTTCAGCTGGTTGTGGATCCTTAGATCTCACCTCCTCCTCACTATGCTGCTCTTCATCATCTCTCTGCAATTCTGCCTCAGGCCTGGGCTTCTCAGCCTGTTTACTCTGGACACAGTGTGCAGGTAAGTCAGCAAAATCCTGCATCCTGCTGTATGCACTGAACTTTTTCTGAAAAGCAACACAAAATATACATTGACCTATTTGAATAATTTCCTTGAAGAACCACACAATAGTTCTTGGATGTTTTGTAGAAAGAAGGAACTTAAAAGCTCTTGGAACTTTAAAGTGTTTTGCATTATTAGAGACTGTGGTAGTAGTTACAATTTGTTCTTGTTAATGTTTGTGTCTGTATTGTTTGGATTTTTACTATAAATCTCAAATAGAGACATGATCTGTCTCTGAAATTATTTACTTATATTTACAGCTGGTACATAACTTACAGTTATTTTTGACACTAATTTATACCAGAAATGACTAAAACATAATAAAAGTAGCTGTCACTGAAGAACATAACCACTATTTTCCATGACATAATAGTAAAAGCTTGGACTAGGATGTTTCAGTTGATGGAAAAGGGGAAAATACACTTAAGGATGCAGAAATACACGACCCTACCTGCTGCTGCTGGTGATGATGATGATAATATGCTGCCTTATAAGCTGCTGCTGCCGATGCAGGCAAGTAATGATGAGCTCCATAATTCTGATACATAACATCCAGGCAGCTCATGGCAGAAGGCTGTCAGTAATCTCTCTCTGGGTTTTCAGAAAAGCGTCCGAGGCTGGTCCCTTAACGAGGAATAAATGCTGGTGCCATCACTGCTCTCTTTATAAACCTGAACGTCAACAAAAGCGCTGCAGTGTGTTGAAGGGGAAATTTGCATACAAAAAGTGTTCCCAAAGCGAGGATTCACCACCTACAGCTCGGAGATCAAACTAGAGAAACGAACGCGAGCGCAGTTAACTAAAGAGTCCCTAAAAGTTGCAGCGGCTGCGCTGATTGGATGGAAGTTTAGCGCGCCGGACTCTGATTGGAGGAATTGATTACAGCAGTCACACACCTACTTCGGGTTCAGGGCTCGACAAGATCTTTACAAACAAACGTAAACAGGTTCAGACAAACAGATCGGCGAACGCTTAGTTTTGAGCACCTAAAGAAATATAGTGTGTGTGTGTGTGTGTGTGAGACACACACACACACACACACACACACACACACACACACACACACATATATATATATATATTTATTTATTTTCTATTAGCTAGATATCAAAATAAGTTATACACCATTGACAATGCCATTTAATGCTAAGGTCAATGATAATATTGGATGAGTTTAATTTATGAAAGCCGTATTGCTGTGTAAATGAACCATACACTCTTTTCACTATTCACTTTCCTATTCAATCTGAACGGGCTGCATTATACTGATGTGTTATATGGATTCCTATAGGCTGCATTCATTTAACTGCTTAATGAAGTAATTAAAATTAATCCTTAACAACACCAGATATATATTACACTTGAAATGGCTCTGGGAAGCCTCGTTTTCAGATCGAAAACTATTTTGATTGTCTTCTTTTATTCATGAGCGATGTTTTAGAATAAGTTTGTGCTGCCACCTGCTGTAGACTTAGAAAGTGCATGTTCCATGGCAGTGACCCTTACATTTCTCTCTTATCATTTAGCTACTCGTTTTAAAGCATGCATGAATTATGTACTTACAAGACAGATGCATTTTAAATTGTGTGATGGTGTAGGGGGTTTTAAGTAATCTGACGGGGTTTTGGTTGCTAAATCTGAGTCCTTAAATCCAGATTCCCTTAGAATTAAAAATACGCTTAGAATAAAAATTCTAACTGAACCCAATCACGAGACCGCGCGCGCGTTTATTTTACTATCCCTGAGAGGACCCTGCATTGACACTATTTAATGATGTAGCTATTATGACATGTCTAATCCTAATCCCAGTCCCAACCTCTGTAACCAAAAGGAAATTTTTAGCCAATAAAAGTGGAAGTTTTTATGCAGTTTTCTTGGAGCCAAATGTTTTCACGAAAAGGGAAACCTGCCATATATTTCTATCCTTAAAATAAAACATGGGGTATCTCACAATCCTGGCAAATCTTAATGGTACCACACCAATACACTGGTAACCCTAACTCTAATGTTTCATGTAGCAGTTGCATTTTATAGATACATTAGAACTGTTGGAGGGATGAATGGATGTTCTTACTGATCTACAAAGGGATGTTAAAATGCAAATGAAATATAATGATTAAGTTGCATGATATTGCTGTTATTGTTATAATATTGTTGTAGAATGTAAGGTAGCCAGAATACTGTGGTTTAGAAACACACAAATGGAAAAGTATAACAGCACAGCGAGCCTGATGAATGATATTTTTTAAATCCAGCATATTCATCCTGTTTTAGAAACCATTCCTGCGACTAACTAACCAACTAACCAACCAACTAACTAACTAACTAACTAACTAACTAACTAACTAACTAACTAACTAACTAACCCAATCAATCAATCAATCAATCAATCATTAATTGTTTTTTTTGGAACATTTGTTAGTACTCACTTCCTGAACATTTTTTACACACAGAGAAGATAATGGACATTATGCACTAATAATACAAACCTCTTTATTTATCTTGCATGACTGCATTATATGACTTAATAAGCTGTAATGTTATCTTCTTTACAGTCAGGATAGTGTTGCGTTAGTGCATTTATTAATGTGTGGTAATTGGTCCCATTCTCCACATAAGAACATTTTCTACAGCCTGCTGTACATAACAGTTTCTAGGTTCATTTCAATCAATTATCTTACATTATTATTATTATTATTATCATTATTTATTTGCTACATTATGTATGATGGATAATGATATTATTTATAATTTTTAAATGGCACAGTAAGCAGATGATTGTGTGTGTACAGCAGCAATCTCCTCTGACTGCGTGTGTCCTCCACCCCTCCTCCAGATGGTATGGAAAACCCATGGCCTGCAGGATGTGATCAGTCCCTAGAGGCACATGAAGAGGAATGTTAAACTGTTTATTCTTTGCGCCTCTGCCTTGCCTTAATATCCATTTAAGACACCCTTTGTCCCTGGAGGGGGGGAAATAAATGCGGATTTTAATTAGTATGGGTGGGGAAAAATGTCTTACAAAATAATTATGATGTCGTTATGACTTTATTATGCAAAAAGATTAGTCATCATAACCTGTAATTAAGAGCAGGAAAATAATGTATATAACTACATAATATTGTGACAAAAATCCTAATTATTCATCAAAAAGCTTAACACTTCAACACTTAACCATTTTGAACATGTTTTCATACAACTGTCAAAAATTTCACCAAGCAATATTTTATTTGCCTTCCAATCTTTCAGGAACCTCTGGCAAGTCCAGTCATACTGTACATTATATGGACAAAAGTATGAGGTGACCGTAACAGCCTCATGTGGCTTTTCTCCAGTGTGAAAATGTCATTGTGTATGACGGAGTTCAGACCTATTCCAGCATGACAGTGCCCTTGTGCACCAGACAAGAATTATAATGACATAGTTTTCCAAAGTGGATGGAAAATAATTCAAACGAACTGCAGAGATCTCAAATCTCAAGCCTTATGAGGTAGATTGAAATGTTGACTGTATGCCAGGCATCCACCCCCAATATCAATGTCTGATCTCACTATTGCTCTTGTGGCTGAATGGGCAAAGGCCAAAAGCCATGTTCCATAATGAAGTGCAATGGTCACTGATCCTTTTCCTGGAGATCGACCTTGCTGCAGATTGTATACCCAGCCAAAATCTAACACACTTCTTTTAGCTGATCAAAAACTTGTTAAGTGAAAGATTAGATGGTCAGGTCAGCTTGGTCATTGTTGGAGCCCAAGAATGTATATTTCCAGAAACAAGATTGGTGACCACTGATCTAGTAAAATGTTTTCCCAAATGAATAGAATTATTATTACTGTTATTATTATTATTATATTATTTTAATATTAATACCCATGATTTTGGAATGGGATTTTCAACAAGTACATGTGGGTGAGATGGTCAGGTGTCCACATACTTTTGGCTACAATGTTTACATACATATCACTTGCAACTGCACACCTTTCCTATTTGAATATAAAATTGGTGTTTCTTATTCGTTAAATCATTCATTTATTCATTCATTCATTCATTCATTCATTCTCTGTACTGCTTTATTCTTTATTAGGGTCGTGGCCAATGCAGGGCAAACACACACAACCATCCACACTCACACTCAAGGATAATTTGGAACAGCCAGTTAGCCTAATGTGCATGTCTTTGGGTTGTGGGAGGAACCTGGTGTACCTGGAGGAAACCCACGCAAGCATAAGGAGACTCCCATGCAGACTACACAAAGAAATGTCCTCGCCAAACCCAGGACTCAAACCCAGAACCTTATTGCTGTGAGGTGGATGGGCTAACCACACTGTGCTGCCTGAATAATTCATAAAAGTTTGAAATAAGATGTTTTAAGATGAATAACGGAATATTGGCCCAAGACCTTGTTAAGTGTGAACAATCAAGCGTGCCAAGCAAGGAAATGATTTTATTTGTTTTTAAAAATGTGCTCATTCTTTTTGACTGCACTGCCTGCACACTTACAGGAGAAACATCAGTGACACAGTTATTTATAAATCTTTACCATGCAGTCTATGAAGCAGTGTGAGAAAAGATGCCATTAGGCATAATATCTATTCTACAATAATAATAATAATAATAATAATAATAATAATAATAATATGGTGATGATTATGATGATGATGATGCATTTATTTATTTTTACATTTGTGGAACCAAAGGTTTAATTGGGGGCAAAGTGTCAAGGGTTTAGGCAAAAAAACTAAAAAGCTAAATCCTGTTTCTATGTCGAATGTACTTAGAACCATCAACAAGCATGTCTATATAAAAGGGTATTTTTCATACACTTAATTATCCTACTGTTTCAGCAATTATATTATCATCCCAACACTGAATTAGATTTTAATTGCATGAGTGGCTCTTGAAAGGAAACTCATTTCACTTGGTATAACTGTCATGGAGAAAGCCCAGGCACCAATGCTTTTGTGTCTAATGTCTTCACTTCGATTACTTCCCGTTTTAAATCGATTCACCATTATGTCAATACCATCTTAAGCAGTGTCCATGCATGAGCATTGAATGATTTGGCATCCCTGTTTTTGGGTAAATGTCATTATTTTGAAAATGTAATAACAATGAAGATGGTTAAAATGAGCTGATATGGATTCAAAGACCTCATAGGCAGAGATAGTAAAAATCATCAGTTCTTTGCATACCAAAGAAAAAATATAAATGTCAAACAATGAACTCAGCTGGAAGGGAATATTAATTGCAAATCCTTTAAAGTGAATTTCTGCAAACGTATTGCTTTTATGAATTTATTTTATTTCAGATTGGTTACATTATCTGATCTACATTTTCCCTCTTTTAATTAACCAACTGCTTATTTTTAATTATTATAATGATGTGAATATAAAAATGTGGATACAACCTACTTTTTCTCTGCTGCGACTGCAATTTGAGTAATTAAGGGAGGATGAATTTAATTCTTCTGTATTTTGGCAATCTCACTACATTTGCCTGGTCTGTATTTAGGGCACATATCAGTTGAAGGCAGGGTGCACAGACACTAACTAAATCTGTCTGGAATTCTCCCAGTGTCCCTGTCTGAAGGACTTCTCCTCCTTTTGCCCTTCTAACTTTAATGATTCTAATTCCCCATGCAAATACTATTCATTTGCTTCAGTTGAATAATTCTGGCTTCTCCTCAACCCCGAGGCTGTGGTAAGGGAAATACAGGGGGAAACCTGGCAATTACAAATTTGTACCCTACTTTATGCGTCCTAACTTGTCTGAACTACGCTGCCAGTTGTAGAAATGAGGAGAGGAGGTCAAACATTGCCGTTGGACAGTGCACTGTGATTAAAGAAAATAAATTTATCAAATAACACATTTTTAAGAAATCATGGCAATGTTATCCATGTGAGACACTGATACATAACTGATTAATTAGTGGGTCGGTTATGGGTGGCAGTCGGATGCTGAATGAGTGTGTATGTGTGTGAATGTGTGCGTGCACAACTGCAGCTCAACAGGGGTGATAATCTCTCATTACCCATGGTCCCTGGGTATTCCTGTGTGGTATGGTGTGGGACAATCCTGAGCCATATTCTTCCCAGGGGAAGCTGAAGCGAAGGCAGTCACTCGATATATGAGCTCCCAAGCTTCTTGTCCAGTGTGCTCAAGCACAACACATTCATCACTGCAAAGATATGGCCATGCACTAAATCAAAATGATGGGACCCAGATTCCACTGTCATTGTTTGAATACTGTCATCTTCCTTTCTGAGGCCACAATGAATGTCTTATCTGTGTTATGGCCAACATGAGCCTTCTGTACATCTGTGTCTTAAACACAGTATTCCACAAATACATGCACAGCCAAGCTGAACAAATTGAACAAATCTTATTGCTGCAAGCTAAATGTCTGACCAATTATCAATAACATCAGTATAATATTATGGGAAATATAAAGTATATTTCTGTTTACAGAAAACCAGTTTCCCTGCAATCTTTTATTCTGGCTCTCTAACGGAAATAGCATAAAGATCTAATTTCACAGTTGAAATGTCTTATTTAGCTGTCTGACTGCATAGTTAGCTCATTAACGCTGTGTGTCTATTAGCCTTGGGCAATACCATGAACAGAGAAAGGGAGAGATCATTGTTTCAGAAGTGCCTCTGTGGGACTTCACTGTAAAATGAACCAAATACATTCTCTACAGTATGTAATCTAGATTTTTAATACACTTGGAAGACACCCTTCAATGGCAAAGGAAATTGTAGTTTTGACTCATTATTGCATTGTACAACTGGTCTGTGTGCTTGGGGCAAGATTGATCACCAGTGGGCTTACTGTCATTATAAGAACATTTAGTGCCAGTCCCTGTTGCCTGCCGTGCTGATTGTACGGAAACATCCCCCTAATAACCTTAACAAGAATATTTCCCCAGGATGGCCAATGTCTTTCATAAAGAGGGGCTGTAAACTGCTGGAGGCAACACATACACTGTCCCTCAAAGTCACCCTGTGTAGCTTGTGTCTTCCTCTCATGTTTATGGCTACCAGTATTTTGTTCAGGTTCGATAATCCCCTAACCCTGATTTTGTGAGCCTGCCTTCTTCTCCTCTGTGACTGATCAAATGATGTAAGTGGAGGAAACAGTCAAGCTGATCACAACGTCTCCATCACACAATAGTCAAATATATTGTAGTATATATAATAATATATTGTTTTGCTGGAATTAGATTATGACATAAATGAGACTTTCCTTAAAAATCAGGATAAAATATGTATTCATGTGCTTGGTTGCATAATACTCATTCATAAAAGATCAGAAACAAAAATACTGAAAGAATATATATTTCATCGTAAAAGGGGAAACCTGGAGAAATACTGCTGCTCCATTTAAACCCTTTATTACAAGACTGCTAGGTTTTATACACGCTCTGTGCACAAACTGGTTGCCAGCTCCACTAAAACAACCACCAACGATCTCGGGTAAAAAATATCTACTAGAACCTCACAGAGCCCGAAACAAAAACTACAAAAAGGTTCTCGAATGTCCAGACACAGACATTTAAACCAACAGACTATACATTGAAAATAAACAAATAAGCAAATAACAGCAACAAAACAACCCCCATGGGTTACTGGTATAACATACTTTCATTCATTTTATAAGCCGCTTAATCCTAATTAGGGTCGTGGGGAGGCCAGCGCCCATCTCAGCCGACTCAGGGCGAGGGCAGGGTACAGCCTGGACAGCTCGCCAGGTCATCGCAGGGCCAACACTCACCCACACATTCACACTCACACCTAGGGGCGATTTGGAACAGGCAATCACCCTCCTGTGCATGTTTTTGGACTGTGGGAGGAGACCAGAGTACCTGGAGGAAGCCTACCTGTAACCTACTTCTGAAATAAAGTGTAAGGGTATACTAAGGATACATTTTTTAATTTTTCACACTCGTCCAATGCAAATGTATAAAACAATTTGCATAAAAATATTGGGTTTTTAATATTAGGCCGGTACAGTAGCGTAGTGATTACCGTGTCTGCCTCACAGCAAGAAGGTCCTGGGTTTGAGTCAAGGGATAGAATGTTTCTGTGTGGACTTTGCATGTTATCCCTGTGTTTTCATGAGCTTCCTCCAGGTACTCTGGTTTCCTCCCACAGTCCAAAGATATGCACATTAGGCTAACTGGCTGTTCCAAATTACTCCTTGGGGTGAGTGCGAATGGTTGTATGTTAGCCCTATGTGTCTTCGCTCAGAGTCGGCTAAAATAGGCTCCTGCCTCCAAGTGTCTATAGTAAGATTGAGCTGTAAGGTTTTAAATATATAATTATAAATAATTATACATTTAAAACCCTCACTTTTGCCTAATCTGCACTTCTCAGGAGGGAAAACAGCGAACCTGGCAACGCTGGGCACAAGAAAGTCCCACCCCCTGAGTCTGTGGTCTACGGCGCCCTCTAGAGCGTGTGGCAGGAATAGCGGTGAGCTCTACGGTGACGTCAGACGCGCACTGACTCAGTGCAGTCATGTGTAGGGAAAGTCAGTTCGCTTTAGAAGATAACAAACAAGGAAATCAGGACTTTTGGTAAGAAAGACAGTCGGACTGACGTCCCAAACAAAATTAAATCCTAATCATAGTTTAGTTAGCTTTAAACATCTATCGAGCCGTCATGGCGTCTCTGTTTAAGAAGAAGACTGTTGACGGTAAGTTACGTTTGAAATGATTATTGCTGATTTATTTATACTTTTTTAATTTTTCTTATCTATTTGGGACTTACATAGTTTCTCCATTCAAAACTGCTACACCTGCTAAATTAGTTAGCAATCCACATTCAATCTGTTCTGCTAAGTTAGTTGACACTGGAAAAAAAAAAAAAAGATTATATATATA
>JAQMYF010000012.1:34487397-34503323 GCA_030014195.1 Neosilurus mollespiculum | reverse complement strand
CACAGAATCCACTATGCAACCATTATCAGCCTCCAGAAATGCCTCTGCAGCAGTCTGCAACTGACTGAAAATCTCCTGTCATAATAACACAAAAAATAACAGCAATAATAATACTGTTACTCTAAAATGAATAACAAGCTAACTTACTCAGAAATATAGATTACCTTTGGGGTGTACGTCCTAATGGGGGGGCAGCCTTTTCCACCACAGTTTAGTGCAAAATGAATTAGTGGCTCAACTTCAGGAAGTGCAACCTAATGGGGTATCACAAAACAAAGGATTGATCTTAATGATACCCAATGCCTATTGAACAGCATCGCTACTAACACAGTGTACAATACAAAATGTAATAGTGTTACTTTTTCACATTCACCCCTCTGTTCTAATAACTCAACGAGCAAAAACCATTACATTAAATCAATAACAATATATAAAATTAAAATCATAACACACACACAAAAAAAACTAATTAAATGCAGTAAATAGTATTGACAAATGACCATTTCATTATCAGATTTATTTGGGGGGGGGGGGGGGGGGAGATAATCAACATCAAGTGAATTGTGTACACTTGGGTGTTGTGATAGAATAGATAATGCCCCAAGAAACAAACAGTAAAAACAAACATTCATGAAGAATGAATTATTAATTATCCTATTGAGGACAACAGAACAAGGAAGTGATGTGGAAGATGATTGTTGTTTGTTTCTGAGCTGCATGGAATTTTTCATTTATTCATTACTGCTTATAACAATAAAAACAACTTTTAAAGGGTCTTCCTGAAACCTAAGATTAGAATTAAGGACTAGCCCTGCTAACAAAAAAAAAGCATTAAAAGCATTTTGACACATATATATAAGTCACCTGTGATCTAGGGTCATTCTTTGAGAAAGGTTTCAGAAGTTGCGCTGTTCCTTTCCTGTTTCCCCGTAGCACTCCATTCTCAATGTCCTGTAGTGTGAACACCTCTCCTCCAATCAGGTAGCTCACGTAGTTGAAGAACTGCATAGTGATATCATTGTTTTTCATTTTAAAATTGTTATATCAGTGTCACATACAATGGGACATTTTCAAATGGGATTCCAAGACTATGATGAAGTCTTCTTACCCGGTACCTCTGCAATATGTTCTTGGGGACACCAAAGCGCAGGTAGCCATGTATCACCAGGGCATTGTAGACATTGATGAAGAAGGCCAGCCTCTCCTCGTGACTCAAAGAGAGTAGGTCGACACTCTGCAGGTCCACAGCCAGCTCACAGTAACGTTCATAACATGTGCTATTGGATATGGTCTTATAGTCCACTGACTGCAAATTAAAGAAAGAAAACAGCTTCACACAACTTAGAGCAAATTAATGCTACACTAAACCCACTCCATTTTGAGGAATATAATTTTACCCGTTTACATTAAACTTGTTGAAAAACTGCATGTTAGAACAGGGTATTTAGTACCTTGCCATCAGCAGAGATGTGATCAGAGTACAGTTTCATGATCAGATTCCTCAGGGCCTCAGATAATTCAGAAGCTGTAAGCGCTGAAATAATGTTAATAAATATTCCTTATTCTTCATTTACTAAAACTGAAGGGAAATCATGCACGAGCATTTAAAGAACAGTAAAGCCCCAAGCTTGAAATAGAGCCTAGATGCGTGCAGATTATAAACACATGCAGGTCTAGAGGAGAATATGCACTTAAATGGAGTGGGTCTGGTGTGCCAATGAGGAAAAGTGATTTTAAAAAAGTTGAAAAAAGGAAGATATTTATTTACACAAGCACTAAATGCAAAAAGTGAAATATGTACACCATAGAGAATGAATGCATTTGCAGATACACGAGTGACCACAAGGCTCTACCTCTAACAAAAAAACATAACTATCTAAAAGATGTGTACATCTCTGCTCTCGCCCAGAGTCGGCTGAGATGGGCACCAGCCTTTTATTAGGGCTGTATGCTGACATTTTTTACAGAGCAGAATAAAGTATTGCACTGTTCTTTGAATAAGGTGCTATGTTAGTCCAGATAGCAGAAATGTTCTCAGAGAATGCAGACCTCCACCAAGGTAGTGCAATCTCTTCCTTACATGGGTTATAGTGGCAGATGATGTAGAATTACAGTGCCCCCTTGTAGCCTGTTCCGCAATTATTTTTGAGTCATTTTTCTCCCTGCAAGTTCTAGATGATTTTTGCCTCCTTACCCTATCGCATAATGTTAAAAAAAACCCTTCAGAATCGTCCTTGATCCAGATCCGGGTCACGCCCAAAACTTGGCCCAAGACCCACATTTATTTAAAATTTTGTGGAAATCCGCCCAATAATTTTCGAGTTATCATGCTAAAACCCACACACCCGCACACACAAGCAATCTTATAACCTTCCCCCTTTGGTGGGCCTAATAAAGGACTCCCTATTGAAGAAAAGATTTATGATGAAATTGCGATCTAAAATTAAGCTTTAGATTAATTTTCAGCTGTATACAGTACCAGCCAAAAGTCTGGACACAGTTTCTTGCAGGTCCAAACTTTTTACTAGTATTTATGTTTATAAGAACAAGGGTAGTCATTATACCAGAAGTTGCATACTGAAATCACTAAATAAAAAAAATTTCCATTTTACATTTTATGAAAACTCAATTAAATAGAAGTGTTTCATTTATATATGCTGCGATGGCCTGGCGAGCTGTCCGGGGTGTACTCTGCCCTCGCCCAGAGTCGGCTGAGATGGGCGCCAGCCTCCCCGTGACCCTAATTAGGATTAAGCGGTTCAGAAAATGACATGACATGACATTTAAATATGTTCGCATATTATACATGTACAGTAGTGTGCAGTGAAGATTATACACCACCACTTTTGTAATGCTATGTAGGCAATGAGAACCAAAAAAATAATAATAATAATTCCGACAAGTATATTGAGGTAAAAGTATGGCTAATAAACAAAAACACTGAAAATACCAATTTTTCAGAAACATTAAAAGGTGTCGCAAATTTTATTTTTATTTATTTGACTTTTGCATAGCATGAATGAACTTTAAACCATATGGAATGGTTTAGTGAGTAAAGAAATAAAAAAATACAGTGACTGTTTTTTCAAAAGTCAACATTCAGTGTGGACACCCTTTACTTTGATTACAGCATTTAACCTTTTAGGCATTGTGTTCACATATATTTTTTTAATTCCATATGGTTTGAAGTTAATTCATGCTATGCAAAAGGAAAAAAAAAATGTTTTTTCAATTTTTCTGAAAAATTGTTATTTTCAGTGGTTTTGTTTATTACCTCACCGTACTCGAACCAGCGGGGGGCGTGTCTTTGGTAGGACCTCCGAAGGCAGGAGAGGGTTTAGCCAGAGCCCTGAAGAGATGCTAATTTCAAATTTTGCTCTTTCCGGATTACCAACCCCAGCTTTAAACCATCCTTACACACAAGTAGTGAAAACCCACACAAGCACAGGAGCAGTGGTCATTTGGGAGTTAAATTCCTCGCCCAAATACATTTCAGCCGTGGATATTTTCCTGCCAGTCCTGGGAACAGAACTAGCAACCATTCAGTCATTAGCCACCTTCTCTATTATTTAGGCCACAGCTGCACCCTTGATCTAGATGGCACAGATAATTTTCCCTATCTGGGAGGACTCTTGATAGTAGCCTTTTAATTACCGCAATGATCTGATGTACAGAACAAAAAATCGACATTGTAAGTATGTACACTATGGTGAGTGATAATGCTGTGTTATTTATTATATCTTTTATTCTTGCCAACCCATTTTTATCTTTCCTGTAACCTACAGAGGCCACTGTGGTATCCTGCCTTTTCCTTTGCACAGCCCGTTCATCAGCTCTGTGCCTGTAAATCCATTTCTGTACACCATCAACCCCTTCCTGTGTCTGTAAATCAATCCACATCTCCTCAGTCCTCCACAATGTTTCAGAAGATTCCCTCTTACAGTCTGTAAACAGAGCCGGAAATAATTACTACTAATGTGAATTTGTATTCAGCTAATTAGCTAACTACAGAAATGACCACAGAGGGTGTTCTGGGAGATACAGGGTTATAACTGCACATGCAGCTGGGAGACATTCCAGAGAGAAAATTCTTGTCCAGTTTTATTATAAAACAAAACCCAGACAGACTGTCATAAACACTGCATTTCCTCATTCAGGCTTAATGTGAAAGGAAGCAAACACGCAGGCTTGTAGAGAACCTCTAGGATAACAGTCCACATGCAGTTTGTGCACACTAACCTCCTCTATCCCTCTTCTCAGACTCAGACCTATTTTCCGCACGTAATGGTAGAGACTCTTGGGTCACAGGCATCTCCACCCTATGTGCCAGAGTTTCAAGTTGCTCAGGGTCCTAAAGAAAAGACAGTGTCAAAGCTCATTTTAAAGGGTTACACCATTACAGCTTGAATCAGATTAAATGTGAACCTATGGAAAGAGACACTAACAAAAATATTTTTTAGTTTTAATTAATTTATTTATTTTTGAATACGACAAAGAATCTTGAGAAATGTCACTTCGTTACTCTATGTATGTATTTCATGTATATGGGAGGAATTACAAAGAATCTTGAATCTGTTGATTTTTGACTGAAAAATAAAAAAGCTTTAAGCATTGTTTTTTTCTGGGTTTACAGTACTAGTTTTAAACTAAACTAAAAATAACATTAAAATAAATTTAAACAAGTCTTCCTTTAACATCAGAGGCATATGATGCAAAGTTGTGGGATCTATTTAATATAAGAATGCACTTTGTGGCCCTATCTGGCCTCTCAATCTAAGTTTCCCTGAGGGTTTTTCTCAGTTACAGCAAGATAGGGTTGCTAGGTTGGTAGGCTAATTCATGACATCATATCCAGATCAACAACCTGGCAGAATACCAACAAACACCACTGAGCTATATATAGAACTTGAGTCATTACAATACGTTATAAGCATGTATGACACTCAAGTCAAATCCAAGACAAATCCGGCCCACTAACATTTTATGTGGCCCGTGAGAGCTTTTAAAGAATATGATTATCGTACATTCTTTGCATCAACCATTACCATAGAACCTAATTCTTCATCCTTCCATTCATAACTCAAGAAAGATTGTGTGTTGTCAGGAAAGGAAAGTGAAAAAGGAACGGGAACAAATACCTGAATTAATCATCTTGCCATGCAGATTTCATTTCATGCCCTTTCCGAAATGGATGTTCAGTAATTATTCAGTCCTTGGTGACCTAGAAATTTTGTGACGTGACCCTCAGTGAAAATGAGTTTGACACCCATGACATACGACGATACAGTTGTGCAGTCACCATATTGGTGCTCCCTAGTAATTGTCAAACTATGCCTATAAAACAACCAACAATACTGAAGCCATGCGCCTGCCCTATTTGTCCCCCCTACTCACCTGTACTTTGCAAAAAAAAAAAAAAAAAAAGTCAAAATGCCAACATAAGGTAACGTAAGATAAGGCAAGTCTTCATTTGTCAGTGTTACACAACTAAAGAGAAAGTGACCATCACACGAAACAGTCCCATTTTGCCTAGGACACAAATAATGAATAGTTTATTCAAACAGATTCCATTCTTCATATCACAAATGAGCAAGGACTGAGTGTTTAATGCACTTAAGATACATAAAAAACCCTGAATCAGAAAAGGCCATGTTTTTCATTATTTAGTATAACTGACAGCTGATAGGGAGGACCAATATGGTGGCTGATGACTTCAACTTACTGGGTTAAGGAACCCTGCAGTTCTATATAGAGTCCAGACACTCAGAATATTATTTAGTCTTTAAATAAGAGCGACGACCAAGTAATCTTGGACTGTTCTGAGGATAAGAGGAGGAGGAGCTCATTCTTAAATATTTATCACAGAGTACGGTAACATTGTTTTTCTGTGAACGAGCGAGCGGCACAGCAACACTAATTGTGCTTTCCCGCCTGACTCGATTTATGTGGTGGGCGCATGCGCGGCACGATTATAGGAAGGTTGAGCTCACTTTGGTTGGGCTCGGTGGCCCTCCCAGAATTCCATGGGCGACTCGACTCGACTCGACGTGCGGCAGTTTTTAGAGGTTTTCGCAATTGTCGCCACCACTTTCCATGCAGGAATAAACAGACCTGGAGAGAAAAACTAAATGTGTACAAGCAGACTATATAGATTTGGATTAACTGCCCCTCAAAGTGCTCCACTTCTCTTAATTTTTTTAACACATAGGCTTGGAGTGGTGGGTGTGCCTTAAAAAAAAAAAAAAAAAAAAAAATTGACATTTTGCATGGCCGTACGTCTTTCAAAGTCTCTTAAGCAGCAGCATTGTGGTGTAGTGGTCAGCATGTCTGCCTCACACAAGGTCTTGGTTTCCAGTCCCGGGCTCGGTGTGTGTGTGTGTCTGTCTGGGCCCCGCAGTGGCTGATATCCGCGACACAAGTGTTAAGTGCGTTTGTGGCATTGAAAATGTGATCGAGCGCCCTCTGTAGACGGAGAGGAGATATGACCAGCAGATGGCGTGTAGAGTTATTAACCTAAGTGTAATTACCGGCACCTACCTGAGACAGAGAGAGAGAGAGAGAGAGCTATGTGTGTCTGTAATGTGATGGTTGGTGCTCTGAGAAATTACGACTGAAAAATGCTTAGTTCGGATTAAATTCATCTGGAAACTCGAGTAAACAGTATCCCGAATAGCTGTTACACTCTTGCACACCAAACTCAGTCCACCTCGACATGTTACAAGCTGCAGCAGGTTAAACTTTATTGTGACCGTCCGCTCTGATACACTCATTATTCTAAGGCGGTAATTATCAAGGGGTGTATTTTTCTAGCTTTCATGCGATCCTATAAACACCCCTGAATCCAGTAATGAGCGCACACGGGTACTTTCTTCCTTCCTCTGTTACCTGCCATATTTAGTAGTAGATCAAGTACTTACCTGTCAGACGAGCAGCTGTTGTGAATGTAATTTCCCCATAACACCGGAAGTCAGTGGCAGACGACTCTCAAGATCAAACACAAAGCCTAAACCCGCAAGTAACAGTATGTGCTGCTCCTGTCCTGAGTCAGGACTCCTGACATTATGATCTACAACAATAACAGTGTTGCAAATCCCGCGTTTTATCCTAAATATAATACCATACCTCCATGGTACTGCTATAAGAGGATTCACACCACTCCTGCACTTGTTTAATATCCTGTGCTCGGTGCTGCTTGAGATCCCACAGTGACGACACCAGTGGGCTTATTACAATTCTCTTCATTTCTCATGCTCCCTTGTTCACTTCCCCTTTGCACTTCTATTTGATGATGTTGGTAGTGCAGGTAAATTCTAAGGACAGACCATATTTTGTACATTTTTTTATTCATTTATTTTTTATTTTTTGTCTCAGTAAAGTCATGGTCATCCATGCAAAGCGGGAGGGGATTAAACACGACTATGAAAACTGATCTAGACCCACGATGCGTTAGGTCCAATCCTAAGGGATGGTGTACCGTAGATGAGTTCAGGAAACGCAGCAACTGTGATGTAGTACAGAAAATTCTGCGCAGCTCGGTAAAAACTGACGTTCTTCAATGCACCCGCCACCTGCTCACCCCGCAGTCTTCATATCAAGGGTCAAAAAGCGCATTAAAAATAGCCGAAAATTCAAAGATAGTGTTTATCATTAGGCAAAGCCTGCAACGTAACACTCGGCAGCGATGTTGCATGAATTTATGGACGTGGACAGAAACCCCGAAATTATGAAGTTTGTTGGTGTGCGCATGCGCAGAACTGAAAACGCGCACATATTGGCAGGTAGCACGATTCGTTATAACACCAGCAAGCGCGCGCTCTAAACTTGCGCGTTATCCGCTGCACCAAATATAGGCATCACCATTTCACGCTTTTGTAAGTGTTAGTGAAGTGTGTGAATTCTGGCCTTGCTTTATTACATGGTTAAGAGTGTGAGTGTGGTGTTGGCAGGTTGCGGCGTTTTCGACGAGACGTCTTTGATGAGGTTTTTGAGTAAATACACAGAGTGCACACTCAAGATGTCAGGCGTAAAAATGACTTGAGTGTGTAAAAATGACAGAAAGATGGAACATCTGTTAAAACAGGATTTAAAACAATCCCTATTCCACGTGGATGAACAAACTACACGTGGTACTAGCTAGAATAATACAGGGTGACCCAAAAAACCCCATAACCCATAAAGCTCTTAATTACTCCTACAAAAATAAAGCAAAATTATTCTAATTTTGTACACTCGAACGTCTGTCTGTGTTTGATTATACCTAAAAGTTTCAGTAATCTAGGACGCTTTGCACAACAGTCCTCTCCAGAAAATGCATCGATGTTTCTTCCTGCCCTAGCACTCACCCTCCGACCGGAATAAGTGTCCGTGAGGCCTTTAGAATTAAGATTTTGCACGGTACCATGCTCTCTAAACCTCTTAACCCAGTCAAAAATTCTGCTTTTTGATGGAGCATTTCGACACTGAAACTCTCTCCTAAAATTTGCTTGCACAACCGTGTATGATTTGTTGGCAAAATAGTCTTCCACACAAAATGTCTTTTCCTTGGTAGACCAGGACATGTTGGTGAAGACTATTGTTCCAGTCTTTCATGCACAGAATCTACTTCATATCCTGAAAAAAACCAAAAAGCTAGAATTAAATTTATGAATTTCAGACAAAAATATATGGCTTCTGTTTTGTTTTGTTTTTTGTTTGTTTGTTTGTTTGTTTGTTTGTTTTTTTGGGGGGGTGTCACCCTGTACAAGCTAGAAAGCAAAGAATGAATGAATGACAGTAAATGACATCGGTCTGCTTACTCCTCATGAAGCATCATTATGCATTTTTCTTGTTGATTTTTCATATAGAACCTTTAAGAAATAGTTACCAGCAGAATTTCCATCATTTCCATCTGCACGCTGTTTATAATGATTTGTGATGACTGAAACAAAGATTTCAATGTTAATGTTTGTTTTTTAATCTGTTTCATAGTTTAATATTGTATTAGGGGTGGGCTTTCAAGACTTTAAATCTGTATTAAAATTTTTCAGATAATCAAATCCCCATTTGTCCTGTCGGATAAAGTTGAACATGGTTATGTCATCTCGGTTTTACAAAAATTTGAGGTATTGGAAATTTGTATTAGAAGTCACGTGCCACCTGCTGGACATATATATTAGTTAGGCTATAAGAACTCTGTAATTAAATGAATTAATGAATGAATAAAAAACAGATTAACGTTAAACCAATGCACTCTGCACATTTGATTTTAATTATTGAAAAAATAACAATCATTTGATACCGATTCACCATGTCCGTCTGGCTGTACTGTCATGTTGTTTATTTCTTTATTTGTTTGTTTGTTT
Source organism: Neosilurus mollespiculum (assembly GCA_030014195.1). Taxonomy (NCBI): domain Eukaryota; kingdom Metazoa; phylum Chordata; class Actinopteri; order Siluriformes; family Plotosidae; genus Neosilurus; species Neosilurus mollespiculum. The sequence goes on along the minus strand of JAQMYF010000012.1, from coordinate 34,493,982 downwards.
TTATTTTATTTTTTTTCTTTTACTGTTCTTCCCCTGTCTGAACTCAGCGTAAAGGATTTTGATGCTGTCATTTTCCCAGGTTAGAGAGCTGACCTCTCATTTTTTGCTTTTCTCTCCACATGGGATCCTATTGTGAAATGAGTGCCTTTTGACCTAACGTGCATGTCTTTGGACTGTGGGAGGAAACCTGAGCACCTGGAGGAAACTCAAGCAAGCATGGGAAGAACATCCAGACTCCACATTGAAACAACCAGGAATCAAACCCAGGATCTTCTTACTGTGAGGCAGATGTGCTAGTCACTACACCACCATGCTGCCCACTATTACATTTTAGCACTGTCTGTTTTACAGTGGTGCATGAAAGTTTGTGAACCCTTAAGAATGTTATACGTTTCTGAATAAATATGTCCTAAAACATCATCGGTTTTTCACACAGGTCCTAAAAGTAGATAAAAAGAACCCAGTGAAAATTAATGAGACAAAATATTTTACTTGGTCATTTATTTATTGAGGAAAATGATCCAATGTTGCATATCTGTGAGTAGAAAAGTTTGTGAATCTCCAGGATTAGCAGGTAATTTGAAGGTTAAATTAGTCAGGTGTTTTCAATGAATGGGATGACAATCAGGTGTGTGTGGGTACCCTGTTTGATTTAAAGTACACGGATCTATCAAAGTGTCAAGTGGAAGTATGTCCTGGCACAAACAAATGTGATTTCTGAGGACCTCGGAAAAAGGATTGTTGATCATCAGGCTGGAAAAGGTTACAAAACCATCTCTAAATAGTTTGGACTCCACCAATCCACAGTAACACACAATGTGTACAAATGGAGGAAATTTAAGACCATTGTTACCCTCCCCATTAGTGGTCAACTAATTAAGATCCCTCCAAGAGAAAGGTGTGTAATAGTCAGCAAGACTACAAAGGACCCAGGGTAACTTTTAAGCAACTGAAGGCCTCTCTCACACTGGCTAATTTTCATGAGTCTACCATCAGGAGAACATTGAACAGCAATGGTGTGCATGGCAGGGTTGCAAGAAGAAAGACATTGCCTTCCAAAGAGAACATTGCTGCTCATCAAACCAGAGGGTTATTGGAAAAATGTCTTGTGAACTTTTTGGTTTGAATGAGAAGCGTTATGTTTGGAGAAAGGAAGACACTGAATTCCAGCAGAACTTAATCCCATCTATTTATCCTTCCTTCAACCCTAGTAGGATTAAGAGGTTCGGCAAATGATTGAGTGAGTAAGACAGTAAAACTTACTATTGTTTTTCACTGGTTGCCACACGTGAATTTGAATTTATTTGGTTTTGTAATGGAGTTTTTTTATTTCTTATTTTTTATTTTTTGGCCATTTTTCATTTTGCGTTATTTGGCAGTTTTCATCAGCCCTTAAAATGGTGTTAAAAAGCTTTGAATGAATATATTAAAACTCTGCAGCAGCCCTGCCCTCAGAAGTAGGCAGGAGTGTCTTACACACTTCATTCAAAATCAAATCACAATTTAAGGTCCTTCAAGGGAAGGGAAAAAAAGAAACTCTCACAGCAATTTTTTATTTTTTTTGCAGTTGACTGTAGTAAAAGTTAAGCTGTGTTCTTTACCATCTCACCAACACTGTTTTTTCACAGCTCCTGACAATGATGATTAGTGAACGTATTTAACTACTTGACTAATTTACCAACCCCTATTTCAGACCTAAATGAATAATGTCCCTGGTTACAAATGCACAAGAAGTTGGTTTAGTAGCATGCAACATGTTATTAATAAGCGTAGTCTTTCTTGGAACATTTTGCATAGTCAAATGTTTCTGAAATAAGCATGGCAAATACCTGCCTAACAGTAAATATTAAAGGTGTCCAAATGAAATGTAATTTTGTAATAGGGTTTTTTTTTTCCTGTTTGTTTTTCATTTGTGCTTTCTTGGTTTCTTTTTATATACATTTCTGCATCAAGTTTAAGTTCAAGTGTTCATTATAAAAAACTTGTAACTTGACTTGCAGACAGTGATATGCAGAAGAAGCCACTTTCTTGATGTCATCTTGCAATTTAATAACTTGTGTAACACTGTGCAACGTGCATACACAAAAAATCCTTACACTGTCTAGTAATTTATTTAAGTTTCTAATAGCTGTAGATTCTATGACTACTTTTTAAAAAAAACTATATAATAACTGATATTTACATTGTCTTTTTTTTTTGTTGTTGTTATTTTATAATTTAAATTTCTCTACTGTTGCCATCATTTCAGTATCTGAAGAAAGGGGACCACATGCAGATATTGAGTGATGCTCTGTGATCTATTCAATTTTTCAGACCTCCTGATGTACCAGGGACTGCAGAACCCATCACCCCGCTGGGTTCTGGCAAACACACCTTTAAATATGTTGATGAATGTTGATCTCTCCATGAGATATTTGATGGCATTAGTGTGGTGATTCAAGTTGTTGTCAGACTTGTCTGAATGCACCCTACCAAAATTCAGCAAGTAGAAACATATTTTTTTTTTACATCTACAAAGCATATTAAAGGATGACCCTTTCGTTACTCCTCTGATGTACATGTTTATTGTGTAGTAGAATTTCATGAATTCTACATATGACTGTGAAATGAAATACTGCACAATTCTGTCAGCTGGCATTTCCTCATCCTACTTTGACCCTCACTTAGCCGGTGCTCTTAAACTTCCTTCCTCTTTAGTTTCTATGTAGTAAGCATATTACCATGTCAGTCTTATGACAATGTAGTGACAGTTCTGTCTATGTATGATAGAAAATCCTCTGGTGTTTCCCAAAAAGTCTCAAAATAAAATCATTTTATTTATGCACTACATTGAATATATACATCACATTACACAAAATACTGACATTCATCTTCAGTCATTATTAATTACTAGCATGCATACAGAAAAAATATGTAATACTACTATGATCCTCCTTGTGGTAGTTCAAATTCATATTTTGGTCTTAAGTCTAATATCTTAAGATACAATTAACTATATTAGACCATCAACCATTACATTTTATGACTACTATTGATTTATATAGGTGTTATTATTCATATCACTTATCTTGTGTTTTGACAGGTTATAAAAGCAGTCTAGAGTTTATGATGCTTCTCAGATATGAGAATAAGGTTTGTATATTCAAAGTGCACTATTCCAAAATTAAAACTCAGCCAAATCCACCTAAAAGGGTTATATATTTGTCGTATGTTCAAAATATCATTCAAGCAGATAATGAGTAATAGGATTCCCTGCTGTGGTTTAGGTACTTATTATATTGCATGCATGACCCAAGCACAGAACAGTCAGTGACTGTCTCCAGGCTATCTATAAGTTGCACAATACTATCTACAGAATCTGTGTTCAGCACAGTTGATGCATTATTCTTAAATTTCCTTACCAAATGCTCCTGAGTCAGAGGTTTTCTCCAGTGACCATAAAATGTGTTGCACCGTGCTGTGTGTGCTTCTCCACTGGCCATCTCCACCACAATTTCAGAGTACATCTTTTCAAAACTTGCCTGATTGTCTGTTGGATTTTCCAGATTAACTTTAAGGAGCAGGTCCTTCAGTGCTTTCCTTTCCATCCTTTTACTGCTGAAGGAGTCTACGGTGACCTCGCCATCAAGCAGTGCACTGCAGCAGTTGAACTGGTATGAGTGCCTAGCCTCATGCTCTGTCATTGGGAGTGGACAGTCTATGTATCTGGATGATGGGACTCTCAGGACAATTCTCTTAATTTGACTGAGATCAGCATTTGGCTCTCTGATATAGATTTTGTTCCTCACTTTTACTGCTGCATCAGCAACCCAGTGCATGCCAAGATGGGCAGGAAAGCGCTTAAATGCAATATCTTGTTCTTCCAGTACCCACTTGTACTGGCTATTTGAAGAAACCTCTGCCAAATGATGTGGAAAATAATCCTTGTAGAAGACGCTGAAGCCTGACTCCAGGTCCAGAATGTTTTTGTTGCCCTCTAAACCAAGAAGAGCGAGCTGAGATGCTTCCAGGCCCTTCCTAGCAGCATTTCCCAAGTGCAGTGGCTTAGTCTGTGTAGCAGCATTTGCCAATGGAGCACCGGCAGATGAACATGCAATAGCAAGTGCTGCCACTGTCTGAGACGGGGTCAGACCCAGGAGTTTAGCAGTGGAAGCTGCACTACCCATAATGCCAACAACTGTAGGAGGATGGAACCTGAGAAAGGAAGATAAAGGGTTTAGCATCAAGGATGAGCAGTTGCTCAAGAGTAAATTACTTTTTTTTTTTCAAACAAGGAATATAACAAGTTACAAGCATTTAAGTTAGTGTGCACTGTAAAATATTATTCTAACAGACTATAACAAGCAATTTTCTTACATTGTCCCTAAATGTCAGAATAATGTTTCAAATACATGCATGCAGCACCAGCTCTATTTTTTTTCCTTTCTTCTAATTCAAATGAAATTTGAATTCATAATTCAGGGCCCCTTTTCTGCTTTTGTGTACTTTTCATAATTTGCAGTATAAGTGCTTTCACATTCGAGGACAAAAGAGTTAATATAATGTACAAGCTAAATTTGGCTATTTTGAACTGGACACTTACCAGAATAATATCTAATGCTTGCATTTATTTATAGCTAATTGTTAGTGATTATGGATTGCTTCATTAATGTGCCCTATCAGACACTGGGTTTGAGTATCTAATAATTTTTATTAACCAACCTTGACATTTTGAATCCAGAATAAGAGCATTGTTATTATTATTATTATTATTATTATTATTATTATTATTATTATTATTATTATTATCAGTAATAGCAGCAGCAGTAGCTAACGTTACAAAACATGTCATTGTACCTTTTGGGGATGCTATAAGCCTCTTTTGAAAATCTCATCAGTCTTCCCTGAACTTCAAGGCCCACATTGAAGGCCAGAAGTAGGTCTAAGCCTGAAGGTTTAGAAGGCAGACACTCAGCAAGTGCAAGCAGAGCAGGCAACACTGCTCCAGAGGGGTGAGTGGCAGGATGCCAGGTGTCATCAAAATCCATAGAGTGCACCTATTAGAGATCATCAACATGAAATAGTGTAGTCCAGAGTACCAAATCTATGTTTTCAGGCAGCTATCTTACAAAGGAAATGAGAATGTTATAAACTTAGCTGGTTTATATCTACTATTTTCCTCTTTACAAGAATAATCATGAATTATAAGGACTTATCAGTTACCTAACCATGATTCTCAGCCAGACAACTAACATAAGCAAATAGTGACACTACACTGGGCTTAAATACAAGTTGGATATTTACTTATATATTATGAGCAGATGTATAATTTGACAATTTTAAGTAGTATTTTGCTTCATATGTGAATCAACAACTGAATATTTTCTCCTTTTATTTTCACAATAAAATTTCTTTGGTAGAGGTTCATACTGTCTTTTTGAACTGTTTTGTAAGGGTCTTTTAGTATGACAGGAGAGTTTGTACTCCCATAAGCAGGTAAACAAACTCTCCTGACTTACCGTAAGAACCTTACAAAACAGTTAACAACTTTTAAATTTGTTATTATATTGTAAAACTAACGTCTTCAGAATGTAAGAATTATTGGTAACCTACCGCAACTCCATTGACAAATGCAGCATAATCAGGTGGAAGGAATGACCCTGGTCTTCCCCACACTCTGCTGTTCTGTATCGCTTGGTAGCTCTAAATAAAATAAATCATTTTACACGAACACAGAAGTGCATAAAAATGGCATGAAGGAATGGAAGTTACTCTTTGTCTTATTTTGTTATTTAATAGTAATTTGTATACTGAAATATGTAATATTTACTTTGCTGTACTGGAAAATCAAATTAAAGACTGGGGTGCTGGTTCCAAGTAGTCCAACCCCCAAAGTGTCCAGCATCATTCTCTTGCTTCTTCTGATAACTCCATCAGTAAGATGGGTAGTACTCAAAGATGATATGGCCGTACCAAAGCTCTCCGTAATGCTCTGAAAAATAAATGAAGAATGAATTAATACATTAATTTCAGTGTGAATATTACAATAATTATTATAAAACTACTGTATATGTATGAAGTTACGCTTAATTGGCTAAGCATAATGCAAAAATTACAGTACCTTTCGTATCATCTTTCAAGCTGTGGTCTGAGGTATGAAAAGGAACTCCCTCCTTTTATATGCTAGTTTGCATGAGAACTGGCTCACCAAGTTTCCTGAATGAATCAACTACTAGACAAACTTCATAAGTGAAGTACATGGTTTCACAACACATTTGAAAGGTCATGCCCTAATCACTCATTATTATCATAAGTATTCATGTAGAAAGGACTCCACCTTTTAAAACATTTTTACAGACCCATCATGACAACAATACTCTATAGTAGCAGTGGCTTTTTTTCAGCAGGATAATGCATCCTCTCTTACTTAAAAAAAGTTAATCAGAAATTGTGGAAGTGGAACAGAGTTCAAGGAGTTGAGAGGCTTCCAAATTCCCCAGATCGAATTGAGCATCTCTAGGCTGTGCTTGGTTTATATACACTGAGTACAACTGTTTAGGAATTTTTTACCATTGTTGAACTGACTTTATACTATAGAGTTCCACT
>JAQMYF010000012.1:34452074-34465016 GCA_030014195.1 Neosilurus mollespiculum | reverse complement strand
CGTCGATAGTGGGGCTTGAACCCCTGACCTTGGGATCAGTAATCCAGCACCTTACCACCAGGCCACCACTGCCCCGATAGGCCAGTTGGATGTACTGCCAAATTCTCTGAAACGCCTTTGGAGACGGCATAGAAATAAACATTAATTTCATAACTTGAGAAAATCTCACTTCTCAGTGCTCATATCAATCACTCTAATTGACAGCATGGTTGCTTGTCGCTCATCACCCCATTACAGCATAAAGAAATGTAGTTGTAGGTTAGCAACCCCAGTTTTTTAACAGTTCTTTCAGGTCATCTGATGGATGCAGCCAATCACATGATTTTATGAACATCACTATACGGTTGAACCTTGTTTTCACAAAATTTGATGTAAGTAATTTACTGTCTCTGATCTGATGAGTCAAGTGATGACAAATTGTTCAAAAGGGAGAAAAAACTCTATTTGAAGTTTTTTTTCTGGCCCCTTGTTATAAGCGCTTACATGAAACATGAGTACAAACACCCCCCATCCCCACACACACACACACACACACAACCTCTGTAGACTGATGTCTTATAGCTATAAATTAATCACTCCTGGTTATGCATTAAAAAAGGTAACTGTTGTTAAAACTTGTGTTTATCTTGTTCCCAACACACCTGACTTAACTAATTAGCTAATGACTTGTGGAGCAACACACACATTTACTGACCTTTTGTTTTTTATGGGTACTTGGACACACGCATGCTCTGTAAAACATGAAGACAAAGCTGAACGTCTAAATGTCTAATTAGTTCCCGGCATTAGACCAGTTGGAAAGTTCTTGTCTATGTAAATGTAATGACTATCATAATATTACTTTTACCATTTCTGTAAGCTGTCAAATGTCTAGTAAGAATAACATGAACATTATATAGCTCACGTGAAAGATAATAACTTACCAAGACCGAGCGCACACTCGTGGACTGCAGACACAAACACAGTTTCCTGCGGAACAAAAATCCACACTCACAGTACCTTCCACGTATTAACAGCTTTTCATGACCTGACGTGGATGTAATAGAACATGGAAACACTAAAATGTACAGGATATAGGTTCTCCAGAACCAGGGTTGGTTATTGTTAATATAAACAATGACATTTCAGTTGCAATATTTATAGTTAGACTAAGTTTATCATGCTGCCAAGTACAACCTATAGCTGCAAAACAATGTTATCTCACTACAAAAGACTTTATAGATTTGTAGAAAACTCCAAATCTAACTAAGTGCTCATTGACACTGTTTCCTTACAGTTTCCTTGCATTCTATAAATATTTATTAATAGATGAAAGTAGGACACATAACATATGCTAACAAAATGTAAATGTAGAATGTAAATATGCTGGTTTCCTTCTGTGTGCCTTTTAGATTGTGTCGAACATTGTATTCCTGTTCACAAACCTGCAGGTCACTAAACAACAGTGCTGATCTTAGTGGTGTAAGTCTCTGCTGACAATTGACCATCTGTGTCAGCTTTCTATTACAACAGGCCATTAAACCTGTTTACAATTTAAATGAATCTCAGCGCTGAGATGTGTATCTGCTCCAGGTCACCTTTAAATCCAGCACAGTCATTACAGATGCAAGATGCAAGATGCAAAAAGCAAGAAGACACTGCGTTTAATCAATTTGCAATTAATATGCCTTCCACTACCTGATTTCTGCTTGGTGTTTCTGCGCTCCTAAATAAATGCTTGTTTGACAGGGTGTACAAGTCAAGGTAATTGCAAGTCAGATAATTACCAATCCCTGAGTTTTAGAGGGATTGATGCTAATGAGTGCTGTTACATGAAGTTAATTTCCAATGTGTCAAAAATGTTTGCATGATAAACCCTATGCTTGAACTTTACATTTTATGATACTTTTATTGAGGCTTAGCTTGACATTTTGTCATCTGGAAATCAAAAACCTGTACCATGTCATTAAAATTCTGCCCTTAAATGTTCTAAAGATAAGGTTGGCTTCTCCAATTTACCTATAGTAGTTTTAACAATATTGTCTGAAATAATCTTTACATGCCTTCTGCGAGAGTGACAAGGAAATTCTGACACAACAATAGGAAGAAACAGTAAAAGGAAACAAACAGACTCAAACAGGAATCCATCCTCTTCTGGGTGACACCAGATAATGGATCATAAATTATTACTCTTCTACAATTGTAAATTATTACTCTTCTACTATAAAGTCAAACACTAATTGTGTTGAAAGAAAGTTTACTGTGTGAATATTGTATAAAAGACTGCTGAGATGACTACAGGTAAAAAAGATCAGCAGCTCTTAGGTACAAGACTACAGTAGGTGCAATTATCCACTGCAGCAAGGAAAAGACTAATGAATGTAATATTATTACCTGGAAGGCCCATCAGTATTATTTGGAAGGTTAAGAATAAGGTCTAATCAAAGAATTTTTTTTCTGCACAAATTATTCTATTGATTAATAAACTAAATTGAAAGAAAATGCAGGAACATAATAGAAAAAAGAAAGTACATCAGAGAACCTTTTTTCAAGAGTAATTTGCATGTGCAAGGATGGAATATTGATCATGGTCTTTGGTTCAGTGGCCACATACTGCTTTGAAATGCAAAAGTAAGCTCTGTTAAAGGGTGATGGGTAGTGTTTCCCAATCCTGAACCTAGAGAAACATGCATGTTGCATTTTACTGTTTTTTCTGATTTTACAATCGAAGAAAGGTGAACAGTTACTCTTAAACCAGAATTAAGAAATGGACGAAGCAATTCAAACCATGTATATAAGAATTATGAGACTACATTTTTATTGCTAATCTAGTTTCCATTTGGAATCATTACATTTACGTTTAAGGCATTTTCCAGACACTCGTATTCAGAGCAACAATAACAGTTTGGTGGTACTAGGGCTTGAAATCTCAACCCTCCGATCAGTACCCCAGAGCCTTAACCACTCAGCCATCACTGCCTGATCATGATTCACCACTAACTATTTGTTATTTGTATTACTTGTTTCAAGTTTAGATTTTTTTCCCCAAGATCATAATCTAACCCAGATCATAACATTTTAACTGCTAGTGCTAAATATAATCAATCTATACACTTTCAGATTTAAGATAATTATTTCTCTCTTTATTACAATGAGTATTGTGAAAGTATGTACAGGTTGGATCATTGTTCATACTTTCTACACCCACATCTCCCAGTACAGGACCACTAAGTACCACTTTATTCTCCATTCCACATCCCCAACCCAATATCAGAACTGTTTCACAGTATGGGGCCTGTAAATGGCAGTGGACACACAGATCTGCACAGGAATTGATATTGACAGGGGGAAAATAACAGTAAATTGGCCCACCCTGATCAAACAGGCTTCATCAAAGGCGGATATTCAACTATTACCATGCACAGCCTATTGGCACAATACATTATTCATCACTCCAAAAATTAGAAACAGCCACAATCACACTCGATGCAGAGAATGGCATTGGAAATTCTTATTTTCCGCATTAATAGAATTTGGATTAAGCGAGTCGATTAATCACCGGTTTAATTCATGAATTTAGATTTGCTTAATACTTCACCTAAAACCACAGTTTTTACTAGCACAAAGTTTCATTCAGCACAGGTATACCAAGGATACACCCACACCTGATAATGAAATACTACCTGCAGCTAAATGTAGATATAGACAGCAATTATATTCATTATTAAACATGCAACATAAAGTGAGCTTGTATGCAGATGATATATTTACTCTTTTTACAAAATCTTGGTAATGTGACAAGTATTTGTGAATCGATGCCTGAAGCACCACTGTTCGTTTTGTTCACTTATTGAAAGCATTGATTTAAAAGTGTTTTGTTTTTGTTTTGTTTTTCACATAAACAACGTTTGTATGGCTTTTGGTTTCACACAATATTGCTATCATGATCATCATGACTTATTGGTAAATATGATTAAATCACTGGAAGTGAACTATCGTAGATACACATTCCATATTTTTCAATATATAATTGACTGCTTATACCGAACTTGCCAGAGTCAGTGTGATTAAGTAATCAAGTAAAAATAAATGGCTTAATAACAACAGTCTACAGAATGTAATCTACTTGTAATCACCAGTTTTTAACTATGGCTTCCACTAAACATTTACACTAGGATATAACACCACTTAACACATATACATACATACACATATGTGGTGAATAAACACACACACACACAATATCACATAACTGTCCTTGTGAGGACCTTTCCTTGACATAATGATGAATGCAGCTAATTAAGGCTATGTCAGCACTGTAACCTAACCCTTACCGTGTGTAAAACGTTTTGTTACAAAAAGAAAGAAAGAAAAACAATACATTCTTTGTGGGTGCCCATCCAAATGGCTCCACAAGGTCAATTAGAAAAAAATACTATCCTTGTGGGATAGCTTGGTCTCAAAATGGTATATAACACTAACACTAACACATACGCACACAACACACGATACAGTACCCACCCCACCCCAGGTCTCAGCACTCTTTATGCTTTCTGCTGTTCGCTTCAACACAGAGCACACTCATTAATTAAATCCGTTGCAGGTGCAACGCCTTTGCCATTTACCTCCCCCCAGCTTCTGCTACCTATCTATGTGGCATTGTTTGTAAAATATCCCTAATTTCATTCAACCATTTTTTTTCACTATCAGTTGGATATATAGTTATTAATAATGTAATCACATTAACAGTGTTATTCGGTCCCATGCACTGCATAGTGGACTGCATTGGCCACATTATCCATTCTCATGGCCTCAGTTATATAATTATATTCAGTATGCAAATGATACTCAAATCATTTACATCTGTACCAAATCAGAAATTGCTGATGCAATAACACTCGATACCTACATACTGAACATCAAAATCTACATGCTCAGTAATTTTTAAAAACTTAACTTTGAAAAAAAAAGGGATTAGGAATCGGACTGAAGTCTCACATCAACAATCTCAATAAGTTTTAATTTCCTTCAGCATCTCCTTGTGTCAAATGTTTGGGTGTCCTCCTGGACTCTAGCCTTTCATTTGAAAACCACATTAATAAAACACAAAAACTATATTTCTTTCACCTAAAAATATTTCCCGTATCTCTCTGCTACGCTTCTCCTCTGATATGGAACATATAATACTTGCACTCATTTCCTCCTGATTGGATTACTGTAATGCCTTCTTCAGTGTTTTGTCTTCTCACCTACTCAATCGATTACAACACATGCAGAACCCGTCTGCTAGCACCCACCCCATCGCATTATCATATCACCCCAGTGCTTCAAGATGTTCACTGGCTTGCTGTCCAGCAGAGGATTAAAAGTCCTTCTGCTCACCAACAAGGTCTTATGTGCCTATTCCCCTGCCTACCTGTCAGAACTCATCCATCCATATTGTTCATCACGTTTCTAATTCTGGTTTCCATACGTCAAATTATGGACAACAGAGCTTTCTCTGCTACTAATAGGGTGGGGTCAGTAAGCATGTGAACAAAACATTCGTGGCAGATATATATCCAACCATCCATCCATCCATTATCTATACTGATTATGCATCAGGGTTGAGGGGGAAGATGGAGCCAATCCCAGCTAACTTCGGGTAAGGGTCCAAGTACACCCTGAACAGGTAATTGCTCTATAACATGGCTAACACAAATAACCATTTACACTCACATGCACACTGTGGCCATTTAGTAGCCAGTTGACCTAAATGTGCATGTCTTTGGATTTTGGGAGGAGCCCGGGATACACAGAGGAAAGACATGCAAGCACAGGGAGAACATGCAAACTCTACACAGAAAGGACTTTGACCAAGATTTGAACCCGTAACATAATAACTGTCAGGCAATAGTGCTAACCACTGAAACACTGTGCTGCCATTAACATCATTAGATGTGTCCTTAATAAAACCCTAAAATGCAATATATGATCTTCTTTAGGGAGGCACGGTGGCGCAGTGGTTAGCAAATTAGCCTCACAGCAGGAAGGTCCTGGGTTCGATTTCTGGGCTCAGGGCGTTCCTGTGTGGAATTTGCATGTTCTCCCCATGTCAAGTCAAGTCGAGTCAGTTTTATTTGTATAGCGCTTTTTACATTGTCACAAAGCAGCTTTACATAGTAAAATTAAAATAGGGAGGAATCTAAAAATTTTTCTCTACAACCCCCTACACATCCCTAATGAGCAAGCCCGCGGCGACAGTGGCAGGGAAAAACTCCCTCAGTTGACACGAGGAAGAAACCTTGAGAGGAACCAGGCTCAGGAGGAAAACCCATCCTCATTTGGGTGAAATGAGGGTTTGGGTGAAATGTGTGGGTTTCCTCTGGGTACTCTGTTTTCCTCCCACAGTCTAAAAACATGCACAGTAGGCTGACTGGCGGTTCCAAATTGCCCCTAGGTGTGAGAGTGAGTGTGAATGGTTGTGTGTGCTGGCCCTGCAATGGCCTGGTGAGCTGTTCAGGGGTGTACCCCTTCTTCACCCAGGGTTGGCTGAGATGGGCACCAGGCTTTCCTCAACCCTAATTAGGATTAAGAGGCTTAGAAAATAAATGAATGAATGATCGATCATCATTAATATATGTTTAAGGAAATTGCAGATTTGAGGTGTTGAATTGGAAGAATGCATACTTCATCAACTGGCAGATGAATCCTGAGCAAAGGTGCTGAGTCTCAACTTAAATCAGTTTAGGCCTGGTATAGAAAATTCCATGACCTCTGTCTAGGGTCATTATCAAGCCTTTTTCATTGCACATTATTTACACCTTGCCTGTCACATTTTTTAAGTTTACTCTTGCCTTTGATAACAACTGAAAAGTTCACTATGAAAAGGTCAATTATGGCATTTTAGCTACAGCAAGACCAAAAGAATTAACATCTAGTATTTTACTGATTGCTGGCATAAATGTTATATATATATATATATATATATAAATTTAACATAGATTAGGAGAAATAATAATTCTCATAACAACATATGTCTAAGAAATCATTTGGCTACATTTTGATATCACTAAAACTAAATTGCTTTCTTTTTTGCTGGCCTGAAAATATTTTATCATCGGTAACTCAAATAAACTCAGTGTTGGATGTCATCCTTTTGCCATTTCAGCAGTCAGAACATTTGAAAAGCCAATCTGATATGGGTAACATAAAAGGGACAGTTTAAAGTGTGCACTGGCTTTGAAGGTTTTTTCTTGATAAAATTCTAATTAACTGAGGAGAGTAATTACATTTGATGATATTGGTTGAATATAAAAAGCTCGAGACAGATTCCTCAAAAAACATATTTCGTTCATGCCAATATTAACTGCCACCCCAGACCTACTGTAGCACACTTCTAAAAATAAATAATATTATCATATTGAGCAGTGGTGGCCCGGTGGTAGGGTGCTGGCTTACTGATCTGAAGGTCAGGGGTACAATCCCCACTATCACCATGTTGTCACTGCCGTCCCCCCAGTGCAGCTAACTGGGTTATCAAAGGCCAGCCATGTCTCTCACTGTCTATGGTGAGAGGCATGTAAAAGAACCATTGCTGTTGTTCATAAAAAAAAAAGGCCATTTAGTTGCCATCAGCTTGTTTCTGCACTGTGATGGCCTGGTGAGCTGTCCAGAGTATACGCTGCCCTTGCCCGGTTCCAAATTGTCCCTTTGTGCGAGAGTAAGTGTGAATGGTTGTGTGTGTGTGTGTGTGTGTGTGTGTGTGTGTTAGCCCTGAAATGGCCTGGCAAGATGTCCAGGGTGCAGTCTGGCCTCTCCCAGAGTCAGCTGAGATGGGCACCAGCCTCCCCGTGACCCTAATTAGGATTAAGTGGTTCGGAAAATGAATGAATTAATAATATTATTGCAGTGGCACACTGGCATATTGGTAAGCACGTCCACCTCACAGCAAGAAGGTCCTTGGTTGCAGTCCTGGTCTTGGGTGTTTCTGTGTGAAGTGTGCATGTTCTCCCCTTGCTTTCCTTCATGTACTCCAGTTTTCTCCCACAGTAAGATTAGGCAGTTCGGCAAATGAGTGAGTGTGTAATATTATTGCAAAGTAAGCTTTGAAAATGCATATGATTGTATTTTAAGTTTAAAATTTTGTATACAGATTTAGAGATGGGCAGTACATGATACCTGTATTAAAAATATCTATTTGAAATAAAAATAAATATGTGTGTGTGTGTGTGTGTTTGTGTGTGTGTGTGTGTATAGGGTCACAGGGAGGCTGGTGCCCATCTCAGCTGAGTCTGGGCAGAGTACACCCCGGACAGCTTGCCAGGCCATTGCAGGGCCAACACACACACACGCAACCATTCACACTCTCTCTCACACCTAGGGACAATTTGGAACCACCAATCAGCCTATATATATATATATATACATGTGTGTGTGTGTGTGTGTGTGTGTGTGTGTGTGTAAGTTTTCTTTAGATTGCAGAGAAATAAGACAAAGTACAACTTGTTAAACAGTGCTCTCCACCATTATCATCACAACACCAAGAGAGGGAATAACTTTTAGAACAGTGCTCATTTCGCCAGTACAGTTTTAGACACTCACTCAGGTGAGCCCCTCTTTACCCCTGTAGTTTGCCTACCAGCCACAGGTAGGTGTGGATAATGCAGTAATCCTCTTCACCCGATACGAAGATAAGATAACTAATCTTCACCTCGTCCTTGTTTGTGAATAACTGAGCCTTTTGAGTATGCCCCTTTCATACCCAGTCATAACAGCATACAATCACCTGTAACCAATTACCCTGTTCACTTGTGGAGTGTTCCAAAACTTCGCATTCTTTTGTTGCTCCTGTCCCAAATTTTGCATCGTGTTGCAGGCATCAAATTCAGAGTGACCATATATCAATTTGCAACCCCCCCAAAACTGGGTTGCATTCAGCTAACTTCATTGCTGCTATTTATAGTACTTTGCACTGTATAACTGCTTATCACAGCTACTCTGCTTTGTAACCTTTGTATTATGCATTACACTAATCATTCATTTACCCTGAGGTTAATACTCCAGTACTTGCACTAACACTTTTACTTTTATTCAGCTGACTCTGAATACCAAGCCACACTATTATATTAGACTTTAAGTAGATTATTGTACTCAGTATGTTTATCTGTATTTATATTACTCTGAATACTTGTTTGTACATGCTCCATTTTGATTGCCGCTGTAGTCTTAGAATTTCCCTCTGGAATTAATAGCCTGATCTATCTATCTTGTAGAATCAATCTCAAGGTACACTGAAGCTGTTTTGAGAGCTGTAAAAACACTTTGTTGTTTTTTTCCCCCCCAATATTTTTTCTACATGCTTGAAAAACATGTCAGTTACTACACACATTTAAAGTGGAAATGGAGATAAGACAATTAACTGAAGGATTCTATTTTTTCCCTGTGCTCATTATTATTGCCTATGTTTACACTGGGCAAGGGCATAATAACATTTGAAGCATATCTACATCATCCAGCTGTGACTGGGTAGGATACTGTATGGTATTTTTTCTAGAATGTCTGAATTATGCCAACAAGGGAAATTACAAATTAGCACAAGGAATAGCAATATCTGATCAGACATGCCTACTCAGTTTCTCTCATAAGAAATCTAATAAGAACTTGCCAATAGCATGTTTTTCTTCACCTCTTACATTCTGACTGTGAAATGGAGACCTTTTTTCAAATCCCTTTTGATTTGCACACCTGAATATAAAATTCCTTTCCTTTAAAAAAAACTTTCTTCTAAGCACCATAAGGCACTTTATATTCAGACATATGTGCCTCCTCTTTGTTCTTTAGGACTGAACACACACAAAGCATCACCTAAAGCATAACTGAAGGTCAAGAGAATGAGACAGCTAGTTTATAAAATGTTTGTATAATGAGCAATCTGTAGAATATTATTCTCCTCAGTAGAGCCCGATAGACTTGTCTATACAGACCAAATGAACAGAGATCCGATCTTAAAAACCTTGATTTGAAACATAGCACTGTAGAAGATGCCAGTAAAACTTACTTTACTAAAATAAATAAAATTTTATTAACTTAATTTACCATTGGTTTAGGTATGCTTATGAACCCAATAAAACTATTAGAACATATTCAGTTAGAAATGATAATTAAAATGCACATAGAGTAAGAAATCAACACTAATAAACCTTTGGCTTTAGTCTTGATTGATTTACATTGTTTCCCTGGGAGGCCTTAAAATTTTCTGTTGTGAATTCTTTCTACTGGGGGTGCAGTGGTGGGCTGGTGGTAGGTTGCTGGATTACTGATCCCAAGGTCGGGGGTTCAAACCCCACTATCAAGCTAGGGGCATGTAAAAGAACCATTGCTGATTGTCGTCAAGAGTAGGCTGCATAGCCATCAGCGTGATTCTGCCCTGCAATGGCCTGGCGAGCTGTCCAGGGTGTACTCTGCCCTCGCCCAGAGATGAGCGCCAGCCACCCTGTGACCCTATTTAGGATTAAGCGGTTCAGAAAATGAATGAATGAATTCTTTCTACTGTGAGGTAGAATACTCCATGGCTAATGAAAAAGAAACAGCCCCAGATCTAGAATGTAGCTAATACAGGGTCAGTGTATAAACTTGCAATCAGACAAATTCAACACTATGCTGAAGCTCTTAACAGCTATGCACGATCAACATTTTACACATTGATGTACAGTATTTAAGCCTTTTGAGGATAAAGGGCTTTTATTTGCTTCCATGTTTACTTCATATCTCAGACATAAATCTACATGGTTCAAAGACAAAAACCTGATAGGATGCAATATTTTGAGACAAATACAGTAGTCTTTTAATAAAGCTACATTTTTTTTCCACTCTTAATTATTCTTTATATCTTGCTGTATAAAAATTGTACGTTGCATAAAACATTCTCCAATCTGCCATACTAGCTTGACAGCCAGAAGTTGGACACATGATACTCACCATGCACAAATAAGCACATCACAGTATAAGATTCAAATAACATCAGTCATCCTTACTATAATTAGAGTGAATTCAGCCTGTAGTGGGAGGAGGATGGTGGGTGAAAAGAGAGAAATTCTCATTTCACAAAAAATATTCAACCACTAATGGAAAGTCAACTGCAATATTCAGGGTCTTTTTGTGCCTGCATAGAAATAATCTAGAAGAAGGTAATGCTTTAGTGTGACTCTTCTTGCATGATTTTCTGAGTAACATGAGTACTAAGATTTTTTTTTTACAAGCACAAAAGATAAGTCAAGATTTTAAGGCAGCAGCTAAGTAATTAATCCATAGGCTCTGAGCTAAAAACACAGTCAGACTGTCCTTTTTAAAAATTCATTCTAATACATTCTATCTTAAAGGACATGACAGCTTTTATCAGTTTTTATTGAAACTTCAGATCAGCAGTCTCAGTGATTTTACAAACAATGCAGATGTTATATTGTTGTTTTACACTAAATTTCTCATTTCTGTAATGCTTTAACATCGATTAGTTTTAAGGGTGAGGCTTGAGCCCATGCCATTCAACTCTGAGTGACGGTGAAGTACACCCTGAATACCTTGCCAGATCATTGCATGTTCCATCCCAGATTTAATCCCTTTTGTTTTAATAATAACCATTTACTCTTCTGGTTTGCAATAGATTTTGGTCATGACTGTGGGTTACTGTGATTTGTATCATTTGACCATTCACCACCAGAGCATTAATGATGTCAGGCAATGAGCATCAGGGCACACTCTCAATTCCAATTTACCTAAAGGTGTTCAGTGGGGTTGAAGTTAGAGCTTTGTCCAAGTCACTCATGGTCTTCCATACTAATCTTAACAAATCATGTGTGAATGGACCTAGCTTTGTGCACCGAAGCATTGTCATGCTGGCTCCTTAGTTCCAGTAAAGGAAAAATGTAATGCTATTATAAATGGCCTCATTATATAGCATGTTCAGTTGTACATAATATTCAAATGCAAACTGATTAATGCTCTGTTTATAAAGTGTAAATGTCCAGTAAAAGATAATACTACTGTAGGTTTATCAAATGTAATCCAAACTATGTTTGCTCTACACACATAACCCAATGTGCAGAAAAGTATAGAATACCTTAGCAAAGAATACACACAGCACAGATACTGAGCTTATTAAAATTAGAATATACACAAAAGGAAGAAAGTACAGCTCAGACATTTTAAGTGTGTTAAAAAGTTATATGAGTATGAGTTAAATGATTTATACTAAAACATTGAGGTTTGGTCACTTTATTTACAAATATTGGTGAATACAATTTCTTTTGCATGCATAAGATTGTTTGTGGAAATTCTTACTTCAGTGTCTTAAATGGAATCCATAAAACTCTTCCTACACACCATGCCACTTTTAAATATATCCTTAATATATATATATTCTAAATAATCTTTCCCCATCACAAATCTAAAGGCAAAATGATGAATCGCTGACAGGATATTTGATAACACACCAGAACATAAAGATGTTAGATGGATGACAGACTTAAAAAGCATTGAGAAAAACAGCAGATTCTATCACTCCAAAATTACTACAAAATAGACCTTCATGACAATTGTCCATCATGAAAAATCATCCAGAGCTACCATTTGTAATGAACATAGTCTTAATTATTTCAAGCACATTGCTAGCTTCTAAATAAATGCATGTCTTCTGTACGTTGTGCAGCATAGTCAATAATACTTTTATGGAAACGTTACCTCTCCCCCTTAGGGTAAAAAGAAGCAAATAAGTTTTACTCTGTAATCATGACTGTGATCCAATAGTGTTGTCCTTATGCAAAACTCTGGTTGTAGTGTTCATTGTTATGTATCTGGACCAGGTTCTTCCACAATCTGTTGTAATCCAGTGACATCACATTGCAGTGGGCTGGCCTGCTGTGAAGGGAACAGCATTTTCCACATTGATGATAAAATAACCAAACCAAAAAAAATGTGTGTGTATAT
>JAQMYF010000012.1:34431925-34451690 GCA_030014195.1 Neosilurus mollespiculum | reverse complement strand
AGGGAGCATTTGACTGAAGTTTTTAAAATTCATTTTTCTTCTTACAGGGAAAAATTACTGAAAATCAATAAAAAATTGATCGCTCACTATGATGAAACATTTTTGTCCTGCTGGGAATGTTTGGTTTCTTCAAGGATTAAAATGTTTACATTTGCAGAGAACAAAAATTCACAGAATGGTTAATTGAGTATGTAAATTATGTAAATCATATGCTTTGGTATTTTAAAACACCAGATCCCATTCTGATGGGTGATTCTGGACTGACATGTTAAACATCACCACCATCATACCGACTGAGAAAATTTTTTTTTATCCCTCCAGTTCCAGGGACTTGTATGCTCTATGCCAAAGCACTACTGTAGCTTTTCACAGTAGCCCAAGACAGCTTTTAACCTTATTTCTTTCCTTTCATTTGTTACTCATCTCTATTTATGTGCAGAGTGAATGATGGCTTACTTTTGACCCGCATATAGCAGGAGTTACAGAAGAGCTGTTTGTTTCGTATCCTGACTTCTGCTCCACTTTGTGATCCGCCGAGGTCAGTTTTGCATTGAATGCACTGAAATATGAGACACAGGGATGCAAAGTAAGAAGACTGTGTGCAGGCCAAGTGCATACTCACCTAAATGGACAGATGATCTCTGACTCAGCAAGGCAGCAAGTTATCCCTATTATAAAAAGTAAAAATAAAAATACCCTGAAAGGAAACCATTCACCAACAGGCCCAGGAACAAGCAGAAAATAAAAATAGATATAAGTATATAAACCCTATTAAGCTGTGATGGTAGGGAGCCCAGCTGTGATTATGCAACTAAGCTGCTATGTAGCTACAGAAGAAAGGAATGAAATAATTGTGAAAAAAATATGTGAATTTTTCAGAAGCTAGATCACTACAAACCAATCCCATGCAGATGTAACCATGCCAGGGAGACAAAAATGCTAGCTTTAATTATTCCTATTGCATGTATGCTAAGTGAGAAGGATTTGAGTAATAAGGTTTGAGTAATGCAGGTTAGAAATGAGCAGCCAGGTTTCCTGAACCCCAAAACTTTTGAGTTCAGAACTCTCACCTTAAAGCAATGTAAATGAAAACAGATCCCCAGGGACTCGATGATCATTGCTGCTCCTTTGCCCAGTGGCAAATCACAGTTAGTACATATTTTCTTGCCACTGACTGACCTAAATTATAGAATGTAAACATGATCTGAGAGACCAACAAAATGAACCACCACATGATTCAAATGACTTTTGAATACAAATGTGTTAAGACAGTCTAGACATTATACTGTACACAGGGAATTAATGGAATGTGGAAGCCCTAAAGTTCACTGAATTTTGCATCTAACTTTACAGGGCAATGTTTCGTAAATCCAATATAAGGATCACTATTGCCAATATAAGAAAAAAAGCCTTAAAAAACAAAACATGGTTAAGACCAAGTTCCAGATCATCTCTAACACAAAAAAGAAAATGATGTAGACAGTGTACCTGTTTCGTGATGAACCCTCAGGTTTTGTGGTGTTGCTGGATGTAGCCTGGGGCACTAATGGTCTATGGGAGCTCAGAAATTGAGATGAAGGCTGTGTGGCAACACCCGGACGTCCAGTTTGGATTGAAGAGGAGCCAGAAAGAGATGTATAAGGACGGCTGTAGTCTGGGATGAAGGAAGTAGTGCTTGGAGTCCATGATGACCTCCAGGAGGACCGGTTTGTTGTCATGTCCAGGTTGTCCAGAGACTCACCTCTACCAAGCCAGAACAAATCACACGATCAGCCACATTCTTACAGTCATGGCATTACACCGAATGCCATCTACACCATCTACATTGTATAATTGCAGTGACTTAATTCTTTGTTTGTTTGTTTGGTCATTCTTAATGTTGTTGTTTTTTTTAAACATCAGTTTATCTCAAGGAAATTAAGTTTATATGAAGAATTTATATGAATTTCACAGAGACACAGAGCTCTGTCCTTTAATTTGTTCTAATTTGTTCTAATCTGTTTTTGATCCCATCATGTTGGATAAAGATAACCCACACTGACCTCCTCATGGGAGGGCTGACTGGCTGGTTGTCCATAGTGTTGATGGTATTTTGACGGATCCAGCTGTTGTCTGTCACCACTGAGGTCTTTTTCTTCATGTCCTGAATAATCTGCTGTCTTTCCGCTTCAGCCTGAGATACTGGCTCTCTCATAAACAGGCTGCCCTTATTCAAAGAGCCCTCACCCAGGCCACTGCTTATGGCTGGAAGCAAAGCATTATTTGATCAGGGCCTCAGATAAAGTAATATTAACAGAAATACATGCACACAGCATTACTTTTATTTCAAGCTTACAGAAGCTGTAAACAGATAGTTCATATCACATGTATAGCATGTATAAATTACATGGCACTTAGATCCTGAATCAAGTTCGGGTGGATATTCATTTGGGTGATTGAATAGCGAATACAGAACATTCTCAATCAGACTTGATCATATTGATGATCATAGAATTTTTGATGATCATGTGATTGGCTTGGCTTCATAATTTCACATGGTCACAAGCCATGGCCCACCTCTTTCTGGATTACTATATCTCATAGCACTAAGGAGGTTTCTTCTTTCTAGTTCCAGCTCAGATGCAGCCTGTTGTTGCTGGATATTAGGATCTTTCTTCCTTCGTAACTCTTCCTCCAGAAGCCAACTTGCCAGGCCCCTGTGCTTGCTATACACACCTGCATACAGCCGAACAAATACCGACATGGCTCTATACTAACTGGGACTAGCTGTAAGTTCAGTGAACTAGCCTCATAAGACCAGACTTCCTCTGTGTATGCCTTAAGTCAGTGTCAATTTCATGCGGCTGGATTTGATAGGACTTGAGATATGGCATACTCTGTATCTGATAATTGAATATACAGACCTTTAATATCTGTTCTTTCATTGTCATCCAGCTCTGGAGTAGATTTGGACTTGGCCCTGTAAAATTTTTAAACAAAAATGAATACAGAATTTATACAGACAGACAGACAGACAGACAGATAGATAGATGGATGGATGGATGGATGGATGGATGGATGGATAGATAGATAGAAAGATAGATATTTGTCTAAATTTATATTTATTTATATCTATATTTTATATAGATAGATAGATAGATAGATAGATAGATAGATAGATAGATAGATAGATATTCTAATTAGGCAGCTCAATTAATTATCCAATTAAATCAAATGCAGTTTGTCACATGCACTGTGTCCATGAATAAATTATTACATTTACCTGTGTGAGTAGGATAGCTGAGGGAAAGAATACTCCACATCACTGCGATCAAACAGCAAAAGCAGCACAGAGAAGCAGAGGTTTATTGCATTCATACACAGATGCACACAAATTATAAAACTGGCCTGGTTTGTGGTCTAGTTGTTAATGCATGACAATACACATCAGTGAGTATTTGTGAACAGCAAAGTCGTGCAGTGATGGCAAAGATACATGACAGAAAGGTTTTTATTATATAATAAATATAGTATGAAATATGGTGCCTCTAAAATGCAAATTCAGCCAAACATGCAGTGCCACAATTAGTCTAAACTGCAAAATTATTGAATTTATACTTTTCATACTTTTCCAAGTAAAGTGAGCCACATGAGCCACATACTCAGGAATATTTGTGAGAATACTGCTACTTACTTTGCTTGAAGTCTCTGCTGGGCCTCTTGGCGCCTTCTCTCCCCCTCCTCTTCTCTTTTCCTCTGCAGTTTCTGTGCCTCTTCCTCTCTCCTTCTCTTTTCCTCCTCCCTTTGTTTAAACTCCTCTTCCTTCCTTCTCTCCTCTTCCAGACGGATCTGTTCCTCCCTTCTTTTCCTATCAGCCTCCAGGCGCTCCTGTTCCTCCTTACGTTTCCTCTCTGCCTCAAGGCGCTCTTGGTATTCCCTTCTTTTCTTCTCTTCTTCTCTCCTCCTCTCCTCTTCCTCTTTGAGGGCCAGTCTCGAGGCTTCCTTCTCAAGCTCAAGCCTTCTCATCTCCTGTTAAGTGGCAGCACAAATATTTCACATTGGGTTCCACTGGAAATAATTGCTCTCTCTATTATGTTTATATTTTTAAATGTACACAATTAATGTATGTCATGATTTGTAAGTACAAATCATATATTAAAGTTGTTATAATGCTTTACTGTCTAATAAGAGTCAAGGAACCTGATTTTCACTTGGGTGAGGAGGTAAAGTAGAAACTGCTCATTATTACAATGAAGAATGTTTTGCTAATAATTTTTGCTTCAATTCAAGTTAAACTATTTTAAAATACTCTCAACTCACTTTCTCATCTTAATAGGTGGAAAAACAATATCACAGACAAACAAATTACATCACAACTTGAGCTAACTTACAGTCATTTATTCATCCGCTAAACCACTTTATCCTACTAGGGTGGTGTGGCTGTAGCCTATCTAGGTCGTTTCTGGGCAATGGCATGGTTTGAGCTTACTTGTTAACTGCTATTATTAACATAGACATGTAATGTTGAAAGCCACACACTATTATCATAATTAATGCTTGCTTTAAGTCCATTATGGAATCATTATTTTATTTTTACCTGGTGGTTCATACCAGCCAGCTGTGTCTTATTAGCTACCTTAGGTAAGGTACCTTGATACTTCAGTACATGTCATATTAGATGTATTTTTTAGATTAGTTTTGTCTAATTAATCATGAAGAACTTTTCAAGTAATACATATCTAATTTTCATTGAAATAAGCTTGATGGGTATTTGTACATCACTTCATACCTCCTGATGTTGCTTTGTGCTTTCTGTTACAGCCTCCTGTTGGGCTTTTCTGAACTCCTCCTGTAGCTTTTCTTGGTCTCTTTGATACTTTTCCTGCAGAAAAGCAATTGAAAACACATTTTTCATACAAGCTAGTTGTAATAGAAATAAAACCTTTAAGTATTTTAGATTAAACTTTATCTTTGCTTTGAAAGCAGTACTCAAATAAAAATAGCTGATTGAGATGTTACCTGGAGCTGCCGCTCCTGCTCTTTTTGCCATTTCTCCTGTCGCTTGCGCTCTTCCTCACGGTCCCAGTAAGTAGTGGTGGATAAGAGGGAAGGAACTGGTACCTAAAGAACACAGGCACATTTCAGCTATTTAACCAGCAAGCACACACGTTTCACATTAGACAAGAAATATAAATATATAAATAAACAAACAAAACCATTGGAAGCATTTTAAATAGTATATATTCCAATTTGCTATTTAAATGTAAATAATATTTATAATTATCTTGCTTCATTATTTTTTCTGGGTTTTTTTCCCTTGTTATGATATTCTGGTGACACTTTTTATACTTTGACAGCCTGACTACAACATTTTTCAGATTTACACATGTACTATTTAATATACTTAACAAACAATATACTTAATATTTAATAATACTCATTTAATATATATGAACAACTATTATGAACACAAATTTTCACTTACATCTGACATTTGATTTTCAGATCCACCTACAAGAAAAATAAAAATTGGATGGGATTTCAAGAAAGTTCCTTTCGAATTAGAACTTTTTAAAACAGAATCATCAAAAATAAATTTGAAAGAATTGTAACATCATGGAAGTAAACAGTGTAAATTATTTGTTCATATTGATCATATCATCACTGTATTATTTTCAATTCCCATGCCATTTAGTACATGCAAATATTTGGCAAAAATTACCACTTGTAACACCAAAGTGTATATTCCCAAGTATAAATAGTTACATGCAAGACATGCGACCCATGCATAGCATGCAAAAGGACAGAGGATCCTAATGTGCAACATGAACACCATACCAACACTCACCACACTGCATCCTACTATTGCATTTGCGTCAATGTCCTTAGGCGCTAATAAACCCATTGATCGGTGATGTCACAAATCAACTATTGTATTCAGGTCACACTTAAATTACCAAATGATATTCAAAAACCAAATAAAATGCTGGTTATCTATTGTGCCCTAGAGTGCACAAAGCTTTTTGGTAAAATCTGGGCTTCCATTTTTACCAATTTCCAAAGGATAGTAACGGTCCAAGCATGACGGACTATGCAGTGAATATTTCATAACAGGTATGTTAATTTGTTTGTTTGTTTCTTTGTGTAGCCAAGTACTAGCTTGGCAATATTCCAACCAGTAATTCTGCAAATTCTGGTGAAATTCCATGATATAAAATCTCCTGTATGTTTCCAGAGTGATGATTATATCTGTACAAAGATTTGAAGGGTTTTAGTGATTCAGTTGTGTAGAGTTCAGGGGAGTTAATCAGATAGTTGTAAATACCTGGAACATTCACACTGGGCAGTTGTTAACATTCTGATTGCCAGAGTTGTTTTTTTTTTGTTTTTTTTTAATCAGCGGTGCTGTATGGATCAGGAAGCGTTTCTCTGCCAGCAAACACTTTATCATATCCAATATCTAGCCAATGAAACTTTATACTTTTAAGGTTGTGATTTGTTTTGAGCTCATTGACAGTTTTTGGCTAGACATCACCATTGTATTCCTTTGTCTTTTCCTTTCTTTTTTCAACCAGCAACTGCACATACCTGAAAATCATGAATCAATATAAAAACATTCAATGGGTCTATAGGCATCTCTTATTTGATGAGAACCAGAAGGCCAAGAGAGGAATAATGCGTGCTAAACAGGATATCTCAGTATTTTTACTAAGTCATTTATTCATGAATGCAATATCTTATACAGAACTGATCAGTGGAATCATAGACGGTCTTGTTGGTATGATGTTGGTATGCAGTTTTGTGGAGCCCATACTACAGTTTTGAACATGCAAGAAAAGAAATGAATGCTATTTTCTAACAAGAAACTGAAAACCTTTAAAATATTAAAAATATATAATTATATAATATTTTTCTCTTTATGCCTCTTTATGCCTCTATTTTTCACATTAATATTCTCTAGGGCTACTGCAGACAGCATGTCAGTGTGCCAATGCGAAAAGACACTGCACACTCAATGCTGTTTACCAGAGAGATAGACCAGAACACAGACTGCAGAGCCTGAGGGAAGAGCGCATGAGTTACAAGGGCTTCAGATGCGAAAAGGAAAAGGAGGATGGCAGCATGAAGGCCTCGTAATGCCCAGCACCAAATAAGTATAACACGGGCTGCTCTTTTACCTTGTTCAAAAAACTCTGATCTCCTTTTAAGGTTTGCTAAAGAAATGGGTTCTAAATGGATAATAAAGAGATTGGAGAAAGGACACAGATTGAGAAAAGGACAAGGATCAACTGAAATAAATGAAATCCAGATACGTTCGGATGGGTTCACAGCCTAAAATACATTGCAATAAAGAATTTTATTAATGTTCGAATGAAAAAACTAATTTGACAGTAAATAAAAAACTGAAAATTCAACACAATATACAAAAATAAATAAATAAATAAATAAATAAATAAATAAATAAATAAATAAATAAATAAATAAATAAATAAATAACACACCAAGCATAAAACACAATTAACACACATGTAACATTCTGTTCAATTTAGGCCAGTCTTAGAAAAGGTACATCTGGGAGAAATATACTTTACCTTTGTTTCTCAGAGTCACAGGCTCACGTATTCCATCATTAATGCCGTTGGAAGGCAGATTCTACAACATAGTACAACAGTGATATAAAACCATACAATAAAAACTTCATAGCAATAAAGAATCACATTTCTCATGTGCAGTGTTTGACATGCTCACATTGACAGGGAGGGAGCTGACATTCAGAGTTTTCACAGTGGAATCCATGGCTGGGCGTTTGGTGAAGTCAAGACTCGTATGGGGATATGGCTCAGGGGAACCTAGAGGATCCGCACTGGTGAGATTGATGACCTTATGGCTTTTAAATGGAAGGGAAGGTAGGTCTTTGCCCCAATCTGATAGTTGCGCATTAACACAGTCATAGATTTTAAAAACAAAGAATTAGCAATTATAATACCAGACAAATGGCTACACACAAGCGTCTGAAAGAAAAACTTTGACTATAAGGTCTACGTTTTTAAAAGTGGGGTTTGACAAACAGACCACCTTCTCCTGCCATACAATACAAAAAGCACAACACACCAATATTACCAACAAGCATACACATACTAGCACACCAACCTGTGCCCCTTGGGAGGATAAGTGTATACAAAAAAATGGTTATATTGATATTTTAAAGTGTTGTAATTTACAAAGTAATGGGAAACAGAACCTTATAACACTAGGGTGGTGTATTAATAGATTATGGTGATGTATTAATAATGTATTAATAAATGTAATTAACAGGATTGTTAATGGTATAGGCTTGCTGGTAAAGACTAATTATTAATTAGTATGT
This sequence comes from Neosilurus mollespiculum, assembly GCA_030014195.1. Taxonomy (NCBI): domain Eukaryota; kingdom Metazoa; phylum Chordata; class Actinopteri; order Siluriformes; family Plotosidae; genus Neosilurus; species Neosilurus mollespiculum. The sequence continues at coordinate 34,443,343 of JAQMYF010000012.1, read as the reverse complement.
ACTACAAAGGAATGGCACAATCTGACTGGTTTATAATAGCTTGATAATAGATATAATCCAGATTGGATCATTCTTGCATTCAGAACAGCAGACAAGCATTCAGGGTGTGCAACGATCTCTGATACTGGAAGCCTAGAAATTTTACAAAATCTCAAAAATATGAAGAAAGCTATGCATATTGCACTCACATTTTCAAGGTATGAAAGCACTTTATTTAAGATTTGAGTTTTAAAAGATGCCATCATGGAGTGCGCATGTGATGGAGCAGGTTGTGTGTCACGCAACTAAAATTAAAATATGTAAAAATAAAGTATAAAAATCTAGGTTTACTTTGCTTTTCTTATGTTCCCATGTCAGTGGTGGCCCGGTGGTAGGGTGCTGGATTACCCCCCCAGTGCAGCTAACTGGGTTATAAAAGGCCAGCCATGTCTCTCACTGTCTGTGGTGAGAGTCATGTAAAAGAACCATTGCTGACTTTCGTCAAAAGTATGCTGCATTGCCGTCAGCGTGTTTCTGCCCTGCGATGGTCTGGCAAGCTGTTCAGGGTGTACTCTGCCCTCGCCCCGTGTCGGCTGAGATGGGCGCCATCCTCCCCGTGACCCTAATTAGGGTTAAGCGGTTCAGAAATGAATGAATGAATGAATGAATGTTCCCATGTAGTATATACTAAAACAATTACTCTCTTCAGGATCAGTGGATGGCATTGACTGAACATTCCCCCTCAACATTCCACCTTGAAGACTTTCAGTGACATCCACCTCACGTTCAGAGAATTAATGTTAAATAGCACAGCCTAGTTTTACATACTGCTTTCACACTGCACTATTCAGAGTGTAAGACACAAGAGTGTAAACACACTGACACATGAAGAAAAAAACATGCACCATGGGTAAAAAACAAATTAGGACCGAAAGAAAAGAAAGAAAAAGACTGACAGGACATTATCTGATAGACACACAGACAGATGCATGCACTTTGTCAGTTAAGGCAAATAAACAATATACTGTAGTGAGAGAAAACTGAAACATAATTTACCATTTTTCCAATTTCCAATCTGTACCTGGTATATGTAGATGTAGTTTTTCTTTCTAAGAGTTAGATAGGTCTCTCTTTCTTTCTAAGGGGTCAGATTTGTGTCAGTCATCGCCCATAAAGGCTTAAGCACATATCTCCTATTATCATTGCATGTGGTTCCACCAGCCCAGAAAAAAAGAACACTCCCACACTCCTACTTCAAATGAATGCTACAACAACTTCAAAACCTGCAATGAAATGTTTGAAGAAATCAATCTGGCCAACTGACTGTTATACCTAGCAGTAACACTGATTACTCTTCCACTGTGTGTTATGCTTATTGCCATGATTCTGTCTCACTTATATCTCACACACTTATACCTGCAGTACCTGCAATTACCTGATCCAGTCAGGAAAAATGCAGTGAAATGTGGAAAAGGGATCCAACTTACTGTTCTTTCCCTGTCTGCGGATGTCCATGAACAGGCTACCCTCCCGCAGGGCTCCATCCATACTCCTTTTCCACTGCTCGTAGCTCATGTCTGCCACCTTCTGCCCATTAACTGCCAGAATCTTATCCCCGACCTGCAGGTGGCACAGCTCTGCTGGGCTGCCTATAAAAAAACCACATGTACACACTTTTTGTGACACGGAAAGTGCTGCAAATCATTCAATCTCTTCCTCTTACTGTTATTAACCTAATCTCCCACCAGCAAGAGGATTCTGTCTGTCTATTTTGGAGGTACATGAAACACATATTACAAATCAAATTGCCACAGACAGATCCTGAGCTGTGATTCATAGCTGTGAATGAAATAGTTTCCGTTGTCAATGATTAGATTGGCTGAACTCAATTATAAAGAAAAAAATTCTCTAGCTCAAGACATCGTTTTGGAATCGAGATACGTTAAACTTATAATGGGAAATAGCAATTCTGTCAGTTTCATCCTTTTTAGAAAACCACAGTAATTTAAATGCAAATTGCAGATTTTCAGTACTGAAGCCAAAAGAATTCTCTATGCTAGAGTATGATAATGTATCAGTAAAGTACACCGTATGTCACCGTATGTCCTTTACATGAGCTGTGACATTAACCATTAGAGTACTTCTGTTTATCACCTGTACATGACTGTACACTAATATATCATTACATTTTACATTATTATTGTTCCAGTAAATATTACATATGTATATATGTATATATGTGTGTGTGTGTGTGTGTGTATGTATGTATATGTAAATAAATAATGAACTTTCGTTGTACTGTCCATGTGCCTAGAATGACACAAAATTGTGGTCAGCACAGCCTTATCAAGGACCCTTTTTTTAAAAAGCTTATAGTTGAACAAAAATGTAAAAAAGAGTTAATTAATATACCCCTGTAGCATTCTACAAATGAAGAGCTTATGAGTTCTACTACATTAAAAAGGCAGGGGGAAATGAAAGTTATTCATATTAGTATAATTATATTATATGAAGAAAATTAATTTCAACCATCTGTTTGTTTATACCTTGTTGTATAGATTTAACAACTGCCCCTGTAGAGTCCCAGTTAGTTTGGAAGCCAAAGTCATGACTGCTGTTGGGTGTCTGGCTCAAGCTGATCCTCATTTCACTGAAGTCTTCCTAGAAGACACACACAGGAGTGTTTAGCCAATATAAAACCTTCTATTGACCTAAAATACTCATATAGTATGAAAGTTAATGAGTGAGCTGCACAAAAGTAAATATATCCTGCAAAAGCACTGCAAAATACATTCTGCAAAAGCACCACAAAAGTAAATACATCCTGAATATAAAACAAATTTAACTAATTAATTTTATTTATTTCATTCTATGATTTGGAGCCCGGAGCCTAACCCAGCTGATTCCAGGTAAAGGGGCGGTACACCCTGAACAGCTCACATCACATCACATTCACATCTAGGGGCAATTGAGTATATTTAATTAGTCTAATGTGCATGTCTTTTGACTGTGGGAGGAAACTGAAGCTCCCGGAGGAAACCCACGCAACCACAAGGAGAAAATGCAAACTATACTCAGAAGCACCCTCACTGGGCACATGGCTAAACCCAGGACACGCTTGCTATGAGGCAGAAGTGGCCACCACTGCGCCATTGTGCTGCCCAAATTCAACTAATATGTCTTTTTATTACATCATTTTTAAACAAATATAGGATTACTGAGCTTTTTTTTAAAGATATGTTTGCTCTCCTCAAGCAAAATTGTCTTGTTATATTAGCAGATAATTGCCACTGAAAGCTATTGCAATAATTAATAGAATAACTGCATAATTAAGAAATAATTATCATTTGCTATTGAAGGAAGTAAAATTATTTGCCAACAAAATAAGGACTTTTTAAGCTTGAACTTATGAAAACTCTCTTAACCAGGGGCACCACATCACTAAACTAAAAAGTGATTGAGGGCCGAATAATCATCGATTAATAATCAATAATCAATAAACATCTATTCTAAAAAGATAACATAAAATCTGCATTGTAAAATCATTCGTTGAGGCATTTCTCCTCTTTTCCTTTATTCATATGTATTTTCTGACAACAACTAACATCAACAAGTAAGCGTGCAATCTTTCATGAATGACTAGTTGTTTACTTGAAATAGGCCACCTAATGGAAGGATGATGAATTATGTTTCATAGTAGTGGATGATGCGAATAATATACGATAATCATATTCTTTGAAAGCTTTTGCGGGCCACATAAATTTAGTTGGCGGGTCGGATTTATCCCGCGGACCTTTAGTTGGACACCTGTTTTCTAAACTATAGGCGTAATGGTCTTAATTCATGTCAAGACAATTGAAAAATATATTAAGCATATATGATTGTCTCCAATCTCAAAGCTTGTCTTTGAAAAAGCTATATTAAAGCTACACAAAATAAAGCATGCATATACAAGTACTTCCCTTTAATTATGAGTATTGCTTTTTGTTCATATCTGTGTAAAGAGATTTCCTCACAAAAAAAAAAAATGGATAAAAGACCACTCACCTGCTGTGTGCTGTTGAACGCAGACACTGCCTTGGGCTGTGGGGCTACTCGGCTAACTGGAGTGACAGTTGAGAAGGTCCGGGTAGGAGGAGTCACTAACTCCTCTTCATCCTCATTACTGCTTGGTACAGAACTGCTCTGGGAATTAACCTCATCTTCTTGCATAAATGATGCATAGCGGCTAGGAACTGTAGTATGCTTGGTACTGTTTGTCTCACCATTAAAACGCTTCTGAGATTCATCCACCTGGGAGCAAGCAGGGGCTAATATTAATGTGCCAAATAATAACATTGCCTCTAGTAAAACTTCAAAGAATATAGATTATACTATAGGAGACATCCATATTAGTACAGATCTATGTCACATAACATAAGCAGACACAAAAAATAATTGGTCAGTAATAGGTTTTTAAATTGAGTGAGGCCTCTCACCACATAAGAACGGGGCAGGGAGGCAACTTTGGTGCTTGAGGTACCAAAAGGCCTTGGAGCAATGACCGAAGTGATCCGTGAACTATCTGATCTCTGGTAGCTTCTAGGGAGTGAAGCAGAAACCTGAGGTGCGAAGGGTTGCTTTATTTCTGCTAAAACTGGTTTATTCAAAGAAACCTGGCTTTGGTCTTGGCTTGATGCAGGCACAGACCTAATGGAGGTGCTGAAGTCTGTAACTGGTTTTGAGCTGCTGTTGTACTCTACTGGTGTACTGCTGAAGATGGTACTGGTCTGATTTGATGGAGAAGTGCTGGTGCGACTTGACTGAATGGTGCTGGTGCGACTTGACTGGGTGGTGCTGGTGGGCTCTAGTAGGCTGGGTTTACTGGTATCACTGGTTGGAACTGGATCATCCAGAAGGTTATGGCTGCTGGAGATTGTTTGTTTTTCTTGACTTGTATATACAGTCTTCCCAATGTTAGACTGGGCAGGACTGGATGGAGTATCTATCTCATCTGATGGCAGGCTTTCATCCTCAGGTTCATCATCTAACAAACTGGGCAAAGAGCTCACCCTAGATCGGTTCAGAGAGTAGGAATTATCAACTGTATTACTGCGGTTTGTGATAACTCTGGTCTTGGGTGTTGGTTCATCAAAGACATCCTGGTCGTCAGAAGTTGAGAAAGTAGCAAAGCGACTCCGGTAGCTTGGCGCTCTTTTTTCTCTAAATAGTGAAAGGTAGGAGAATGGAGTTAGCTCTTATTAAAGTACCCTCTCACACAAACTACAAACTGCATTTTCTATCAAGCAAGTACTAAGCTAAGGCTATATAGACAACTGTAGTACAGTAAGTGCAAGACTAACTGCATTTATGACCAGGAAAAACACATCAGTTACCTTAGAGACACTTATTATCAGGCAGATATCTGTGTGTATTTCTATGTGTATGTGCACTTTACCTCTCCTCTTCCATTTCTTTAAAGGTCTTTGATTTCCTGGTGCTGCTGCTGATGCTGCCTGAAGTAAGTACCTCAATCTGTTCTCTCTCTTCTTTTTTCTTCACAATATCTGAGTTAACACTCTTGCGCCTGTTTTTCCATTTAGTGAGATCCTGAAGACAAGACAATGATTCTGAAAACCCATCACCTGCATTCCCATATTCAGTCAAAAACAAATATAGAACAGCAGCGCATGAGGAACAAAGCGAAGAAGGGAGAGGGAAAAGGTGGGGGGACATGGACTAGATTTTAAGGTGTCCTTTTTTTCTGGCTTCACTTGCCTCACGCGTTTGGGCCCCTTATGTGACCTAAATACTGTGTGAAGAAGCCCCTGATTATATAGTAACCTTACAAACAGAGCTTATACAATGTGATTATACAATCTCATCTTGTGTCATTATAAAAATTATTTTCATTTTATGATACCTTAGATTTATAGCAAACATCCTATAAACATTAAAAAAAATGACAATTCTTTGAAGCATGCATCCAGTGAAGTGTAACACAAGAAAAGTACAACCACTTTTACAAAATAGTAATGATTAGATCATAAATATATCTTAGGGCCAAAGCACAAAGTAAAAATACTGTACAGATGTCAGTGATACATTGGGAGGAAAAAGGCAAAGCAGTTGATTTGATACTTACATCCTGCCATTTGTCTTCACTCTCTTGCACCTCTGCACGAATCTTTTGTAGCTCTTCATAACGAATCCTTCGGGCTTCTTCATCATTAGAGATGTCACTCAGTGATTTAGATCTGCCAGCACAAATTCAAAGAGTGATGCTTTATAATTTAAAAAAAAATCACAGGCTGAGTGCTTGTAGAAATAAAGGGTGTGTGTGTGTGTGTGTGTGGGGGGGGGGGGGGGGGTAAGAAGGAACATCCCCATTTATATAAACATGGGAAATAATGAAAAGGGGAAGAATAGTTATGCAGAATAGTTCATTCAAAGCTTTCACATAATGCTTTTTATAAACAGTAGAGCCTTATTCCTCAGTTAGTAAAGCTGATGTGTAAGTACAGCATTAGTACTTAAACTAAACATTACCACTGACATGAGTATAGTGTGTTAGCTCTGTATATGTGAAATCTTAGAGTCTGAATGCTGTGAAGTACTGATGCAGTATTGCTCAATACAGTGCAATGCATATAAGCTTTTATTAGTTAGTATTGTGTGTATCTGTTGATTCCTTTTTGTTTTGCTATGAAAAGAATTGGACTGCCGACCACAGGGACCGAAGCAATGTGAGTAATGTTAGTGTTTAGTGCTGGGACAAGCAGAACCACACAAAAGAGAAGGACATGACAACACAACTCGACACACCATGCCACATTCCTGGCCCCAAATATTTACTCACCCGTCACTATCTGAGTTCTTTTGCAACACTCTAGAGAACCAAAGAAAACCACATAGAAGGCAGGTCATATTTTGTGTATTTTAGAGAAATATTTGAACGACACCACACAGAGATTCAATAAAATGCAGATTGTTTCAAGTTCAATTACCAGAGAAAAAATTTTTCTACACAGAGCAAAAGAGTAGCAGTTATACAGTAGATATTATCTTTTTACACTCTGCAGTGTGGCCTGTAAATGTGTTGGAACACAGTCTATAACTTCTTTTGCCACTAACTTACTTAAGGGAAAGTTAGCAGTGTACTAACTTCATAGGAAACAAGAATTCTGTAAAATGTCATCATGATATCTTCATAATACATAAAAGGTGTGAATATAGCACTGATGTGCTTGAGAATTACAGGCTGTGTGTGTGTGTGTTTTGAAAGTACACTTCCATAGCGACTAAAGTGAACTGTTTAATTTTTATTGCATCTCATGGCAATGGGGAATTTCTAAGAAGCACAGCCTGTTGGCAGGATTGTGGCTGTGTCTGACTGTGTTATTTATAGACATTAATCAGGTTTTTACATTCCTTAACAGCTTTGGTCATTACACTCCCACTTCCACAAGTCTGTGTGAAGGCCTGAACGTCTTTTAGGGAATAACTCGCTGACTGAAATGGAAGCAGTTTTGTATCCTTGTTTTCATTCGGTGAATTCATCACAAAAGATTTCAATAATACTTTTATTTATCAGACAAGCAGAATAAGACAAAATGCCAGGCAATCTCAATCCCTTAGAAAACAAATCACACAACAAAAGAAATATCACTCATAAACAATGACATTGTATTCATGCCTTTTTGGTGGCGGTATGGTAAACTCAGACTCATGCATTCTTAATGTATTTGCATATACCTGAAATATATATTACCAATTTGCTTTAACACATAAATGTTTTGCAAAAATAAATAACACCTAAGTACATTAATTAATACTGTTTTCAAACTTATCTAGCCTATTCATTACATGGTTATTTAATAATATCAGTTAACAGCAGTAATCACAGGCTTAAAGAGCAATACCTAAAGGCACAGTTGAACAATCCGTGTTAGGATATAAATGGAATATCAGAAAGCATGCAGGGACTCAGGCCATTCCTACACACAGAAGCCTAACCTCTCCACCATCAGCCTCTTCTTATATCTTAGGCAACTGGCCTCTCTGATGGCCTGCCATTTTTGAAGATCCTCCTCACTGCAGAATGAAGGTACACTGGGACCTGTTCCAACTGACCTCTGAGATTCCTCAGTGGAATTCTGGATATGTGTATTTCCAAGCTTCCTAACTAGCATATCATCTGATTTTCGGTGTGTGGCCCCCTTCTGTTTCACACACACCTGGCCAGGAACCTGTATTGGAGGACACGCAGCAGATATCTTGGTCTGAAGTTTCTGTGGCAGGGCCCAGGGCTCAGGAATAGGCACAGGGTGATAGTTATCAGGTGCTCCTGAAAGGGGGCGCAGTGTTAACTGGTGCTGTAACCTGCGGGTGACCACATCGTCTTTCTCAATGTCAGGGTAAGCAGATTCGGCATCCCTGTGCTGAGTAACCACTCTGATAGATGGCTCAGACCTGTGATGTGAGGTAATTAGACCCCCGTATTTCATTCTTGCCAGCTCAGTGTTAGAGTGGAAGGTGAATGTGCGGCGGCTAAACATGTCATCATTTTCCAAGTCAGGAAGAATGTCCTCAGATACATTGTAGGGATCGTTAGGGTGCTCCCGCCCTAATAGTGGGTTTCTCTTGCACTTAATGAGTCTTGGACCCAAGGTGGGGTCTGGACTGGGCCAGAAATCAGGGAGCTGAAATCTTTGGGCTCCAGAGGTCTGTTGAGTGAGCATAAGTGGCTGTGTGGTTGGACTAAATGTTGAGTGGAAAAGAAAAGAAGAAAGCAGAGTTTAAGAGGATAGAGATAGTGTGTAAAAAGTACAAGAGAGCAAAGCCAGTATATGGGAGTAAATGAGAATTGTATTAATGTGATTAAGCAGAATTGCTTAATGTAATTATTATTTATCAATTTTATTTACTTGCTTACTTTGATTATTCATTTGCAGGCTACTAAATATGTCCTAAAATCGAAATTACTTGTGTAAAACATATGTATAATACTGTTAGAGAATGTGAGTTCATGTCATGTGATATATGAATCCAGACTGACATAGTGCAGATTATCTTTGAGATGAACAACGCTCATAAGATGCATGTTGTGTGAAGTAAATAGTGAAGGTTGGTAAAGAAATCTGAGTAGGTGAATTTAGTTAGTGAAGTTAGTGTGTGAGTGGAAGCTAATTTGAAGCCGGCCTACTGCCTGTGGGGGTGTGACAAGGACCTGGGAGTGATAGGACTGAGCTGTGCTGTTGTTTGTGCATGTGAGGAAGGGGGTTCAGAATGAGAGGGAGAGGACACACAGAGCTGGGGACTGACATCACAGTCAGAGTCCTCCGTGGATGAGCCAGACTTCTTTTGGCTAGACCCATGTCAGGTAGGTCAGGCAGGTCATGAAGAGAAAGCACACAGATGGGAGACAGGAGAAAACAGAGAGAGAAAACCCATACCTATTAGCCAAGAGAAAGAAGAACCAGAAAAATAGACCAAACAAATGAAGCTATAAGAATCAATTCAGATCACATGCAAAAACTGAAGTAAATTAATAGCCCATAAAATATTTATAGTTTAATGGGACCTGAAATATTAATTAGTCTTAAAAATAACAACAGTAAAATATCTAACTTTAAGTTATATCTATTTTGCTGTTGTTTTTCACTGGTGCCAGACAGACCTGAAACCTTGGATCTTTCTGTACCATGGCCGACGCTGAGAACCCAGTCTGATTTTCTGCACATGTATGTCTTCCTCCGGCGTCCAGAACTTTGGAAGAAATTTATCAAAGTGCACTGTGGAAATGGGCTGGGCTACTGTCAGGCCTACTTTACGAGCATAAAGGTCATCATGAACAGGATCACCATAACCAGTCTCATCATCTTCGTCCTCTGAGTCATCATACATATAGACATCAGCAGACACAGACCTCCTAGTAGCCTTCTGAGGAGGCCTAGGTTTACTGCTGCTCAAGAGATAGCCGAATAGACACATGGCCACTTATCAGCACACATTAAATCATTCACAAAGGTCAACACAAAATATAATAAAATGAAGCTGGCCACAGATTTTAACTAAAACCAAGAGAAAAAAATGTAAAAACACAAGAGAAAGGGGATAACAAAAAAAAAAAACAGGCCAATGACGTTAGCAATGAAGCACAACAGTCACCAGGGAGGGTCTGACCTGAGAAAGGTCAACGTGGGTTGGGGCACATTAGTTACCATGACCTTTGACCTGGTGGTTTGGTGCATAGTGGTGGATTCCCTTGAGGTCATGGGTAATGCAAAGTTGGCAGGTGTGACGACAGTTGTGGCGTGAAACCGGCGGCTGGCCAAATCATCAAGAAGCAGGTCAGGGTCCGGACGGTCTCCTTCTGAATCACTGCTCTCATATACGAATGGCCAGGCAGTTTGTGTAGAACTTTGCATGCCTTGTTCATTGGTAGAGGACGGACCTGTGCCTATCCTGTTACCATATGCCAATCATACAGGAATTGGCACAGACACACGATACATACAGGAAGAGTTACACACATACATACTAAAAAGTCTTGCATGAAAAGGCTAGGCTTTCTGAAATTTTCCAACTGTCATACGCAAACACAAAGCCTCACCAATCATATAAATATCCACTTTTAGTCATCGCTGCTTTCAGAGAAAGTGAAGATTTAGTCTTTCTGCAAGCTGAAACATCGATGTGCTAAAACTTCCTGGCAGAATTAAAGACTAATTTAAGTCAAAGAGGCTCATTTTCTGTAATGGATAATGCCTGCAACATGGATCAACTTGAAATAAAGCATCACTGTAACATCTGTTTCAGATGACTGACATTACCTGGAGAAAGATCCATCCTGCTCTGTAAACATGGGACTGGCCCAGCTGCGTCTGTTTTCATCACTGTTACTGTCAGTGCGCTTCTTGCGTAGTGGTGCTGGAACATAGCCCGACTGCTTGTCTTTGCTTGGCAGAAACTGGTTGAACTGTGTGCTGACCTTTGGAGTGACCACCAACGAGCGGCGAAAGTTTCCTGACATCTTGAATACCAGCCCTGTTTCAGGTTAACTGAAACAGCCTTGAAGAGAACAGTGAAATTCAGGAGTAAGAAATGGCTTTCCTTTAAATGAATACCTACATGTCAGGGACAATGAAAGAAAGTTTATTTATAAGCCACTGTTCAATGCAGGGTAATGTGTCAACAAAATGAAAATAGAGTAAGTCTACAGGGCTGCCCTTAAAAACAAATTAAAGTTAAAAATCTGATATTGAATAGGAGGACTTTTGGAGTAACTACCAAACCAGCAGGTGCCTGCTGAATATCACACCTTCACACTTGTACTACAGTGTAGGACTGTGTGTGTGTGTGTGTGTGTGTGTGTGTGTGTGTGTGTGTGTGCGCGCGTGTGTGTTTTGTTTTGTTTGTTTTTTTTTTTGTTGTGTTTTTTTTTTGGGGGGGGGGGGG
>JAQMYF010000012.1:34392596-34430677 GCA_030014195.1 Neosilurus mollespiculum | reverse complement strand
TGCTTGGGTTAGTGTCTGGACAACTTCAGGACTGTGCTTGTGTGTTCAGTTTGTTAAGTCAAAACAGCAGGGGGCAGTGTGCATTTGAGTAGCAAACTAAGAAGCCAAATCCCATTTTGAGATTTAAAGAACAACATAATTTTTCTGAGTATGTACTCTAACAAAGTAAATTGTCACCTTTGTTTTTTATCAGATGGCAATTCAGCAGTCATTGTCAATTATTTGGTGGCAAACGCTAATAATCGTAACATGTTGACCACATTCATTAATTACATTTTCAATTAAACAGCACACTTGCACTTTACACTCATACTCAAACTCATAGATGTTGCATATTGCAGTAAGACCATTGTGTGGTTTCCCCTTATGATTTTGAAAAAAATTCATTAGAAATTTGTAAATATTTGTAATTCTGAGCTTTAAAATTGACCTGCATAAATAATTTTTGCATGACTGTTTGAAAGAAAATGGAATTGGTGCACCGTACGTATTCACATCATTATGGGTTGTCAACAAATAATCAATAATAATGCAATGAATGGTCATTTGATTGGAAACAACTGCTCTATGTGAAGCATGTTCATCTTTCTAATATGCACAGATTAAATAATGGTGTCTTATTTCTTTTATCATCTATTTGTACAAGTGTCAAGTGTGCATTTCAAATACTGTCAGTTCCTGATATTACCAAAGCAAATATTTATTATTCATGAATGCATTACATACTACGAGCATTCATAAGCATTTTAGAAAAAAAAAATCAAAAGGCTCACATTTCCTAAATAAAATCTAATGAGCTGGGAGACTTGGGGTCTTACCTTTATTTCTAAGTCCTGGGGTGTCTTAGTGTAAGAGTCAAGGTGTCAAGCAGTCCAAGAAGTCCTTTCTCCTATTTGCAGCCTGTAATGGGGAGAGCTCCTGTCTTTTTAAAAATCAGCCGTCCCAATGCCACTGTCTCTTAAACTGCCTTAAGGAGAAGGGTGATCCTCAAGTGCCTGTCGAGTACAAGAAAGATACACACCCACTCAACAACTTGACTCAGCTCTTCAGTATTTTTCCAATTCTCAGAATAAGACACTGACTGACTTAAAAAAAAAAAGGGGGGGGGGGTTGTTCCAGTGCCCCATGAAGAATTTTTATATTCTTCATGGGGCAAAACCTGTATATAGTCACATTATACCCATGTTTGTTATATACTGTTTGTTATATACTGCACAAACTGTGAAAGACACTGCATAAAGAACATTGACATTTGACCACCACCACATGCTTTGGCTTGCTAGTAGAAAGCATTCACTGGCAGATGTGCTGTATTATATATTTTGGAGTCTATAATTAATATAATTAATAATTATTTCTCTGTAACATTGAGCATCTATATAAAGTTTCTATATGTATAACAATGTGTATATGGAACAATGTAAACACAATGGATGCAGAATATTGGTGATGTGCTTTAAGATTAGTCCCTTCAAATACCTAATTCTTGCCAATATTTGTTTAAAAAAAGAGTGAATGCATCGAAAATGACCTTTTTTTCAGCAAAATAACAGGATTTAAAGCAATGTCTTCTTTAGATTCCCCTAGGCTAGAAGTTCTATGAGTATTTTCTATTTCACACAATAAAATGTTTTGCCTACTAATCCCTCATAAGCGTTTAGGTTTAGATAAGATCAACTTAACAATGAATCAAATCTTGGCTTCTGAATTTATTGTCAGAACCTGAAAAATGCAGTTGCAAATAATGGCATCACCACAATTAGAGAATTTCCCCCAGATTTTTACTTCATCGCAAATAAACAAATCAAAGATATGATTTGACATTGATCATTTTTTTTATTATTTTGAACATTCTGGCTTCATATAGCATAATTTAAAAAAATAAAATTATTAAATTAATTCATTCATAAATTTTTCAAATTCAACTAAAGCAAAAAAATGGAATCGCTCAATGGTGAGGAAAAAATGAAGGAATCAACTTGCAATTTGCATTTTTAAAAGAAATACCTGCACAAGCCTAGAAATGCAAATTAGCTGCCTAAAAAGAAGGTGCTTACAGACTTGGCTGCTTGACTTGGCTATTTGAAAGGAAACATGGCCTTAGCAAGAGACTTGTCAAGTTAAACAATGGAAAGAGAAGGAAATACAAAATGGAGTGTGGGATCAGATGTGGGTTGTTATCAGTCAGCTGTGTCTAGAATTTGGCACAAATGTAAATAAAATTGAAATGTTATAAAAGCGGGCAGCATGGTGGCAAAATGTTAAACACGTCTGCCTCACAGCAAAAGGGTTCTGGGTTTGAGCCCCATCCCCAGCAAGGGCGTCTCTATGCAGTTTACATGTTGTCCAAGTGTTTATGTTGGTTTTCTCCATGTGCTCCGAAAGATCAAGGATATGCACATTAGGTATGAATGGTTTTGTGTGTTTTGGCCCTGTGATGGTCTGGCAAGCTGTTTAGGGTGTAACCCACCTTCGCCTGGAGTTGGATGGGATGGGCTCTAGCTTCATTGTGACTCTAATAAGGGATAAAGTGGTTTGGAATGTGAAAAATGAAATGAATGTTATAAGAGAAAATCACGCAAGTAGACCAGGAAATCCAATGCATCAGGATAGAAAACAAAGCAATATGGCTTGAAAATAGAAAATATACAACAAAACAAAGGAAAAAACAAATGGGGAGGAAAGAGGACTTAATGGTTTGTGATAGACCAGTAGCAAACTGGCTGAATGACATTGAATTTACATCTATAAAAGCCGAAATATAATCCAGCACAAATGCTAAAGAGAAGAAAACAATTAAATTTCCCCACTCATTTCTGATATGGGGTTGTATGTCAGGTAAGAGACCAGGGTAACATTCATTACCTCAACAGTTAATGCACAGGCATGCATCAAAAATTTTACTTTGACTGTTTTATTATGTTATACGAAATAAATAAATAAATAAATAACAAGCTTGGTAACGATGAAGTGACTTATGGGATGATGTCTCAAAGTATTAACTGTAATTTGCTGTTGCTGCCATAATTTTAACTACATTTCATTTTATATATATATATATATATATATATATATATATTGATTGATTGATTGATTGATTGATTGATTGATTTGTTTTGTTTAGGTTTTGTTTGTTTTAATGTCATAACTGTGATTTGCTTATTTGGTTGGGTAAACACCCTCTAGATGATTCCATAATTGTCAGCTGTTGTAGCCTTGACACAAAACCTACCTGTAATTTATTTTTTCTCAGGAAGGAGAAAAGTGTGGTATAAATGTATTAATCCATGTATTACACTGTTCATGAAGACAAGTGGGTAGACATAACAAGATGAAGCTTCAGCTAATACCAGCTGACTCTGGTTGAGAGGCGGGGTACACCCTAAACAGGTAACCATTCTATTGCTGGGATAACACAAACAACCATTCATACTCACATTTGCACCTATGGGCAATTTAGGGTATACAGTTGACCTAATGTGCAGGTCCTTGGGCTAGAGCACCTGGAGGAAACCCACGCAAGCTTCACATAAAAGGCCAATTCTGGCTGCAAGATTTGAACCCAAATATTCTTGCTCTGAGGTTGACAGTGCTAACAACTTAGCCAGCATACTACCCTATGTGCCTAGTTTTGGCAAAATGTTAATAAAGAACTAAAAAAAATTATTACTACTATTACTACTACACCAGAAGCACAAAATACTTCCAAGTTGAACCCGAAACCAGCACATAACATATTCTAACCTTTTATTATATATTTCTAGTAACAAGAAGGCCATAAATCACATACCACTGCTTAATAACAGCTGAGGTAAATTTTTTACAGATTAAAAAATCCCTTAAATTAAATCCACAATTAAAGATATTTATCCTTGTCATATTAGTAAAATATCGCATCACTGTACAACTACCACATAAGGATCATGAGCATTTAAATGAACATAAATGTGGCAACATTTACACTTACGTGTTTAAACCTCCTGCTGATCTTCTGATGCCTGCATAAGATAAGAGCTATATGTTATTAACTGTCCTCAGCATAGGAAAAGGACAATAAAAGAATACAGTGATTCACACTGAAAGAGCTGGAAAGAGAGAGCACAGTCTAAATGGTGCCAGGCTCCACTCAAAACACTGCACAAAAGGATCCATGTCAGTGCAGGAGTGCAGAAAAACACAGTCACT
The DNA here is from genome assembly GCA_030014195.1 of Neosilurus mollespiculum. Taxonomy (NCBI): domain Eukaryota; kingdom Metazoa; phylum Chordata; class Actinopteri; order Siluriformes; family Plotosidae; genus Neosilurus; species Neosilurus mollespiculum. Next base: position 34,426,492 of record JAQMYF010000012.1, on the reverse strand, counting down.
CCCACCAGACTATATATAAGCCTTCCACAACTACAACAGCAAAATGGTAACAACAGTAAGACTTCCAACCTGAACATTCACAAGTGTGGCTGGTTAAGGTCGCTCCTAAATAAAATCATCATAAAAATTCTTTGCCACAAAAGGTTCAAAGGGCAACCATAAACATACCTAACATAGAATAGTTGAACCAAGGAGCTTCTACTGGACTGAAAACTATCTAAACGACCTAAGTGATATGTGCAATAACATTAATAAAAGATAAAGACTCTAGGAATTTTAAGTACCCTTGTACTTTCAGTCACTGCACATGACCACTAGTGACATTGGCCCTCATTTCCCACTGTGGTTTTTAGTGAGGTACAGGCTACACAGCAAAGCTTAACCATTTAACTTCTCAGCTTATTATTCAGCTATTCATATTATTCAATGACTGCAATTAAACTAAATAATGTAAATGCAATATTGATCTGTTTGGGTCTGGTTATGCGGAAGTGTAATGGGATAAATATCTGAAAACAAAAGTCACACATGGTGTGATTTGACCAGGACATGTATATAGTACATTCTATGAGATGTTATGACTACAATAGCAGGAGCAGCACATGCCAGGGAACCTTTGAAGTGGCAACAGTGGTACAGCTGGATGGACCTGCTAGAAAAGCATGAACTTCACATACCGTGCCAATGAAAAATCAGGTACTCAATAGTGGCAGCATTCTGAAACCCAATAACATTTCTTTTCAAAAGAAACGAAACTCATCAATTCACTATGACAAAGTGACTCCCAAACTCTGGCCTAATATCTGATAATATCTATCAGAAATTCAGCCACTCAGATATGAACATCATGATAAAATTTTGTGGCTGTTGGGTTTTCAGCAGTAAAATCAACACAACAGGTGCACTGAAGTGAATTAAACAAGGTGTATCATAGAGATTTATTGCTCCAATAAAAGTGGTGAGAAGGAAAGAAATTTCTTTCCATTTCATAGTTCGTAACAAAGTGCTCACTAGGTGTTTGGAGTCGAAATTTCAGGAAGAATTTACATCAGCGTGGATTACATAAATTTATTCTGGTAAAAGCTCAACACTTCCCTGGGGAATGAATTCAGAATAAAGAAAAGCTTTCTGTCCAGAATCCCATGGGCCTGACTGTGGATTCACATGATCAGCTCATGAGAAAGACACAAATAAAAATGAACTTAAATAGAGTGTTGTACTCCTTCTCTGTCATATACACAAAACTCTGTTTCATACTTTTGATGAGCTTTGTTGATGGTGAAAAGGGAGCTAATTAGATTTAAAATAAATAAATAAATAATATCATAGAAATTCTTCAGAACAATACATTCTCTACCACCTGTGTGTGTGTGTGTGTGTGTGTGTGTGTGTGTGTGTGTGTGTGTGTGTGTTTCCAGTCAAAACAATGTAAAATATATTTTTTTCCCTTATAAAAGAAAACCATGGAAATTTTCTCTGCAGTGTAATGGTTCCTAGACTTTACCATTTTACATGCTGCTCTATTGATAATCTCTGGTTTAATTCACTGCACTATAGCTATTTATTATACTTACTTGCACTAATATTTTTTATAATTATTAATTACAGTATATGTTTATTTACAGTCATTATAGTTATTAATGGATTATATGTTTATTTTATTAGTATATTGCATATTTGTAGTAGAGCTTACTGTCTGTTGTAAGATGCTGGTCAGGAGGAAGATTTTGTTCATGAGGAAACATGCAATGACAATAAATGAACCTTGAACCTTGAACCATGTAAGCATATTCAATGGGGGGTGTTGGTTTTCAGTCCATTGTCTAAAATTTTCCTAATTAGCAAAAAGAAGTCACAAAGGGGAAACCGTGGTATAAACTTACATTCAGACTCATAAAGGTGCAAGTATTTTATAATAGCTATATAACTCATTTCTGTCTAATTTCTTGACTATGCAGTCATAGGTAGAACAGATGGATGTCCAAACCACCAAAGCCCATGCAAATACTCTATCTATGTACAAGACACACAGACAGCTTGTAAGGGTGAGGCAAACTATTCACTTGTGAATGATATGAATGTATGGTTTTCAAGTTTAAGAAGTAGTGTCATTACTAGTACTCTAGTGACACAAACACACATAGTGTTTGTAAGGAATGCTATTCTTTTACACACTTTTATACAATCAATCCTAAACCAGCCCTGTCAGGCAATGTGAGGTGAGGATAAGCAGGAACATTATTTAATAAGATGAAACACTTACATTCACAACAACTTTTGTATGTGTGCACACATACTGTACTGTATATTAGCACCACTGGCTGAACTATTAAGACGTATCTACTCATTAACATTCACTAGGTCAATAATTATCTACAGTTACTAAAACAGCACTCAAAATTTCCACTTATTATCAGTCATTCTTTTTCAAAATGACCTCATTCTACCTCAATACTCACATCTTGTCTATGCATAAAGACAAAGTTGTGAAGTTACTAAGGTCCCTGAAGGATGATTATTTCAAGGTTGCTGTTCATGCGGCACAACACCTAACCCACACACAACCCAAACCCCCACTGCCTTGTGTGCCCATTTATAGCACAACCTATTCACCACTGTTTCTTGTCTTTCAAAATTATGAAATGCATAACTCCATCAGTGCCCTTGTGATAGTAACGACCATACAAAACTACACACCCAAAGAGCAAACACTGCATTCATCAAGTCATCTGCCCTTCCTTTTGGCTCAAGTATCAAATTTCAATAGTTTGAATGCCGCAGAAGTGAGAGTGCAGACATAAAACGATTTGAAAATCAAATGAAGACAACCGGGTCACAGAAAAGACGTAAAATGCTAAAGCACTGATAAAAGCTCACCTGAAGCAACAGTGGATAAAAATGACATAATGCTTTATAAAGATGATGTGTTGCTGCTGAGTTTCAATTGTAGTTGTGTAGTCACATAATAAAATTTTTTATACCAAACTCATTTAGTAATATTTCATAAGAAATATTAAAATTGCATAAAATATATGCTAACAATTTAATGTTTGATGTATTATCAGAAATTTTTAACAGTTAGCTTAAAAATAAAAGTAAATCCAAAGCAAAATAGTAATAATAATAATAATAATAATAATTGTAATATGAATATGGATTAAAATATGAGTATGAATATACTTATATGCATATATGAGAATACTAATAAATATTAAATATAAGATATAATACAGAATATGTTCTGATAATATTTGAATTATTTTAGTAGTCATATAAAAAAACATATATTTGATGTTCTGATATCTGATATTCTGTACATCATGGCTGTATTTTTATTGAAAAGAAAAAACATAACAAGCACTTTGTGTACAGCACAACACTTACTCTAGCACAAAGATCAAACTGCAAAGTGTTCCCTGTTGTTATATGAAACAGCTATGAAGGCCTCTAAACTACTATTCAGTATTAATATGATTTGACATTTCACCAAGATGTGTTTAGTCCATAGTACAGTAAATCCCAATGACTTAAAATCACCATCAGACGATACTGTTTGAAAGCACCACTTAAACCATATTTAAAATGATTTTAAGGCTTTTAACTCAATATAACTACATGTCATGTAAATGTAGTAAATATTAAAGAGTTATCTTGATGTACCTCTGAAATAATTCAGCTACTCTATTTACCTTAAAGCACATTCATCAATTAATACTATAAATGATTTAGCAAATACACAAAAACGAACAGCAAAGTGTGCTATTCTTATAAGTAAGTCTGCACCTGATGATGGGAGTTGTGTGAGGTGAAGAGGTTAAGTATTTCCCCACACATTAGCCATCTAATCAAGGCACCTTTTTTTTAATCTATATATAAAGTCACTAAACAAGTTGACACTGAACATATTGTATGTTGACATTGGAGTGACGCAAAACAAGGAGGAGCCCATATGCTGATGACTGGGAGCTGCATGTTCTGCCGAGACAACTGCTTTAATTGCTGTAATGAGTGATGAATCAATGTGTGTTTGTCTGCTTGCCTATCTGGACATTTACTTGTATTAACCTCTCCTTCTATTGCCACCAGGGTGTTTAGAAAGATCTTTCATTTAACTAACAAAGAACTGCCATCAATGCCATAGTACTAGTCCTCTGAGTGAATCAAAAACAAAAGTACCATCCATATGGATTCATTATGCACACTTATGAATGCTACATGCCTATATGGTTACGAATTCACAATATATTCATTCATAGTACACAACATATTCATTCATTACTATTACAATCATCCTGTAATTATTTGTTAAAAATAGATGATCTGAAAAGCAGAAGAACTTGTATAAGCTTCCCAGGCAGTCACATGCCCAGCCTATTTTTGTCCAAATACTTTAGGTTGCAGTTGAAGTGAGGTCATTGGCCAACATAAAAGGCTGTTGTTTCCAAGAACACAAATACAAACAAAACACGAAGATGGGAAAAGAAGACAAGCTAAAAAAACCAACAACAAGACACTAATCATGCCACTAGTCATGTCTTAGCCCAACTAAGTAAAAAAATGACCTTTCCATTCTATAAATAGAAGCAATACCCTGCCTGCACTGAAACAGACTTGTCAGTGGACAGACACAACACTACATACACAGAAACCACAGGGTGCAGATAAACCACAGCTGATCAGTGTGGTTGCTAGGGCTAGGAGGGTGTGGCTTAGTTACCATCATTAGCAAAGCTCACTCTGTTGTACCTCAGCTCACAGTTGTGCCATTGACCACACGTTCACTTGTGTGAGAAAATACAGACATGTATAGCTTATAATACTTACATGATGAATGATCTAATAATTCTCTTTATTATGAACTGAGCATTTTTAACATTAACATTGTTCCAAAGTCAAATCAGTGAGCTTGTGTCATGGTTATTACAAAGCCATTAGCAAGGGTCAATCTGTCACAGGAATTAATTCACAGGAAGCGCTAGCATTGCTTACCATAAACAAGTCAGCATTACTGCCATGGTAAGCATGTTAGTGTGGGACCACCCAGAGACACACCTGTGAAGAAACTGAACAGGTTGTTCAACATGCCATGTTTGTTTCACTCTGGTCTCAGGTGAGGAACTATTCTCTAACTCTGAACAGCTTCATGAAACACAGACAACAAAACAATGTGACCTTTTCAGGGAATCTCTAACCTCCTTCAGTCTATAACCTGCTGATATTTCATATCTGTGACCGTGACTGGCACTCACTTCCTTTTTGGTGCAATTATTATTATTATTTTTAATGAGCTAAATATAATTAAAAGCACTGCAACACCTTTACCTAAAGCCTACAGACTACTCACACAAGATGTCGACCCGATTATTGACTCAGTTAAATTTAAACTGAGGGTCAGCAGCACAAGATCATTTTACATGGGCATGTGGACAACACTGGCTATCTGTCAGTGTCAACATGATCTAAGCCATAGCAGGATTCAAATGTTTTCAACAATATCACAGCAGTGTCTTTCACAGCACTGGATCAAAACTAGTAGATATTTTAAAGAAACTCATTAAAACTACATTTACCTGACAGTTGCACTTTTGTATATATCCTACAAGTCCTCAGGATGAAAAAAAATCAAGGCTTCTTTTAGTCCAGGCACAAGCCTTAAGAAGGATGTTGACGCTGTCCTGTCAACAAGGAATATGTGCCAAATGCCTAAGTCAGGCTGCAATCATACAGGAATTCTGCGAGCACACAGTTCAGAAATCATTGCATCCAAAGTTCAGAGCTTCTGTGAGCTCATCTGGGGGTGGAGAGGAACTACCTCAGGTAGCAAATAAAATGACATTAGAGAAAGAAGGCAGGGTTTGCTCTGTCTGTGACAGATGTGTGGAAGGAGGAGCCTGGTCTTTGAGCAGAGCTGAGAGGTTGTCTCATCACAAGTCTCACAAAGTCTCCTCCTACAGTCATGCAAGGCCCTCAAACTCACATGAACAGCCTGCCTTCCAGACACACAGACAAAGTCATGCATGTTTACTGTTTTTTCACACCCAGAAACTATCATTCCACATTGCCATGACATACTTGTAGCCTCAGCAGGGGGTGGATTATTTTGGTGACTGTTGTTGATACGTGAACAGGTGACTGATATGTAAACTATTTCCCTCCTAGCAATTTTTCCATTGCGGAGAGAGAGGGTTTGCATGCGTTACAAATCCTGTTTCAGTTGGCTGAACACATGAAATGTATGTATACTCAACGCAGTACGTTGCGTTCACGCTATAGACATAACATTAGATCTGCGTGTTTAATTATGTTTTGATTTTGTTTTACATTATCTGTGCAAGTCTGTCAGGATGGCATTTAAATAAGTACAGGGTGCTTTGGGTGTTTTAACTCATTAGCATAGATTCAGGAAGAAATGGTAGGGTCATGTGACCATGGAAGTGTAAAGTTAGGTGTCATCAAACTCTTCAGTCTAACTCAGATCAAGCCTCTCATGAGAAAGTGGTATGAACTAGAGGAGTTTGCGGCATACTTTTTAAAAGCATACACCTTAAGGAGTTCTGACTTATCCCATTTGCTTCTACTGAAAACCTGAACAATCATGCTCCAAGAGTGTAAGTTTTTTTTTCTCATTTTATTTAGGGAATACTACATAGTAAGGCAAGAGAAAGATAATTGCCTGCAGACTAAGAGCTTACCTCGTTACTAGACACCCCTCCTTCCCCTGTACCCACACTCACAGATTACCTTTGCCTCATCAGTCTCCAGGGAAACCATTACCGAAGCAGCCATGAGTATATTCAGCAATATTCTTTACTTTATTTTAAGTTTTACAGTTTAATACCCAGGTAATTTTGTGGTGAGGCAATACAGGACCAATCAGTTGAAAAGTGTAGTTCATGTAGATTGATCAGACCAAACACAGTAAAACAAAGCATTAAGTGCAGTTAAAGGGGAAAGTCCAGTTAGAAACCAACTGCTCAAGCAAGGGCTCTCACTACTCATTACACGTGGACTTCATATTCTTAACCACAGAAATTATAAAAAGCAGGGAGTGTATGATCAGTTGAAAAGTGTAGTTCATGTAGATTGATCAGACCAAACACAGTAAAACAAAGCATTAAGTGCAGTTAAAGGGGAAAGTCCAGTTAGAAACCAACTGCTCAAGCAAGGGCTCTCACTACTCATTACACGTGGACTTCATATTCTTAACCACAGAAATTATAAAAAGCAGGAAGTGTATGCAACCATTGTACAATTATTATTTTTGCTTGCATCTGTCCTTAATATTTTCTAAAAATTTTCTAATCCAGTTCGGTTAATCCCCAAAATAAACAATTTAAACCACAGCAACCGTTACCGCGGCACAGCGCCATAGTGATTGGTATGTCTGCCTCATAGCAAGAAGGTCCTTGGTTTGAGTCCCGGGCTCAGTCATTTCTGTGTGGAGTTTGTGTGTGTTTCCTTTAAGTACTCCAGTTTCCTCCCACAGTCCAAAGAAATGCACATTAGGCTAATTGCCTGTTTCAAATTGCCCCCAGGTGTAAGGGTAAATGGTTGTGTGTGTGTTTTTCCCTGCAGTGGCCTTGCAAGCTGTTCAGGGTGTACCCCGTCCTCACCCAGTGTAATAATGTGTGATAAAATGAATGATAAATTATACTCAAAATAAGGGAATTCCCAATTGCACCTATTTTATTCATGACATTTCTACAGTGGACATGGATACATAGAAGGAAAGGATGTAATTAACAGTGTAACAGGGACTGTTACAAATATGCATATTCGAACCCCTCATTTAAGACGGACTATTTACATTTGTGGCATTTGGCAGACGCCCTTATCTACATCAACTTGCATTTTTATCTCCTTATACAACTGAGCACAACAGTGGCAGCTTGGTGGTACTGGGACTTGAACCCCTAACCTTCTGATTAGGAACCCAGAGCCTTAACCACTGAGCCACCACTGCCCCACAAAACAGGCTTGGCATCTGAAAAGTTCTGCTAAGAAAATAACTAAAAGTCAGCTGTATTTTTAAAAAAAAATGCAGAGATAATAATCCTGGATGGGGGAAAACACATGCTCACTTTGTAGACAGAAAATATAATTCTGTGAAAAATTCTGAGTCCATCAAGCAATTATAATCCACACAGGAATGTAGTCCATTGAAAAGTAATAATTAAGTGGTTACCTTTTTGAGTGAAGTGTAAATAATTTTAATTGTTAACAGAAGTGACTCGTTATCGCCTCATGGGGCTCAAATGTCCCTCCTGATGATGACAAGATCTGAAAATCCAAGTACATCAAAACCCGTACCTGAATGCCAAACCACAATGAAACTACTTTAAATGTGTATCCTCCGTCATCATGTTATATTATCCTAGCTAATGAAAAGGAACATGCTTGTATTAGCTAGTGATCTAACACTTTGGTGATTATGTGTAATTATAAGCACAATAAAATTCCACTCTCAAATAATAATAAATGGGTGATGGTATTTTTATGGGGTAAACACATCTGGTGGTCTGTGGGGGAAAATCTATTAAAATAATCCCTTTTGCCAGTGGCGAGACTTGATTCAGATATATCCACCCAGCTCAATTATAGCCTGTTTACAGAGCTCAGAACCATGTGCAATCATCTCTCAGCTCAACCTCAATGTAAAGACTATGCAGGATCACTTCTAATGTGGTCCAGAACTATACCACATAAGTGTAGGTTTCCTCTCCAGAATTTTGAAAACGAGGATCAGCTATGTGATGGGACAGAGAGGAAACCCACAGCTCTGGCATTTGCTGGAAGATAGAACCCTCTACCATGGAAACCTGGTCCACAGACAGACTGAACCAAACCCATGAATAATGTGACAGCGCGAATGTCAAATCGATAAATTAAAATAAGCAAAAATGCCACTTTTACCATAAGAAACCTTTTTCAAGAGTTATAGCTTATGAATGTAAATGATATGACAGTAATGGTTATTATATGATTTCAAAGGCCTGAATATAGGGGAAAATACATTCCATCAGTCATAAACACATAAAGACCGAGCTCTGTGTTCACTGTACATTTTTGTTTGAGTTCTAGATCTCAACATAGAGCCATTCAAATAAATGTTTAGTACAATCATGATATACTCTAAGTTGGGTATGTTTTTGAATGTTTTCTTTAGCATGCCTGTGTGGGGAAATTTTAATTCCCAGTAGAAAGTTTATACTTAGTATATTTCAGGTTTGGAACTATCTCACGGACATACCACTGTAAATGCTTTTTGGCCTTGGAGAAGATTATCCAGGTTTACCTTGGTAAATATCCTGCTGTTTTAAAGAGTAATGAGCCCAAATAAGATTACATGCTTTGCCACAATTTGGGCATGACCCAGGACCTTGGACCATTTATATTCTTTAGAAAAACTCAAACAATTGATTTTTATTTTATTTCATTTTTTTAAATAAACACAGTTGTTTATTCCATGGAAAACAGCTCAGTCATATATACATGCTTTTGCTTTTCAAACATCATCCTTTCGAGTATTTTTATTACATTTCCTTAATAATCAAATTGATAGAAATATAGTAGAGATATATAATACAGAATGTGATATTTGTACATATTTATGAGCTTAGTGTTAAACTGGTTAAATTACATACTTTAAGAGCACTGATGGAACGAACAGGGTGTGTTCGGTTGTGTAATTATGCTTGCACGTAAAAAATGCAATAAAAAAACAGGAACTCACCAGGCCAGCAGTAGGTGTGGAAAGTCTGTTAATGCTCTTGATTATGCCTTACTTGATCTTGTTAACTAGACTGGAAAGAAGGAAAGAATGAGCACATCTCATACTGATGTACTGTAAAGTGCATCTGAATATGTTTATGACCTCTTTTAATGTTTAACATCTGCCTTTCCCTTACAAAACTATCTAATTTAAAAAGCAAGCTGAGCTTTCATTATAAGTTTTGTCCAATGTTTATGCATGTTAGTATTAAACAGATATCTGAAGACTATTTTACTGTAAACATCTGAATCTAGGGGCAGTGGTGGCCCGATGGTAGGGTGCTGGATTACTGATCCGAATGTTGGGGGTTCAAGCAGCACTATCACCGATTTGTCACTGCTGCCCCCAGTGCAGCTAACTGGGTTATCAAAGGACAGTCATGTCTCTCACTGTCTGTGGTGAGAGGCATGTAAAAGAACCATTGCTGACTTTCGTCAAGAGTACGCTGCATTGCCGCCAGTGTGTATCTGCCCTGCGAAGGCCTGGCGAGCTGTCCAGGGTGTACTCTGCCCTTGCCCATAGTCGGCTGAGATGGGCACCTGCCTCCCCACAACCCGAATTGGGATTAAGTGGTTCAGAAAATGAATGACTGAATGAATTTGAATCTAAAAAACAGTACAACATTCTTTATCAAAATATCAATTTAAATACTTAGTTCTCAATGCAGTATGTACTATACAGTACACCATATCTTTATTCTCATACATCACAACATAGGTGACATCTCACCATTCATGCAGAACTTTAATATAGATCATGAGTTTTGAGTTTTCCTGGAGGAAACCCATGCAAGCATGGGGAGAACATGAAAACTACACAGAAACGCTTGTGTATCGAACCCAGGAACTTCTTGCTGTGAGGCAGATGTGCAAACCACTGTGCCACCGAAAGTTTCAATTCTTTACTAAAATTTGTTTACTATGTAAAGCTGGTTTGTGATTATGTCAATTGTTAAAAAGTGCTATAAAAATACAACTGAATTGAATCGAAATGAATTGAAATTGAATATCAGTATTCTGTTATGTAACACAGCCGTTACTGACTCATGACTATAATCAAGCAGCAGAACATGTGCCACAAGAGGTTTCAGGAGGGAGTAGTGAGCAGTTGAGATGTAAAAACTGCACTCATCAGGATGCTGACTCAAAGACGTGACACCAGGATGTCGATCAAGAAATGCTGCTGCCTACACATCATCCCAAAAACACTCTGTCACGTACAGAAACTGAGCTGTAAACCCTGAGCTAGCACTTGCCCTGACAGCACTCACCTTCACTTAACAGCTAAGCTTCGCTCACATTCTATGGCATTCAGATTTCTGAGGGCAATGACCATGAAACACTTAAACACCAGCTCTCCTTCACACACGTCCCCATCAGCACTGATACTATCAATACTGTGCATGTTTCCTAATGTTATGCTCAACTGTGTATAATTCCTATGGCCTAAAATTGGTTCCTTTTAATGCCCTAACCTAGAATTACTGGAATGGGTAGAGCCATTTTCAGTGTAACAGCAACATTCAGTTATTTAGCCAACACCTCAAAAACAATACAACACCCAGTAAAAACATGCATTTTTACCATTGTCTCAACAGCTTGTTCTACGTCAGCTCTGGTGCAATCTTCAGTCATTCCTGAACTTGATGCAAAACAAGAGATACAATCTTGACTTGAACTGAGAGAATAGACACATAATAGGATACTGCCAGGGAGACTTAATTCATACAAGAAACTGTAAAACGTTCTATGCATTACACTAAAATAACTAGTTCTCACAGTATTACTTACCAGTAGAAAAGAAGTCCATTCTGGAGAGAAATACGGAAGTCTCTGCTCCCAAATCTCGTCTCAGTGACCGCCTGTACAGTCAGAACAAACACAGGAAGCTGCAGTAGGTGAGAAGGTAAGATGTGCAATAGGAACAATTTTCCAGACTTTGTGCTGCTATCCTAAACTGACCTTCCCAACAACACAATGTAGTCTCTAGAGTAGAGGCTTGGCTCACTTGATTCACCTCACTTTTCTGCCAGACCTACTGCAAACATGGTAAGAGCCCAGCAGCCAAACCACAGAGAACAAGAACATTTATAAAGAATGTGACAATACAAAATAGAGCGCTAGCCTCATGCCTTTGCAGTGATCTTAAGCAAGTGATGCAGGATATGGCCAGACGCTCTACTGTAGTTTATACACAAGAGAAAATGTGTATATGTTAGGAAAGGATAGGAAATATGTTGTTTTTACCCCCACATTTACAGTGTGTTCTCTGAGCAACTGTTTTACAGCTCTACTACAGAGTGTGAGAATGTTTTGTCTTATCAAGAAGATAGGAGATACCTTTTTGCTTTCCTACTAGGGGCAAAGGTTTTATGATCTTTCAATCCAATAGGAATGGTACATGTTTTCGCACTACTGTCGATAAGAATAAATATGAAATGAATGAATGCCTCACACAATTAGCTGCTGAACCGTTTAATCCTATTAGGGTCACAGGGATGCTGGCACCTATCTCAGCCAACACTGGGTGATAGCGACGTACACCCTGAACAGCTTACCAGACCATCGCAGGGTCAACACACACAACCGTGCATACTCATATTCACACCTATGGACAATTTGTTGCAGTCTATTTTGCATCTTTATAACTGTGGGAGGAAACTTGAGTACCCGGAAAAATCCACACATGCATGGGGAGAAATGCAAATCCACACAGAAATGCCTGAGCCCCGGACTCAAAATCCTCTGCCACCGTACCACCCTGGATGCATGCCTGCCTTGTGCAATTAATCCAGGAAACTCTCAGTGTAAGATGTAAAAACATATAGACTTGAACTTATTTTCATTACCAATAGAAAATTATATGTACTTAGAAAAATAGAAAAAGTGACCGTAAACTGTTATAAAAATAATAATGCTGATTAAAAATCTACCATTAACTATCGCATGAAATCAAATGGTAATGATAGTCAGGACACCTCAGTGTGTGAAACAAGTAAAACTGGCTAAGCTAGGATCAACGGGTGCTGGCAAAAAATCCAGAGACTGGTTTTCTGTTGCTGTTCTCATCCAATAGATCAGAGATGTCCAATCTTATCTTACAATCCATGCATGAACAAATCTTTGTTTCCAAACCATTGCTTGGCAGGTGTGGCCCCTGCATGGTTGGATTGAACCTGCAGCTATACAGGTACTTTATGAACGATATTATGAACCACCCACTACGACAAAGAACACATGGCACATTTTCCGGAGAAAAAAAAAGAAAAAGAAAATTAACACTGTACGCCATAATGGTGTGCTTCAGGTGTGCTGGGATGAAAAGAACAAGAATGCTGCTTCTCTTGGTTTATTGTAAAAGTTACTCTAACAAAGCTGAGCATTTGCTGAAATATATTTCTTTGAAACATTTTCTCTGAGTATATATTAATGGTATTAATAAATAGGCTATGGAGTTTGAGAGGAGGTTCCTTGAAACCCCATGTCATTATTCAGGTATTTTTCTTAAGGCATGTAATCCAATGACTACTACTGTGAGACTAATCAGAAAAGAATCTAGACTTACTGATAGATCCCACAGAGTAAAATGGGTTAAGCAAAAACAGTGTTATTATCACTCATATAATTGGTAATTAGAGATTCTAATCATTGCTTGTTATGTGAAACATAGCCAACTGTACCCAGCTACACGTCCTGGCCTTTGGCTGTGGAATGGTTTTAAAAACACTGTGCAGTGTCACAACATTTATTTTGATCCAGAGTTACATTGCATTGCATTTTGTACTGTGATCTTGTATGGCTAACATGACAAGTTGAACCACTCCATAAAGTTTTCTCAAACATACTGTATCCGAAAGACTTTCAATAGGGTTAAGGTCATCTGTGGTGGCTGATTGATGATTCCTCACTGCACCCTGAACCACTATCTCACTAAATGAGCATGAACTTGAACTGCCTGCACCACCAAGTAAGAAAGACCCATTGATGAGTTAACAGGTCATTCAATAAATTCAGGTTGTCAGCTGAATTCATTCACTTTTTTGCCAAATAATGTTGCTGAGCCTAGACCTGACCAATTAAAACAACCCCAGAACAAAACACAACTTCCAGAGGTTTGTTGTATTGGCAATTATAAATGATGGGTGCATCACTTCATGTGCTTTTATTTTTTCCTTTACACACCCATCGCTCTGGAACTGCACAAATCTGGACTCATCATATGACCTTTTTTCATTGCTCCAGAGTATGATCTTTATTTGCTCATTCATTTTCTAAACAGCTTAGTCCTCATTAGGGTCGCGGGGAGACTTTCACCTATCTCAGCCGATTCTGGGTGACAGTTCACCCTATCCTTTATGGCTTTTTTTATAATTAAGATTTAGGAACTGCCTAAAGGTTGAGCTCCTGATAAATATCTCTACTGATAGGTGTCCGAGGCTGGTGTTATGAGAGTTCTGCAGCTCCTTTACGGGCCAAGTCAACTTCGGCCTTGAAGGAAATAAATAATTTCATCTCCTCTGTATTTTAAATACTCATAGAATGTACTAGAGAGGGTGCAGTCATACTAAACCAGCATTATTACATCTTAAATATTCGGACACTGCCTTATTTTCATAACCCTAACACTATCCTGTCTGTGTTCATGTGTGGAGGGTGGGGGTGCTGACAAGCACAAAGAACTAATTACATCATCACAAAGAGAACCAATCAGAACACCATAAGCTATCAAATGTCTATACTTCCAGCATGCACCTGTGCTGTCTGAGACCCAAAATTAAATCATTTCAGTTGTAAGTGTTTAATGGTTAATTAAAAATATGACATTGCAGGGAATCTGGAGTCTATAGGATAAAGCAGTTCGGCATTCATCACAGTTCTTTAAGTCACGGACAGAACTCGGTACGTTTTTGCACTAAACATGGATGGAAAGCTTTATGAGGACGCTCCATACTTATTGTGACCTTTAGATTTGTGATTGCTTTCAGCTTTGTTATTGTGCTGTATGTATATATATATATATATATATATATATATATACACTGTGTTAATCGTGCAAGGGAACCCTTAGCAAAAAGTAGTTCTTCAAGTTATTTAAGTGTACTACAAGTATACTAATTTTATACTAAAACTGATACAGTCCACTTGAAGTTTACTTATTATATACTATGTTTTATGTATTTCAGAATAGTTATTCTATATATTGAAGTATACTCAGTTTATACTGAATAGTATAAAGAAAAGTCTAAGTACATCAATACTACAAGCTACACTTGTACTAAGTATATGTTCTGTAGTATACTTGGTATACTTATACTCAAGTATACTTAAGAAAATAAACTTCAAGTATACCACTTTTTGCTAAGGGAAATTATTATTTAACCCATTCAAAGTGAGCATTCACACTCAGAGCAGTGGGCTGCCACGCACTGCAGCGCCCAGAGAGCAGTCGGTGGTTAGGTGCCTCGCTCTTTGCCTCAACAAAGCCTAAAAAAGTCAACGGGACTCATCAGTGATTCCCACCATGGAAATCTTTAGTCAAAGGCGAAAGAATTATACATGAATGACGAGAAACCTGCCAAACAGTGACTTTTTTCCCAAGACAGTGCACCACCAATCCCATCACTGAGGCAAGACAAGAATGACTCTACTGAAGGAATGTAGGCATGTCACAGACTACCCTTTCCTTTCACACGTGCACTTGCATACATGTGCACACTCATTAACAGCTCTGTTAGGTGGCTCCTCCCAACTAACCTGTTAATCATTTAATAGGGAAGCCCAATCTCCACAACCTTTCTAGAGAGACAACACCAGGCTGCTGTAAAACACTTCTGCCAGAGAACACCGCCCATTACAATGAACCTATGCAGTACAAACAAAAGCCAGAGGTCACATTAAATGCATTCAGTTTCACCCATCATGAAATAAGAGCAAAAAGCCAGTGTTCAACCAGTCAAAGTCAATGCCATATGGTTTATTCATGTCACATGGGTTAATGGTTCGTGTCCCAGGCTTGATAAGAGCAATTCTGTGTTTAGTTTGCATGCTCTGTGCTTGCTTGGGTTTCCTCCAGGTACCCTTGTTTTCTCCCACAGTCCAAAGACATGCACATTAAGCTTATGGACTATTCCATATTGACCCAGGTGTGAAAGTGAGTGTAAATGGTTATGTGCGTGTTATATGTTATATATTTGTACAAAGCACTGCTGCTTTGTACAAATATTTAGTAGGGCAGTGTGTCACCTCCAACCAAGTTTCAGTTTCATAAAGTACCGTGTAAATATCTACTCTCCCTCCTACTGTCCTGCACATGATTAGTGTTTTAAGAATTTTCATATCTGAACCATACAAACTCGACACAACACATCTGTTAAACAGCATGTTTTTTCTACAACCCTAAGAGCTCCTACAAACTTTATAGAATAACAGGCCTGTTCTCCACCATATGGACGCTACTGCAGAAATAATGTTTTCCAAAAAGAGTTAGTGTTCTTCTCCCAGGTTTACTATGTTGATCATATTAGCGCGCCATCTAGTGGAAGTGGAAAAAAATCACTTTATAACAGCAGCATGGTTGTCTATTTGAGTCTTGAAGAAAATAAGGATGTGTCCAACAAAACGTATTTTGTACTAGATGTCATACATTTAAGGCATTTTTCAGACACCCTTATCCAGAGCCACATATCTTTTTATCTCATTTATACAACTGAGCAGTTGAGGGTTAAGGGCCTTGCTCAAAGGCCTAACAGTGTAAGCGGGGCACTACTGGGGCTTGAACCCCATACAGTTTAATCAGTAAGCCAGAACCTTAACCACTGAGCCACCCCTTCCCCTATAAACAGTGCATATGCATTCATTCATTAATTTTCTAAACTGCTTAATCCTAATTAGGGTCACAGGGAGGCTGGCACCCGTCTCAGCCAACTCTGGGTGAGGGCAGAGTACACCCTGGACAGCTCGCCAGGCCATCGCAGGCCAATCCAATGGCCTCTTTATGAATGAGAGCAATGGTTCTTTTACATGCCTCTCACCACAGAGAGTGAGAGACATGGCGGGTCTTTGATAACCCAGTTAGCTGCACTGGGACAGCAGTGAAAACTTAGTGATAGTGGGGCTTGAATCCCAGAATCAGTAAGCCAGCTCCCTACCACTGGGTCACCCCTGCCCTTCAGTTAATGTTCATACCAAAAATCTGCCAGAATTAGGAAAAATAGTGGTATGGTTGCTGCTGCCAGACTTGCTTGCTTGAGCATTTCAGAAACTCGAACATGGGATCTTGTGGGTGTTTTATGGTGAAAACATTCATTGAACAGCAATTTTGTGGGTGGAAATAAGATACTGATTGTGGGTTGATGAGAGAAAGGTGAGAGGAGAATGGCCAGACAGGTTTGAATTGACAGACAGGCTACAGTAACTCAAGCTACTACTCTTCATCGCCATAGTGATTTCAGAATACACAACACATGAAAACTTGAGACATATGGGTAACACCAGCAGCAGATCTCATCAGATTCACCCCTGTAGCTACATTTGGCACCAGCTAACACAAACTGAACAGTTAGACTGTAAAAAGTCCACAATAATGCCTTTACAATTAGTTATAATAGTAAACACCAACATAGAGGAAAAATTGATCTGACAAATTGTGAATTCAACATTTACAAAGAGCTTAACCTTTAATATAATGTTGTGCATCAGAAGAAACACCATCTGTCATGAGCATGTTTTAAACACAGGATTCATTCCTTTGTTGTGCACTGTTTCGAGTAACCACTACCTAACTCCGGTGGTCTAATTTAAATTTAATGTGTCAGTATAAAGGACACAGCGGAAAAGGCAAAGTTATAATTCATGTAGTAATTGAAGATTTAAAAAAAAAAAAAAAGCCTACCAATGCGTGCAAGGAGACATTTGTTATCATTTCTGTTTCATTCACAACCAAATCTGAAAATATTCGCAGCAAAATATTAGTAAATAACCATTTGATCAAGGATGTAATCCACCATGTAGAAATGTAAACATTCTAACATTTGTGAATGGCTGGCAGTTTCTTCTTAAGTAAACAGAAAGTAGGCGGGTGTATTAGGCTTTGGAGAGAGCCACGACAGTGAAGCGGAGTTCTTGGGGATCACGTGCCATGAATTTCTTACAGACCTCAGCAGCATCCTGCAAACAAACAGATAATTTCCCTCAAAGTCCTACATTATAATCATCAAAATTCTCACTCAACAACACAAACAAATGAACAGCTTATCTTAATGCTATTGAAATAGCTACATAAGTTTCTGATATAAAAATCAGAGTTTCACAGGAAGCATATATAAAGACATATTTACCTCAAGGAAGCTGTCCTCTGTAGTGTTCCCATGAACTATTGGAAAGGGTTTCCGGCCATCTGCAAAGGAGCCAAGAGATCGCTTAAAGTCTTCACAATTACAATTTGTATAATAATGCAATAGGAAAGACACAGTTGTGGAGTGTTTGGTGATGAGATCTGACCTATATACATACATATAATCGATTACTTACCCAGCTCATATAAATGTCCTCCAACATTCACAAAGGCAATAAAATGTAAATCCACCTTTTCATCAACACTTGGAGCCTGTTTGAAAAGTAGGAATGACAAGAACAATTCTTCTCAGATGTTTTAAAAAACTGCCTATAGGCATAATGATACATAAATGCACCTGCCTTATATTCACAGCTATTCCTACTAAAGCCCCATTCTCACAGGAAATGACAACCGATAAGCGAATAGCTTTGCCTCTGAACTGCACGTGAAATTGCCCATTTTACACGCCCTATGGAAGCAAATAGGAAAAGATTTTGGGGAACTATGTGTTTGGCGGAATTAAATGGAATTGAACTGAGTACCTGCACAATTCGCATTGCCTGAGAAATTTTCTCCTCTCGCTGCTCCGATCATTAACTTTGCATGGTGACTTGTTGCTTGTCGCATCCTGTGCGAATGCGGCTTTAGTCTACAGTTGTTGTTTTTTATTAAAAGGGAAAACCTGTCTTAGGGTTTTACATAGAATATTTATTATATTAGAATATATTTTAAAGATGAAGAATTGACTTTTGTATATCTACTGTAGGTCTGGGTTATGCTGAGGTAGGGGATCATAGTTTTAATTTGTCCCAGTACAAAGTTAGTTTGACTGATCAGCGTTACACTATAATGTGTAGATGATGATGATGATGATAATGGGAATGGCCTTTGCTAGAATGATAAGATCTCCAACTACAGAATGGACCAGTGAATTTTTCAATGGGTATAAAAAGAAAGTAAAATCATACGTAACAGCTTTCAGAGCTCCATCCGACTGAACACCTGTATATTATTAGACTGATGTGTTGGATATCAATGGTGGTCAATCACCACCATCATCATCATCAAAACACCAATTGAGGGAATTCCTTTTGGAAGAAGTAGCTCTCTAGAGGAGTTCTAAACCTTTGTAAAATCAATGCCAAGATTCATTTGCAGCTGTCGTTAGGTTGTATAAGTTATCACTCATATATTTTATGTTTTACATTACATGTTGCTAATAGATGTCTTTGGTTACAACTTTAACTTGTAACGAAATTGAACTAACCTCTGTCTGCCCCTCCTGAGCACTTGACTCATGGGTCACACGGATACTCTGAAGAAGAAACAAATATATGTTTTTATATGTTTTAAAATAAAAGAAGAATAAAAAACAAACCTGACAATTCCAGCCACCAAACCTACAGGTTAATGAATTCAGTGTCTCTTACTATTATCTTTTTAACAGCACAATATTTATACAACCTCGTCTTTTTCCAGGAAGACTGCTTTCTCCTCTGGGCTCATCTTAGATGACTGAATAATGAACTTCTTCAGTGGTGAATCAGCCTCTGCAAAACAACAACCACCCATCATGTATAAAAAAATATTACAAATACTGTATAATGCCGAGTACCTATAATCTATAATCAGTTATTAAGTGATCTCATATAAATACAGTAAAAATAAATTAAATCTATTAATAATAATTGAACTACATTTTAATAGCTCAGGAAATAATCACTCACCAAACTCAAGACGTGTTTGGTTATTTGCTACTGCATGAATCAACCCTATTGTGCCACATGCATTCCCAATCGTTTGTTTCATGAAGTACACCTCTGATGACACGTCCTGTCCCTGCGCCTTAATCTTTGCTTCCTCCTCTAGTCTAAATGACTCGTACTATGAAAACAAACAAGAAACAAAGTAAAAGAGATTAACGTTTTCATTTTTATTAATTTTTATCCGTCATCAACCCAGACACTTTAAATGACACCAACTTACAATGGTAACTTTCAAGTGGTCAGTGTGTATACACCATGGCAAATTCTAAATATATTTCTGTGTGTTTAATATACAAAAAGTCAGGAGAAAGCATCATTTGCAGATTTATTTGGTATATCATATCCTGAAGCACAGAATTAAAGTGGAACATTATGACAGTGCTGCTCTTTCAATCACATGCAGATCTCCCAAAATTTTAAACATGAGGGTGAGAAGATTTAGAATAGTTTCTGGACATTTTGCTGCATTTCGTTCGATTTCATTGACTTGTGTAAGTTTTCTGAGAGCTTATTAACCCTTAGGAGACGATGGACGCACCGGCACGTATAAATCACATGGTCAATTTAAGATGACGTAGCAGGAAAATGCGGTCTTGCTGAGTCTCAGTTTCAACTTGTGGGCAGTCTGGAGGTAAATGCTACCATCAAGTGGACAACGGAAGGAGTAACACACCCAGTGCTAAATTTGTATCATTTTTAATTTATATTTAATAATAATCTTTTTACATTTACAATTTATATTTGCATTCTAAGTTATAAAAAGGGTTTGTTAAACATGTTTGTGTTTTTCCACAGTAAAAAAAAAAAAAAAAAACTTTTTTCTACTTGGAAGTTGAGTTTTTTTGCTTAATTTTAGGTCCAATATGTTAATACAGTATGTAAAAGTAAAAAAGTAACTGTAAAGTCACACAGGTGAGGTTGTGCTGAAAAAATGA
This sequence comes from Neosilurus mollespiculum, assembly GCA_030014195.1. Lineage (NCBI taxonomy): Eukaryota > Metazoa > Chordata > Actinopteri > Siluriformes > Plotosidae > Neosilurus > Neosilurus mollespiculum. Next base: position 34,405,685 of record JAQMYF010000012.1, on the reverse strand, counting down.
CACCAAAAAAGGCAAGGTAAACAGTTTGTTTAGTAACAGGTCAAATATAAAGGTTAAATCAAAAATAGTCAAAAACGACCATTTATAACCTGGACCCTAAAGGGTTAAGGTTTATAGTATCAACAAACTAAAACACAAACGCAAACTGGAATATCTTCCTATTGTACTGCTCAGGTAATATAACACCCATTTGTCCTGAAGACGGACTATTCAACCTGTTTATCCTCCTGCCATGTGTGACATACATAAGGGTGATTTAGTGTATACAAATGCTCTGTGTATTCTTACAACTGCAATACTTTACAACAAGGGTAGAGGGACACCCATTCTGCAAAATGAAAAGTTGACCAATAGGTCCTATATTTCCCAAATCAGGTGAGGAAAATTGCAATATGGTTATATTTTGTTTTAAAAAAAATTATAAAAATGCTCAGCTGCCCACCCATCCATCCACCCATCACTACTTCAATTTGGCCACATGACATGGTTAACATGGTTGATTAGATAGCTTCATAAAAGAGCTGATGTACAGGTGTTGATCGGTAATTATTAACAGTTATATTTTCAAACCAGCACTCCTTCATTATGGTTCCTTAGGGTCGGTGTAGACTTCATCCTCAAAAATTTAATTAATAATAAGGGTTTTTGTAAATATCCTACAGTATGTGTTTGATATTTAATATGATTTGCCAAGTAGCTTATATGCTTATTTTCTTTTCTTCTTGTACACTATAATTAGGCCATGCTTCATTAATGCAGACCAACTGAAGTTTAAGCAAAATAATCTACACATCATCACTTTAGAATAATGGCAATTAAAAATATTTATTTTACTGTTTAATTGCCATATTGACACTCCATTTTGTTCTCTGGCCATTTGATCATGATTGATGGGTGAGTCATCAGTTGACAGCGAGTCATCATAATGTTCTCATGAAGCATGATCAGCTCTGCTGTAGACTGTGATACAATCCATATGAATGTGTATAAAATGTAACTATCAAAATATTAAAGGGAATATAAATATCACAGCTAAATATTCATTAGTGGGTATAAAATGTATATTTCTGACATCACTGCCCGAGCACTGCTGGCCTCTACTGCTGTACTTTGACATTCTGACCCAAATTCAGTTTGAATTTTTTTTACCATAAAATGACTAAGGCATCTCAAAGACCAGAATTGTCAGTGATCCATTCTGCTCTGTAATACAAGCGCAAATGTACAAATGTTATTTTTCCATCCACATAGCACACACACACACATATACTGTATTCGTATATACATATATCCTTTAAGTCACTATTACATAATTAAATAAACACAAAACCAAACACAAATAAATATGCTTATGAAATAATTATAACTTAATATTTATTTATAGATTTCTTTCAAAGTCCTTATTTCAGAGGACTTTTATTTTATAATGCCACACTAATTTATTTCAAGGGACATTTACTTACTAATGCCACATTTATTTTCTTACCTTTTTTTTTTTTGCCCCCATGTCTGACAAATAAGTGTGGGGCAAAAACATTTCTCATGTATTAAGAATCACTAAATATATATGAGCATGACAGTAGATTGTAGTTTACTTGCTATACTGGTGATCTGCTCTACTGAAGTGTTTACCCACACATGGACTTTACTTGGGTGGGGCGTCTGGGTATATTATTACTTTACAAAGCATCAAAGTGATCCAATTTTGCAAATAAGTGAGAAGACACTGGAAAGGACAACGTTATGACATAAATATTAATAAACGTAATTTACTGTATTGCTAAAAGGACTAAATGAAGAATTATGAAATAAAAGTCCCCTGAAATAAATAAAAGTGGTAAAAATGTCATGATTTTTTATGACATTTTCTATGGATGCATTTTATATTTAACATTTATTTCATAAGCATATTTATTTATTTAGGCCTTTTTTTATTATTTTATTGCCATTCACACTATTTCACTCCTCAGCGTTTAAGTTTTAATGCTAGTGCTTAGTAGGGAAACATGTTTTTTGTTTCTTTTCCGACATTACTTAGCACAAAATTTGTTTTTTAGTTCTTCTCAGAAAAAGTCAATCGGCCATGTGTTCTCAGATGACCTACTGCTCACTGATTTCAAAACTGAATTTAGATATGATTTAAAAAAAAAAAAAAAAAAAAAAAAAAGCTGGTTTGTGTGCTTGCAAATTTCTTGCCATTCACCTTGGAATCCTGTCTTCCTTAAGCTGTTTTTCTTGATGTTGTATTTAAGTTCTTATTTTGTTTGTTAGTCACACTATGATTATTCTAGGGTGATGAAAGCTGCCAGAACGGGCACACCCAGCATCTACCACTATCACAACACATTTAAGGAAATTCATTTAGCTATTCCATCCTCCACCGTTTAATGTCAACTGAGGCCTGAAGTACTAGTTACAGACACATGCACACACACGTTGTGTTGGTATTTGGGTGGAGCAGAGTGCATGTATAATGAGTGGGCACCTATTTATAGTGTATATCGGTGTTGTCAACTGTAGGTCATATTCTAATGCATGCTGACATTTTATTAGTTTCACATTAGTTCCTGGATTTTTTTTTACTATACTCAGACTTAACTGATCCATCTGAATGTACACTGAAAATGCTCAATGCAGTTCAGCTGATGAGATCATCACTGTTAAAAGCCCCATGTTATTTTTTTAAACCCCTACATATCATCCTCATGTTTTTAAGATCCAAAAGAGTATTTAGATAGATAGATAGATATACATAGACACATACATTCATACATACATACATACACACACACACACACACTGTAAGGTGTCCTTTTTCTTGTTTGTTTTTAAAGCTCTTTCAGATAAGACCAAGGGTTTAAAGCTTCTGAAGAACTTCTGAAAAAAAAAAAAATCCCAACAACATTCATAAATTTAAAGTGTTGGCTATGGACTTTTCACTGGTTTCTGGTCAAATACCTTATTTAAATAAATTACCAAGTTAAGCAAGTTATTTAAATAAATAAGTTTACATTCTGTTCCTCACTTTTTAGGCACCCCATACCTCTCTGAACTACTGTACATTAACACTCCCATCTGTACTCTCAGGTCTTCCTCTTACATTCAGCTCACCGTGTTCTCTGCCATGGGCTCTAGAGCCTTCAATCCTTCTGCCCTCGCTTCCCTCCGTCAAGACATCCATAACAGTGACTCTTTTTCCACTTTCGATCCCGTCTTAAGACACATCTTGTCAAATTGCTTTTTGTCTCTTTTAATGTATAATGGCTTTATAGTGTTCTGTCACTGTGTAAACTGTTTGCCTCATTTTACTGTTATGTCTTGCTTTTGTTTTGTAAGGTGACCTTGAGTATTTTGAAAGCAGTCTAAAAGAAAAAGTATTATTATTATTAGCAAAGTTTCACGGAACTCCATATTTATGCAAACGTTGTAAAGCCATGAGCTCAATTTTGTCGTCGCATCCGTGCTCATGTGCCCACACAGGCAACCCAACGGGCGCACACGCCGCCAGCATTGAATGCACTTGCACTTCTCAAAAATGTCATTGTTTAGTCAGTGGTTTTTCTTCTTGAGGAGCAATAAGTTTTTAAATATCACTGAAAACACATTAAGTAATATTATGGCTTTTTCCTTACTGAAAATAAATGCAAACAGTGCCTAAACATTTATTATTACTATTTATATTATTATCATCATTAATATTACAGACAACAGAGATGTACCTTTTCCGTGACAGGGAAGAGGAGCAGAACAGCACACACAGGTTTTGGTACCAACGTAAGAAGTTCTGGGTCCAGACCATACACATCTCCAAACTGCCAGCTAGGTATGAAGCCCAACTGTCGTAAAAACTACAAGACACAATAAGACAGAGGAGGGGATTTTAGAGGGAGGTGAAGAAGTGATGAGTCAGGGCGTGTGTCTCTCAGTGATGGTAAAAATCCTGAACAACACTGGGACATGATCCTATCACATCCCCTCTGACTGATGATTAGAGAATAGGAAGTAAGGACCACTGCCATCTCTGAGGATGTTTACTACACCTGTCTGTGGATTAACAGGAGATCAGAACAGACTCAATTCATCTACTCACTTGGTTCATTACCTGCAAGAGACAGAAAACACATCAATTAATGCAACTAGTGTCTCCAAGTTTCTGCTCAGTAACAAAGTACCGGTTCAGAGCAGTCTTAATATCGAAACTACTGAGTCCCAGTGAAAGAATAATAATTGATTTATTAGTTTAATGGCGATCTCTCTAGCACAGGGAATGAAATCAAAAGCTTACATACTTCTGGATTCGCCTCCAGGGGTAACCAGCGTTGTCCGTCCATTTCAACTAAAGTATCAGATACTTCTTTTAGTGACAGAGTAGTACAATGTCACCTCGATGTGTAACCAGGATATATTGAGTACCAAGCGTCAGATTCCTTAATGGCTAACAGGTAATCATATGGATGGTAGTAAAGCGAATGCTACCAACAAAAAAAAGAAGGCTTCCGGTGTCAACTTATTGGATCCTTCAAAATAAAAGTCCTAAGTTATTAAGACGGAGAAACCTCGGCTGTTTATTGATTGTAATAAATATATCTGCTTTTTAGTGCACATTTAGAAAATATTCCTCCAATACTTACAATGGATTTTAAAATTGGCCTTTATTATTTGAATAAATAAATAAATAAATAAATAAATAAACGAGCATAAGCGCTATTTCATATTGTGCCGCAGGGGGCGGTATTATGAATTTATCTGTTGGTGTGGATCAGCGCGTGGAGGAAACAAGGAAGAGTTTGGAGTTTACGCGGTACTGTTTGGGTTTGAATTGATATTACTGTATAGCTGAACTTTATTTGCGTATCTGTTTCCTAGTATGTCGTAGGTGTTTTAGTCGTATGTAAACAATTGTTGTAGCTTATATGCTCTGTTTCAGGTAAATATCTAATTAGCGAGTTAGTTAGTTGCTGTAAATTAACGTTTAGTGTATTAAACACAGCTGTTAGTTAACTTCTCAATCTTGTTGTGTTGTAAAAACAAGTGGAAGTAGCTGATGTGTGCTGTTGGAGTCTTTGGGTTAACTCCTACATGTCGAGCAAAAATCTTAAGAGAAAATACCAACTGGAATAAGTAAGAAATGTTCGAAGTAATACCAAGTCACGTGCCTAGACTGTTGCTGACGTTAGGCAATATAAACGTTAGCTAGCATTGATCCAGTGTAGCTAACAGTCTCATTATTTCCCCCCCAGCACTCTGAACTTTAATAACTCCTGCAGTGACGATGGAGAAGAAAGCAAACACATTAACGCAGACTGCTGCCAAGATAAAGACAAAAATCCACAGTAAGGTTTTCATGTCTTATCACACCTTTGTACTATATTCATTCATTCTTTCATTTATATTCAGTAGCAGCTTCATCTTGGCCAGGGTTTCAATGGATATAGTGTTGGCATTCCAAATGATGAATCAATGGAGATTTGTAGAGAATAATGGACATCATGACTGCAGTCTAGATGGGATGCCAGTCAGGGAACAATGTATTTTATTGTCTTTAGTTTACCTGGGTGAGGTAGCAAGAAGCACAGAAGGTGACAATGTGTACTGAGAGTAATCCAAACTTGGGATCAAACAGGGGACCCAGAGGTTGTGAGGTGGCACTAATGTTACCTGCACCACCGTGATGCCTTCTGTGTCATGTAACCTAACCTCTCTGACTGTTGACTGTCTTTCAGACACATCATCGTTCTTCAAGGTCTCTTTGAAAACCAACAACAAAGCTCTCGCCTTGGCTCTCGTTGCTCAAAAACAGAAATCCAGGCAGCTTGAGATGGAAATGGTGCGTTTACAGAAAGAACTGCAGAACCTGAACTTTGACCTTGCCATTCAGCGTCATAAAAATAAACAAATGGTGAGTCTCTGGAATTCAGAGAGGAAGGGCAACTGCAGTGATGCTAATGGCTCTCTGAATTAATTTTAGTAAAAGATTTAAAGTGTAACTTAACTCCCTGCTCTGAGGCAGGAGTTGCTCAGTGAGTGCTGATCAGTTTATCTGAAAGTGAGCACAGTCTTCCATGCATTGGGATATATTCATTCATTTTCTAAGATGTTTAATGCTAATTAGGGTTGCAGGGAGGCTGGCGCCCATCTCAGCCTATTCTGGGCAAAGGCATGGTACACCCTGAACAGCTTGCCAGACCACTGCAGGGCAAACATACGTACAACCATTCACATTTACACCTAGGGGCAGTATGGAACAGCCAAGCAGCCTACTGTGCATGTGTTTTTGGGTGAGGAAGGAAACCAGAGTAAACCCAAGCAAGCACGGGAGAACATGCAAACTCTGCACAGAAACTCTCCGAGCCCAGGAATCAAACCTGGGACCTTATTGCTGTGAGGCGAACGTGCTAACCACTGACCCACTGTGCCGCCTGGGACATGGAAGCAGCAAGAGAAAGAGAAAACAAGTTTCAGGATAAATTCAACCAATAGATGTCATTTCATTCTGTGCAAATTTGGTTCTCAATCCATGGTTTTCGTGTTCCTCGCCATGGGATAAATTTGACGTTCACAAATTAATTCCCCCCCTTTTTTTAATTGACTGACTGTTATCTGACCAAGAGCCATCTTCTGTAAAGACTAATTCATTGCCTTAGTATAATGGTCACTTTCTCTTTCAACTCCATAGTTTACACTTCTCCGTGAGTTCTATAATACCTCCATCAACTGTATGGCTAAGGCAGTGGACCTTATTTCCAAAGAAGAGGTAATACATTACTAGTTATTCTTTGTGATCAATGCACTAGGTTATCTCCACGTGAATATTTGTAACAAAGCTGTAATTTTTTGCATACACACACATATATATATATATATAATTTATTTGTTTTATTTTTTAATACTAGGGTGCTGAGAGCATGAATACCGAACTCATTAAAGGTATGAAGATTCAATAAGTGATGTGTGCACTGTTAAACAGTTACACTATAATGTTTGTGCACTACAATGTGTCACGATCTGCAAATTTTGTTTGTGTGCTTGGTTTATAGATTTTTCTCAGACTGAGAACATTTTGGGCGCATTGTTACCTGAGCAGAAAAACAAAACCAGTGCATCTAACTATGGGCAACAGAAGAACATCCAAGGCTCTGGTGGAACTGTGTCAATGGTGAATGATTTTCAGCCTCAAATCTCTTCATCTAGAAGCAAAGATAAGCCTTCCAGTCCAGAGGTTGTTCATACAGCACCTCATAATACTTTGTATGACTCAGAAATGGAGATCACTGTAGTTGACAGTGCTGCTGAAATCGTCACGGTTCAAACCAAGACGAAGCGTAAGGATGATCAGAGAAGAACTAAAGAAAACAATGCGCCTTGTTCGCCAAGGAGTCGAGAGAGAATAGGGTTTAATTCTAATAAAGCAGCATTGGAGTCATCGTGTATTAAGGATGTGACTGTAAACATGTCCATGCGAACCTCGTGTGAAACGCAAGTCCAAAAAAGACCACACACTTTCACTAGCAGAACCAAAGAGGAGAGTTTGCCTCAGTGGGTGGAGCCTTTGAATGAGGAGGAAGAAGCAGTTACTGCACGCAGGAAGACTCATGTCACCTCTCGTAACGCAAAAAGCAACAGGCGACTGAAATCTCAAAAAAACACTGCAGTAAATAGCGATACAAGGAAAACCTATGTAATCTCTCCCTATGAGTCCAGCTTTATTTCCACCAGTGATGATGGGAATTTAGATGACTATTTTAATGACCAAGAGGTACAAAGTCAGCGACGGAGCATGAGAGTTTCATATGACTTTAATGTGTCAAAAGAGAACGAGACTGAAAATGAAGCTGAAATTCTGAAACCCCAGGACAACAGTGTAAACAGCAGGAAAACATTCATAATCCCCCACAAGTCAAGACTACAAAGCAGGACGACTAAAGTGTTCTCTTTTGGTAGGGATCAAAGTGTAAAGGAGAGCATCGAATTAACTGATGTTAATGCTGATGTCCCTGAAATCTCAGTCCATTCTGAAAAATATCAAAGCAAGCAATCACCTCGGTCTCATTCACAGACAGAAGAATGCAGTACACTGAGAAACAGAAGAACATATGTGATCCAGGCAGGTCGGGTGTCTGCTTGCACTGATCTCCTGAATCATACAGTAGGCATTCACACAAATGTTGCATCTGAGGAAAGTGTAAATGCAGTGATGGAGAGTACACATGAAGCACAGTGCGCCTCAAGAATGACTGACAGGCAGCAATCAGAGCAAGAGGTTTCTCATATCACTGAAAATGGAAGATTTTTTAAACATTTCAGGACTGTCTGTGATGAAAGTCATTTAGACAATTCTCCTGTACAGCAAATTAAATCTAAGAAGCCTAAGATGATGGAGATGAGAGAAAGTAAGAAGACAAGAGATAATGCATCAGGGAAAAGAAAAAGACTCAAGTGTAGCTCTATTCAAACTGGTAACATTTTTCCCAAAGTCATTTCATTACCAGGTGACAATATGAACAACAGCACTCCCACTAATGTACCACAGGTACCAACAGAAGGCTTCAATTCTTCTGCCCCCGATGAGCCTGTAATTGAGTCTGCGGACACAAACAGCACTTATGTGAGACTACTTGACCATAATGACATCTTAAATAGTGTTGGTGATCTTGGCAGTATCCAAAGCCAAAAGAGCAAGTGCAGAGAGACTTATGTTGTGTGGTCCAATTGTGATTCGCAATTAAAGGAAAATGAAAATGTTGTGTTTTTCAGCAGCAATAAAGAGAGTTTAATTGCAAATCGAGAAAGTGGGATTTCTTTTGGTGCAGAAAAGACATTTGTTCCTCCTGATGACCATGACATCCAGCCAAACCCAAGAAAAGCAGAGCAGATTAGACAGAAACACAGTGAATTCTTCACTGAGGAAAGGCCTCCATGGGAAGCCCTTGACTTTGGCTCCAATGGGAGTTTTATTTGTGACAGTCCTGCCAATAACCAGAAGGATACAGAAGAGATCTCTTCACGAACAATGAAAATTTATGAGGAACCTGGGTGTAATATGTCACACCAATCTCCAGGTAATTATAGATTTAAAAAATTGTCAAATGAGGCTCCTGAGAGTCATAACAGAATAGTATTTACCCTATTGTCTGGGTCGTAAATTTGAATCCTGATGATGTCAAAGCTATTTGTGGCCAGGAGTCCAATAGCATGAATTGGCAATGCTCTCTGAATGGGAAGGATGGTTTATTCATGCCTCAGTCAATCAGAGCAACAATAAGCTCATGTATACGGTAGAGGGAAGTTGGCATTTTATCAGTTTGTTCTGTGCTTGACTGAGGATGTTAGCCTTTACTCTTCCCAGTTGGTAGGTTTTGTGTAATAAGGAAGAGCTACGGTGCCATGAATATTTTTCACCCCTTTCTGAGTTCCTCAATTTTCTAAACTTCTCCGCAGCCATGTCAAAAACTGATCTGTTGCTGTAAGTGTTTGATTGTAGTTATTCAAGATCATGTGAAAACTATGCTTTGTTTACTCGGGTTACCTTCTCACTCATTCATTTGCCAGACTGCTTAAAACAAATTAGCATATGAATACATGGTGTGGTATTCTTTCTTTTGTATGTTCAAGCGCGATTCTGTTTTAATATGTCTAAACGTAATCGCATATGAATTATAGAAGTGCCTAGTTTTATTTTATTTACAAGTCACTACACTGTGTTAGGAACCATCTTCTCTAGTCGTCACCGGTTCCTTGTGTTTGTTGATGAGTGAAAGACCAAACAGATTCAATCAATTCCCAATTTAGTAATTTGATACAATAAAACAAAGTCGATATAAAACACATGTGATCTTGCATCATGGCCATGGGCTTGCCCTCAAGTCTGAGTCCAAACCACCTTCTCCCAGCAAACAGACAGAGTGAGCCCCGTCTGTATCCGGTTCCAAGTCTTTATCATCTTCGGGGCCTTTCCAACTTGTACATTTCTTGTGTGTGCATATGTAGAAATACCCATGAAGTAGAATCTCCATCCTGTTGTCTTCAGGCTACCCCTACGCACACATCTTGTGCCACTAGGAGCTCCCGTGGTTGACCATACTTGAGCTTTACCTGCAGTCACAGGACATCTGTTTAACATAATATGCAAGGAATACAATATACATCCTGCCGCAATTATCAGTAACTTAACTTTTAACCATCTAAATCCTATGCTTTATGACCCCCCACCATGTATACAATGGAGACTGCTGTTTTACTCATAGAACGGGGGGAGACTAGATTAGGAATTTCCTATGTTTACTATAGAATGTTTGAGAAAGAAAGCCTGAGTTCAAATATAGTAATCATTCTACAGACATACGAACACAGAAGCCCCTTTAGATTATAATTAAAAGAATACAACTCTTATTAATTCTAACAACTGACAGTCATTAAAACTTTGAGACCAATATTTTTGACATAACTTTTTATTCTGGTACCAAAACTGGATTTTTGTAATATGGATAATTGTGTTTATCATGTTGGCTTAAAAAAAAAAACAAAAGTGTCAAGAATAAATTATGCGCATCAAAAATAACAAAACAAAATGGCACCTATCTAAAATAAGTCACAACAGTCAGTATCGGGTATGGCCTCCATTTGCGCTGATACAGGCGGTGATTTGCAGTGATACAGGCGGTGATTTATGGTGATACCGCACGGCGAAATCAGGCTCACAAGTGCTGCAACTGGATGTAGCGCTCCTGTTCGGGAGTCATCAAGCTCTCTCGCCCTGGACGTGGCCTGTCTTCAACTGACCCTGTCGTGCTGTGGCAGTCAATCAGGTTTCTGATGGTGGGTTGTGTACCATCCATACACCTCACTACCTCACTGTAGCTGAACCTGGCCTCCCCTACAGCCATTGCCTGGAAACGTTCACGTGATAGAAGTGCCATTATGATGTGCGCTAGACTGACAATAGTGGACATTTTTGAGCCTTTATATAGGCTTTCAAAACCACTCCTCAAATTGTGCAGATGCACATTGTGTTTCGCTCAAACTGCATTTGTTTCACTTTTGCAAAGTGACCTACACATGTGCAATAAAGCGTGAAAAAATGACAACTCATCATGTTTTCAAGTGCCTGAGTACCATCATCAATAAAGCCTCAGGGTATACTCCCAACCCCACTACAAGTACAGATATACGGAAATTTCTCTTTCAAAGTGTTTAATGACTGTCAGTTTATGTGATTTGTTGGATTAATATCTAAATATTGCTATTATTTCCATTAACTTGCCTTATATGAACTGGGGGATCCATGTTCTTTTCTTGTAATTTCGTGCTCTCGCTAGAATGAAACATCAGTCTTTCAAACTGACTAATGCAAACTATCAAATGGAATTTTGCAAATTGCAACTTCAAAAATGTAGGTAAAAACCACCTGATCATGAAAATATACATATGTTCATGTGTAATGGGAAAGTTTAAAAGGCTTGCCTTTCATTTCACTTTAATCAAATTATATAAAATTTGTCTGGCGATCCGAAACAGTGAACTGGTATGAGTTAAACAATTATAGAGGAAAGTAGAATGGGGGAAGATACTTTGTCGTGGTACTGTAGGTAGTGGGTTGAAATTGGCAAATGAGCACAGAGGCAAAAAATTAATGATAATGAGCATGTCACAACAGTTTGAGCAATGTTTTTGTAACTATAGGTAATATATTTTATTTTTAAGGTATAGAAGGGAGGGCAATGAAGAGCTTAACAAACACAGATTTGACGGCCAATCCATTAGGTCGATCTCGCAGGAAGGCAGCTGCTGTGTCATACAAAGAACCACTTCTCAACAGGTGAGAATTGTTTTGCTGATTGAGCATCCATGAAATGATTTTACTTTAGCTGCATTGTAAGCTTCACACTGATTTAACTTTTAACTAGTCATTTCTTTATTTCACAGCAAGATGAGGCGTGGGGACAAGTTTTCTGATACCAGATTTTTACGTTCTCCAGTCTTTAAAGAAAAGAAGAAGAAAGCTAGGAAAAACAGAGTAAATCCCCTTAACTATTCTGAATAGAATTTGTATAGTTAGCATTATACAGTTCATCTATATTGATTATATTTACTTTTTTTAATAGTTTAATTTATTTTTGAATATTTTCATTGCCAGGTCATTCAGAGTTCAAACACTGTTTAAATAGTCTATGAATTTCCATATCTCTCTTGGTTGCTATGATAACTGCAGTGTTGATGTGGCTGTTAGGCAGTGAATGAATAATTCAGATAGTGTTAACCTGAGACGTGTACTGTTGCTGCTGAGTTTTCTTTGTGCCTTATACTATATGATACACAGTAACAACTGGTTTGGTTGTGGGTTTTTTTTGATTGTGTGGTGTTTTTTGTTTTTTTTTACTTATTATTGTTGAATGTTTTCAGGAGCATTTGGTAAGTTTGACTGTTATTATTTCAGTCAGATTAAAGGACTTATTGGTTATCTGTGAAGATTTTTTCAGATGAAACTTGTTTGAATGAATGTAGGTTTTCCCACGCATTTCAACTTGAAAATTTCTGCTATGTATCAGTCTTCACTGATGTCTTTTTGAATTCTAAGTGATGCTCATAGGGCGCTTTTCCAGTGTGTAGTGAAATAAAATAGGTTTAGAATAAAATAAATTTCACTTTTGCACTGTGTATGTTATAGCCCATGGATGGTGATTAACTGAGAGGTGAATAGAGACTGAAATAAGAATGTATAATGTTGATGTGTTTTAGTGTACAGTGTTTTTTGTTGTTTTGGGGTTTTTTTTCTTCCCCAGATATTATTTCAGTGTGCACATTTGGAAATAAATGTCCTCCTGATCCAGTCCTGGTTATAGTGTTGGTTATGTGAAACATGGAAACCAGACAATTGAAGCGAGACATTGAAGCCTTGCTGTAAGTCCCACACAAGGTTTTTAATAATAATTGTGATTCTAAAGATAAAACTCTAAATTAAAAGTATATTAATCTGAAGATCTCCGAACCTAGACTGTGTGCACAATTATTAGGTAAGTTGTATTTTTGAGGATTAATTGTTATTGTACAACTATACAGTGCTCTTGGTCAATCCAAAATGTTACCAAACCC
>JAQMYF010000012.1:34371391-34381776 GCA_030014195.1 Neosilurus mollespiculum | reverse complement strand
AGCGTGTTTCTGCCCTGTGATGGCCTGGCGAGCTGTCTGGGGTGTACTCTGCCCTCGCCCAGAGTCGGCTGAGATGGACACCAGCCTCCCCGCGACCCTACTTAGGATTAAGCGGTTCAGAAAATGACATGACATGACATATTGGGAGGACCACCATAATGGATTCCCTTCTAACCAATCCTGGGTACAGGCCTGAAAAGCACTGATGCTTTAATATATTATTTTATGCAATTACAATACTATAGCTCTCAATGGATTTGATATGTTAAGAATTGAAATCAGATAGGTAAATCTACTCATCACCTGGTGAATCTACCACTTCTCAAAATCCTAGATCCACCCCTGAATGGATGGAAGGATGGATGGATAGATAGATAGATATATAGATAGATAGATTTTCTCTTGTGGCCATTTTACATGGCTCTAAAAATGAAACTGCAGTCTGTATCCTGTTTATGAATTCTTTACTGGCCGTCAATGAAACCTTATTGGATAATATTGTAAATGTTCAGTAAAAACTCTGACATTTAGAGAACAGATTATTTCCATGTGGTTCAAACACGAGGGCTGGGACTGAGTACCCGGTTTCATTGTCACAAGTTTTTAATGCATGTACATTCCATATTGTTTTGTTACTATTGTTACACGGACTAGTGGATACCACACCAGTCTTTTCTCTTTTGTCTATGTATGTGAGGGGAAAAAAACAAAGCTAGTATTTATGTACCCTTCCTTCAAATTACAGCACCAGTGTTGTTTTCAAGTCCAACAGTCAACATGTCAGTCGTCTACAGTTGTGTAGTTGTGTTGATTTAAATGATAATACATTGTTTGTGAAGAGGATTATAAAATGCTTGGAAAGCAGGAGCTCTCCACCAGACATCATGGGAAAGGTGGGATTTTTTTTGTACCACTGTTTGTATTAAACTGAAGCATTAACTACCTTACACTATTCTTATAAGTAATATGACAATTGCTTTATATTCCAGATAATTTTTTATGAGGACAGGAATTTTCAAGGCCGTAGTTTTGAGTGCAGCAGCGACTGCACAGATCTGCACTCCTACTTCAGCTACTGCAACTCCATCAGAGTGGAGAGTGGCTGCTTCATGATCTATGAAAGGCCAAACTACATAGGTCATCAGTATTTCATGAAAAAAGGTGACTATCCTGACTACCACAGTTGGATGGGTGTTGGCAGCAGTATCAGATCCTGTCGCTTAATTCCACCGGTATGCTTTCTTCTGCTATACTGTGGTCTAGAGTTGAAACTGTACTGAAAAGTCATGTTATGATAAACAATTCACTTAAAATCCTAATTTTTGGTCCATAAAGGTATCCGCAGTAGGCTATAATAAAACAATGTAGAAATAATAGTTTACTAAATTCCCTCTGTTATATTTTTCTTGTATATGTTAAATATAAATTGTTTTATATATTCTGAATACATTCTTTTATTGGAATTCAGTACAGGGGCTTACACAGACTAAAACTCTATGAAAAAGCTGACTTTAATGGTCACATGATGGAATTCACGGATGACTGCTCCTGTGTTTCGGACCGTTTCCATCACCGCCATGTTTACTCCTGTAAAGTGCTGAATGGCTACTGGATCTTCTATGAGTATCCCAATTATAGAGGCAGACAATACTTCCTGAAACCTGGGGAATATAGGAGATACCGAGAGTGGGCTGCTACTTGTTCCATTGTAGGCTCTTTCAGACGCATCACTGATTTCTAAGTATTGTTCTATTTATTAAAGAGTGTTCATTCCTTTATGTGATTTGTTTGCTTTTAGATACCTTGTCAAATGACATACAGATTTAAAGTGTGCAGTGTTATGAGCTATAATAATCATTCCTTGGAAATGTAATCAATTGTTAACAATAAATAATTAATTGCTCCAAACATTTACACAACACAAATATAATGAAGCTCTGCAATAGAGTGTCTCACACAAAGTGATGATATTGCCTCCAGCTCTTCCTGTGACCCGGATGGATAATGGAGGGATAATGGATGGATGGATAAATGTAATGATATTAAGTAATTGAAACCACTCTCAAACAGCAACTTAACCAACAGTGAATCTTCCATCTGTGAACCAGAATTGGCTTTAATATTAACTTTCAACTCTCTGTGTAACTAATGTGCATAGAGATGCAGTCTATCTAAAAGTATATTATTTTATTCACACAATGCTATTCAATAGATCTTATACTGTACATAAAATATCTACTTGATATATGAGGCAGTGGTGGCCTGGTGGTAGGGTGCTGGCTTACTGATCCATTTAGAACCTTCTGTAAAGTCATACAACCATTGTCCCAAAATTCCGTCTGCTGCTCCATGGAGTTGGGTACACTGATGCTACACAGTGTAAAACACGCTGGAAACTAGAGATGAACAAAACCAAACCTTTTTAGGATACCTTGTTTAATTGTGTACCAGGGCCTCAGGCCTCTCTTTCTATACTGGTTAGAGCCATGAAGGAAGTAGTTCACTCTGTTGTATGAGATCTTCTTCTTTTCTTTGGCAGTTTCTCATATAGAATACCCTTCATTTCTCAGAACAAATATAGATGAATCTGAGAAGAAAACCCACAAATGCTGATTCTCCAGATATTGAACTAGTCTGATGAAGGGCAATTTCATTGCTTCTTTAATCAACACAAGAGTTTTTAGCTGTGCTGACATGATTGCAAGAAAGTTTTTTAATTATCAGTTAGGCTTTTAACATAGCAAACTTGGATTAGCTAACACAATGTGCCATCGGAACACAAGTGTGGTATTGTTGGTCGTTAAGTCACCAATCAACAAAATGGCATAACGGTTAATAGTGCATAAACATTAGGTTACATCTCACAGTCAAGGACCATTGCATTGCTAAGACTATTGTGTTACTCTTTATATTTTAAAAATGTATTTTGTGTTACTTTTACACTTTGAAAGAAAAAAAAAACAATTTGGAGAGTAATTAATTGAAATTTATTGGTCAAACCCAACTGATCAAGATTTAAACACTCAGTTTGAGTAGATAATACGCTTGATGGAACCAATCCTTGGAGTTATGGCACCCCAGTCATTGTATCTTCTGTGTTCACCAGGTCTTAGTAGATACTGTCTGCCTCTGTAATTGGGATGTTCATAGAACAACCAGTATCCGTCAAGCACATTGCAGGAATGGATGTCATTGTAGTGGAAGCGTTCATAGACAGATGGACAGTCATCAGTAAACTCCATCATCTGTCCACTAAAATCAGAATGCTCATAGATCCTCATTCTGTGAGACCCTTGATGCTGCTAATGAAAATAATTCATAATTAACCTTCATATAAAAACATTAACATCATGTCTTTAAATATATTTTATTTATACAGTGATAATTACCTGAGGTAGCATACGACAAGATCTGACACAATCGTTAAAACCCATCCATCGTTGATAATCAGGGTATTCCCCTCTATTGAGGAAGTACTGATAGCCCATAAAGTTTGGCCGTTCATAGACCATCCAGTAGCCACTTTCTACCTTAATGGAGTTGCAGCGACTGAAATGGGAGTATAGATCAGTGCAGTCGCTGCTGCACTCATAGGAACGACCCTGAAAGTTCCTATCCTCGTAGAAGATAATCTGTAACAAAATTTTTTGTTAGATGTTTAAATTAACATTTTCAAAGATAATAGGTCTTCACTTAAAGATGTAATTTGTGCATATGCATAGAAAAAAAGAGGAGCTAGTAGGCTTACCTTTCCCATGGTAATGATTTAGCAGTGAATCACTGCCAGTGATTAACAGTGACCCTTTTATATCGTTTCAGATAAGCCACATTGCCAGGGGCATCAATTAACATCTGGTGTCAGCTTTTTTTATATAACAGAATGGTATGCTGCCAAACAACAAAAGGTATTTGGTTACATTTGTTCATTCTGACAATGAATTAGATGGTAATAGTTAACACTACTGTGTTATAACAAAATGCATGTTAATGGACTCTAAGCAGACCCAGGAAGAAAATGAAAAATTCAAACTAAACATTAACCTTGACCTTGGCTTGGATCTTTAAAATAAAATATTCTGAATTGTTTAAGTTTTAACATTTTTTAATTTTTTTTTTCTCAAGTTTTACCAGTAACCATACTGCAGTGTATAGTGAAGTGTGCAGTAAAAATTATACACCAGCACTGTTGTCCAAAAGGGCT
Organism: Neosilurus mollespiculum; assembly: GCA_030014195.1. Lineage (NCBI taxonomy): Eukaryota > Metazoa > Chordata > Actinopteri > Siluriformes > Plotosidae > Neosilurus > Neosilurus mollespiculum. Next base: position 34,377,575 of record JAQMYF010000012.1, on the reverse strand, counting down.
CCTAATTAAAATAAGTAAAAAATTACTTCTCTATAACTTTTTGGTGGAAATGTATTGAACAATGATTTTGTAGGCAAAGAAAAACAAAAAAATAATTCCAACAAGTATATTGAGGTAAAAGTATGGCTAATAAACAAAAATGCTGAAAATACCAATTTTCAAAAAAATTAATTTTTTGACTTTTGCACAGCATGTATGAACTTTTCATATGGAATGGTTTGGCGAGTGAAGAAATTAAAATTACAGTAGTGTGCAGTGATGATTATACCCTTAACAGAATAAAGATAAAACAAAAACCAAGCAGCATTCAAGAATTTATTTCATGTAATATTGGATCATATTGATAAGAATAAGTAAACAAACAACAATATATAGTAATAACAAAAATAACAGTCTCTTTTTAAAGAAAAAGTCAATATTTATTGTGGCCACCCTTTACTTTGATTACAGCGTTTAACTCGTAAGTTCATTCATGCTATGCAAAATCCAAAAAAAATGTTTTTTTACATTATTCTGAAAAAATGGTATTTTCAATGTTTTTGTTTAATGCCATACTTTTACCTCAATATAAATGTCAGAATATTTTTTTTTTCTTGGTTCTCATTGCCTACAATAGAACTGTTCACTACATTTTCACCAAAAAATTATAGAGAAGTAATTTTTTACTTCTTTTTATTAGGAGCTCTTTTAGACAAAAGTGGTGGTGTATAATCTTCACTGCACACTTTCGTTATATATACACACACACACACACACACACACACACACACACACACATACATACATACATACATACACTTCTGTGGTTGTACTCACAGTGATGACTTATTGAACTGTGGTTAATATGATAAAAATATTTTTTCCTTTCAGACTTGCCCATTGTACCGTCTCAATATCTCCCTCTAGTGGGTAATCATTTTACTTACCAGTAAACATGAATGTACTCTTTTTACTCCCATAAGGCACCCATTAAACATTATAAAATGGCAAATGTAATAAAATTAGGAGAAGAGTTCATGAAACATACCATTCATGAAAGAAGAATAGAAATAGAGCTCATATATCCCAAAATGTGAATAAAGAGAACTAACAAAACCTGGTTTGGGTTGTAGCCAGTCAACTCAACACTTTCCTAGATAAACTGATAACAGTACAATGAAGCAGACCATGTTGATGACTCAGGTGATTTGTATAATGCCCAGTACTTATCCAAAGGCTACACTGCTGCCAGCAGAGGAATGCTGAAACAATCTCTTTGAAGACTGACAGCATGTGTTTCGATATCCTATATCAACACATATTTTAAGCCCATATTTACTTGAAAATCTTTATTGGTATCCAGTTACAGTGGTGATTGAAAGTTTGTGAATCCTTAATAATTTTATATATTTCTATTAAATAATTTTATATATTTGAAGCAGCAACTTCATTTTAACACTTTATACCTTATATAAACAGAAACATTTAAGTAGTGAAAACATTTTTATTGGTCCAACAGAAACATTTTCATGTGCATTTAAACAAAAATAGGCATGTGCATATGTGCAATAAAAAGAAATAATTCCATTAATATGTAAGTAATATTCTTGTCAAGAATCTGCTGATACTGAGAGGAATTCATGTGGCCTATGCTCAAGTACCCATGCTAGCCATGCATAACATGGTGGACCCTCCACCAAATTTCACAGTAGGCAAGAAGTACTTCTCATGGAATTCAGTGTGTTTTTTCACCATGCGTACCTCCTCTGGTTGTTACCAAATAACTTTTTCTTAGTCTCATCTGGCCACAGTATTTTTTTCCAAAATGCTTCTGGCTTGTCTAGATGTGCTTTTGCATACCTCATGCAACTCTTCTTGTGACGAACTGTCAGGAAAGGCTTTTTGCCGCTGGCTTGTAAAACATGTACACCTACACTATCAGACCATTCTAACCATCCTTCTCCTGAGTCTTTCCTGTATTTTTGTCGACCTACATCGATTTGTGACCACATCTTTCCTTCACAGTGACTCTTCCTGTGGCCTTCCATTTCTGCAATACATTTCTGACAGTGGAGATAGACAGTCCAAATCTTCCAGATAATTTCTTGTACCCACCTGTCTTTGTAACTGAAGATCTAATGAGCTAATCAAAGCAATTTTGTGCTGTAACCTGTCAGCTATAAATCCCTACAGGTCTTGAAATAAATGCGATTAAAAGAGTGCCCAAACTTGTGTACATCCCTTTTTTTTTTTTTTTACATTTTTTTTTTATTATGATAAAACTATATAATACTACTCTAAGAATTTCAGTCTGGACAACACTCAAATGTCTACATCTCTGTAGGAAAACAAACCTTGTTGCTGTGATCTTCTCTTAAAAAGGTAGAGCAAATTATCATGAAATCTCAGAGGGGTGCCCAAACGTTAAATGTGACCTAAAACATCATCAGATTTTCACACAAGTCATAAAAGTAGATAAAGACAGTCCAGTTAAATAAATGAGACAAAAATATTTTACTTGGTCATGTATTTATTGAGAAAAATAATGCAGTATTACATCAGTATCAAGTTATCTCCAACCATTAAGCAACAGAAAAATGAAATGACAGTTTAAAAATTCATGTAAGTCATGATGTCTGGAATGAACTTATTGTTTTTAAGGAAAGAAAATGAAAACTTTAGTTTGATTATTAAAAACTGAATTCATTAAAAGGTGTAATTTCTAATTTTTTTAAAAATATTACATCTATAAGGTTTGGATCTGTAATGTGCGATCTTCAATACCACAGGGGTCTTACAATCAGACGCGCACTAACACAGTTTGTGTGGTCGTAAGTTATCACAGTGGACCATGTGTTAATTAGCTGGCATATGAGATAGGATCCTGCAAGGTCATCATGAAGACACCCCTGCTGTAGTGTAAAAATAGGGCAAATAGATGGAGACATCTAATACACTGGCAGTGCTTACAATGGGAAAGGCATCTAGAAGGGCTTCAATTTGTTATAATAATTAAAACATCTCAACACCTGCTAAAAACTTTGCTCAAAGTGCACTTATTATACAGTGGATAACTAAAAGCTTAAACCCTGAAATCAAAACTAAACCTAAAACCTATAATGAAAAGATCTTCTCCGCAGTGGTATCACTGGATGCTAGTATACAGCTGGAGAAGCATAGTGACACATTTTCACTATCGAGGGCCACAAGAAGAGGAAGATTTGAGTCTGGTTCCTCTCAATGATTCTTCCTCATGTTGACTCAGGGAGTTTTTCCTCAACGTTGTCATCTTTGATTTGTGTTTTTGGGAATCTAAATCTATATTTAAATCAGGACATTGGTAAAGCTACTGTAATAAACTAAGCATTGCATTAAGTGCCATTTATCGTGAATAACATTAAATTGAAATGAATTCTGTGCTTGCATTGATTTGGATTCTCTTCATGCTTAATTTTTTCCTGTATTTGTCAATAAATAGTAATGTGACACTACTGTATGCAGAAATTGTCTTGTTTTCTTATGGACTATACAAAGGTTCTCTACTTCTTTTAAAATTGGGTACTCTAATGGACTGTACATTTTATGTATAGTCATGCTGGGTTTAAAGAACTCACAAATACAGTGGGGAAAATAAGCATTCATCATGTCAACTATTATAGGAGAAGAAGTCTTTGCGGTGACCACTTTAAGACAGCTCCTGTAGGAAGCAGCTCTGAAACCTCTCACAGTGTTTAGGTGGGATTTCAGCTCAAGTATTCTACACATAATAACTTTATATGAAATAGTACAGCATGATCATTCTACAAATTTTCTATTGAGTTAAAGTGAGCTGATTGGCTGGTCCATTCTAACCTATGGAACCAACAGAGAGTCTCCTTTGCTGGATGTTCCGACCATTATTCTGCTGGAAAATCCACCCACAGATCATGCTAATCATCATAATGGATTTTAACAAATCCTTCTGAAGAATTTTTCAGTACATAACTCTATTCATTTTCCTTTCAATAATCTGAATTCCGCTTGTACTGTGAGAAGAGAAACAGCCCCATACCATGATGCCTCCACTTTGATTTTTAGGGTTATTTGCAGAGCAAAACATGGTGCTTTGAAAAGTTTTTTGGACGATTTTATGTCTCATATCTTCCCAGCAATATAAAGGCTTCTCCCAGTGTGCTGTAACAAGCATCAAATAATGTTCAAAATGCCCGTTCCTCAGGAAGGAGGTCTCTGGGTGATTGTGAATTGAAAACTTGGCTGTGGAGAGTATTATTTTCTTTTCCATGTAACAAATGTACCCAGTAAATCCAGCTCTTTCCAGAACACTTTTTAAATAGTCTGAAGCTCTTGGGCTGCTCTTCTACCTAATGTTCTGACTGCCCTGTTTAGAAATATTTCAAGGATCTCTAGTGTTCAGAAATCAATTTTTAACCAGTGGTATTGCAATGCTACCCATAACTCTTATAAGAAGTCTTGCAAGGACATTTTACCTCTACATGAAAGGTTGCTGAAATATGATTTGCGTACTTGCATTCAGAGGTGATTTCACATTTTTCAGAGGAGTAAAAGTTAAAGTCTACCAACACGCACTAACCCAGCTGATTCTAATTAGTACAGTTAGGAGAATTAATTGGTGCAATCAGCTGTACTTCTTAATGTGATCAATACTATTTTTCTCCACCTCATTCTATTTTATAGATTAAAATTTTACAATTTCTTTTCTTGTATGGTTTTAGTGTAATAATCTAATTTCTGCTTAGACTTTCTGACTGTTTGTTTGTTTCTTTGTTTTTTGAAAGTAAACAGTAAAATAACAAGCATTGCAAAGTTGCTGACCTGCCGCATTGATTTGTTCTGCTTGTGTAAAGCACAGCACTCCATTCCCAAGCCATGGGTTATTTTTGTTCTGTTGGTTCACTAGAGTTCCACAGCTGAGAGGAATTACTTTAATCCCATGAAAAAAAAAAATTCAAGTAAACATTCCAGCCGGGATGGTTGCCTTGTAAGGCAGCACAGACAAGAGGGCAAAATGAGTCGTATGCATTAAAAAAAGCAGAGATCTTTTCCAAAGGTAGGCTGATGTCTACAGATGCATTTTCCTGAAGTTAGAGTGTGAGAGATTGAAAAGGAATGACAGAAAGCAGGGTTAGCAAGAACCTCTTATATAGAAAGATTTTAGTACAGATAGTTTTTATCTGTATCAGATATTTTATATAGATGGTACAGATTTTCTCCAGATTAAATGATATTCCATTGATTACACTTTATTCAAAAGAGAACATTTCACTGTGGTGGAATGACAGTCAAGGAAATGACCTGTGTTATTATCGTTGAAGTGATCATGTTTTGAGTAACATTTTAGATAACAGAAATAATTTATTCTAAAGTTATATATATATATATAATTTCTGTTATGTGATATATTACTTAAAACATGATCACTTGAGTTTTATTCCTTTATTGTGTTGTTAGGAGTGTGTATCTGCTGTGACAGGATGTGATAGGAGTGAAGTAGCATGCTGAAGCCATGTGCTAATTACACCCCATCAGGTGCTGACAGATGCCCCATCATACACCTGGCTGAGGATTCCATGCTGAGACCTTAATTATGGAACTGGGACAGATGACCTTCCATTGATCTTTTTAAAAATACACACTTACACAGGTAGAGTGTCAATATACTGGTCCCAGAAGTGACCGAGCACTCTCGCCTCTTAAAACTTTATGGCCAAAGTTTTCCATAATCTCTCACAGTGCGCCATATAAACTGGCTTAACTTTCAGAAGTTGTTGGAGAAAACACTGAAATGCACTAAAGGCCCTCTAAGAGTAGACTGTTAGGTCCTTGCCATAAGGTGGCAGCACTGAATTGATTTTTAGAAGATGTGAAATCGTAATGATAAGCAAATATTTCACATGATCAGACTAAGGGCAGACTAAGGGGATGTTTCTTGGATGTTCTGGTGTATGGTGTGTATGATGTAGTCTGAGTTGAGGGGGAACTAGTGGTCCTTAAACATTTTAAGTGTTCCATGGTTGATTTGTATAAACAAACTGTGATACAGGGGAGCATGAAAACGCTCAGAAAACTATGAGCATGCTGTCCGATATGATTATTTCACTTCAACCAGAGCACCCGGTGACGTGATCACTAAGCTCAGAGGAAAGGGATTCACCAAGACGTCATCGGGGGGGGGGGGGGGGGGGGG
>JAQMYF010000012.1:34350385-34360630 GCA_030014195.1 Neosilurus mollespiculum | reverse complement strand
TGTAGCAAGCAAACACAATTTTTCTTTCAATTGTGACAGTGTTTAACACTGTAAGTGTAGTGTAAATTTGATGCAACAGCTTAGTGACCGTCAATGACGAGCCTAAATGAAAGTTTTCATGCACACAGACAAGTGCTAATGATGACATCAGAGGAAATGCTGGAATGAGTGTGGGCGGCATGCAGAGGAAATGAGAGCTCTGCGTATCCGCAAATGTGTGCACAACTGTAGGGGTGGCAAAAAAAAAAAAAAAAAAAAAAGGAACAAGATATTTTAACGTTTTGTTATATTAAAGGAAGCTTGATTTTTGTCTCACACTGGGACTTTGACTAATGATGTGCTTGCTTAGAACAATCATAGACTGCTGATCTCAATAAATAGAAAAATAAATATTATAATTATAATGTGCCTTCATAAATATCTGAATATCAAAAGTCTCTAAGTATGCACATATTAATATAGGTGTGTTCATTGCAAATTTCAGTATATGCAATCTCGATACCTACATAGTGCATGAATTACATGGACTTGAATTGCATTTTTTGTTGTTGCTGTTGTTGTTGTTGTTGTTGTTGTTGTTGTGGAAGCCAAAATTATGTTGTATCAAAGGGGTTGCAGCAAGATTATCACCTTTTTTGTGTGGGTGTAAGCACATACAGGATGGGTGCATGTTCATGAGAATATAGGAGAGAAAAAGAGCTGAGTGACTTTTTAGGCTGTACAATGTATGATGCGATAGAACATTACCACAGCTACATTCTGTTCTCTGAAATACAACTGACAAACATCATTACACTAAAATTCACAAGAAATATGTACTTTAAGAGGCCGAAAGTCACATGAGTATGTATTTGCTTTTGAAATTATATTTTCTGGTGTGTTATACATTTTTCAATTTTCCACCTATTGCAAACCTAAACATAAACATGTTTGCTTTCTGTTTGTTACATATTTACCACTGTTTGGTTACTGTTTGTTTATTGTTTACTATGGCGATCAGCCGTAACATTAACACCACCGAACTATTCTGTGGGTAGGTAGGCCAATACGCAACAAGCTGTAATGCACTGTGTGTTCTGACTGCTTTCTATCATAGCCAGCATTAACAGTTTCAGCAGTTTGTGCTATAGTAGCTCCTCTGTTGGGTCACACCAGGCACACTAGCCTTTGCGTTCCATGCACATTAATGAGCCTTGGGCACCCATGATGCTCTTGTCAGTTTACTGTGTGGCCTTCCTTGGGCCTGTGTGGCCTTCGTAGGTATTTACCACTGCATTCCAGGAACACAGTCCACAAGGCCTGCTATTTAGAGATGAATAGACCCAATTGTTTAGCCATCACAATGTGGCCCATCAATCCTTACACTTGCTCATTTTTTCTGTTTTGAACACAGCGATTTCGGGAACTGACTTTCCATTTTCTGCCTAATACTGTATATTCCACTCCATGATAGGTGCCACTGTAATGAAATACAATGTTATTCACTTTACCGATCAGTGGTCATAATGGATTTAATGTTATAGCTGATTGTTATAACTGTACTGAATGTAGCTAAGTATGTAGTAATAACTTGCATTACACTGCATTACACAGCATTTAGTGAGCAATGTTTGCAAAATTTACGTTTGAGTTATTAAATGTAACTCTCACATGTTTATGTAGCTATTTTCTTTTTCAGTGCATGGGACACTGTATCAGATATAAAATGTTTATTATTTTATTTTGTGCCCTTGCCTATACAGTCCATGAGTCCTGGGGTGGCCCTACCTGCTATGGATATGTTTCTGACTTGTGTGATGTATTGGCATAGCTGCTCTTAATTTCTATGCAGGATTTGTACCCTTCCTTGTTCCTTCACCCAAGACATTTTATATATTTTTTTCAATCACCAATGATGTTATGCAGTGCAGTTTTTGACATCTGTTGCACACAGTGTCCACTACACTAAACCACTTACCTTGGGTGCCTAAGTGACCATTCAAATAGGCTATATATAGCTAGTGTTAGAACTAATAGTCTGGGTCTGGATATTAGACAAAATAAATTGAATCCATGTCTTGCAGGATCTTTCTTACATTGGATGGTTTTATATAATCTAATCTATTCACATATACCACCATGTATTATGTACATTTTGACATACAACATAACAAGGTGTGCTAGGTTGCTCTTATGAAAGTTGAACTATTAAATTAATTTGTGCTTGTGTTTTTTCACTCACAAGTGTCTATCATAGCACTGTTAAATAATTTGATTACAGTATTGAACTTATACACTACAATGAAACTAGAGCACAACAGCAAAGTTTTCACTCAGTCATTGGGAGATTGTAAGTTCTAATCACAGCAATGCCATATCCATCCATGACTGTGAGTACAGAAGAGCATATTTGGTTGTGCTCTGTGTGTGGGAGGGATGGCTTTATACTCTGTCCCCTGTTGCTAACCAATTGTGGGTGTCTGTGAGCTCATGCATGTGGAAAGGGCATTTTGTGCCTTTCGCTGAGATCAGCTGTCCTTTGACATACTGTACCATTAGCAATAGCTCAAAAAGATGCAGTGTCTGGCCTTATATGTCTCAGTAAAAGGCATGTGTTAGCCTGCCTTCACCCTGTCTGGTTGGTCTTGTGACAGGGGAGAACCAGCTATTCACAATGAAAAATTGCCTCCAAAAAAACAAGTCCACCAAATGCAAATAAATGATTTTACATTACATTTTCAGCATTTGGCAGACACTCTTATCCAGAGCGACCTAAATTATCATTTTTATAGAACTGAGCGTTTTATAAAAATGATAATTTAAGTCGCTCTGGATAAGAGTACAGTATGTCAAAGGACAGTACTCTGGATATGGTACAGTATGTCAAAGGACAGCTGATCTCAGCGAAAGGCACAAAATGCCCTTCCCAATTGACGGTTAAGGGCCTTGCTCAAGGGCCCAACAGTGGTGACTGATCCACTGACCTTCAGATCAGTAACCCGTCACCTTAACCACTAAGCCACCACTGCCTATGATCATCATAATCATCATCATCTTCTTCCACTTGTTCCAGGGTCGGGCCGCAGGGACTGCAGCCTAAGCAGTGAGGTCCAGATGTCCCTCTCCCCAGCCACTTCCTCCAGCTATTCCGTGGGGATGCCAGATCAGCCGAGAGACGTAGTCCCTTCAGTGTGTTCTGGGTCAGCCTCGGGGTCTCTTCCCGTTTGGACATAAAATAAATGGCCATGCAAATAAATGATGCAACAGCTAATTTAATTCTGCTGACATTGCAATTACTGCATAAAAAACCATTGATACATATCTGGATATTAAGCAAGTTTGATAAACAGCCTCCACTTAGTTCTAACTCCTGAATTTATTGGAATATTCTTACACAGTAGTAGGCAGTACAAATGTGGTGGACTAGCAGTGTGGTTATTTACTCATTGTTCATAATGTCCACTTGGTGTAATGTTGAAGTTTTACTGTCAACAATAATAAAAAGAAAAGCAAAGCAGGATGTGATGGCAAACTGATTGTTGCTCTGTAAGTATGAAGCCAAGCTTTAACTCATCACAGCAGAAGTCCCAGAAAGACTGAGAAAAAAGGAAGAGATGGAGAAAAGGACAGAGCAGGAGAGAAAGAGTTGGAGATAGATGGTGTTGTCTTGTGTCATGCTTATTTATTTTTGTCATGTCATTGCAGTGCATGTTTTTTTTCCTGTGTCTTTAGCAATTTGTTCTGGTGATAGCACAGCTCGAAGATGATGCAGTGTATTGTGTTTTGTTTGTCACCTTAGGCTAACCTTTGATAAGTTGCTTGTTTGGTGATATTTTACATCTTATTTTGCAGCTCCAATATATGACACCGACAGTAAATAAATGTTTTTTGTGTTATAACAACATATATGAACAAAAATGTATTTATATACAATTACTTGCAGGATGTCAAGGTGATGGAGTGGTTAGCATGTCCTTCTCACAGTATGATGGTCCTGAGTTTGTGTCCCAGGTTCATGTGTGTCTGTGTGGAGTTTGCATGTCCTCCCTGTGCTTGTGTGGGTTTCCTCTGGGCACTCTGGTTTCCTCCCATAGTCCAAAGACATGCATATCAGGCTAATTGGCTGGTCCAAACAGCCCGTATCTGTAAGTGTGTGTGTGTGTGTGTGTGTGTGTGTGTGCTGGCCCTGTGATAGTCTGGCGAACTGTTCAGGATGTACCTCACCTTCAGCCAGTGCTGGCTGAGATAGGCTCCAGCCTTTCCATGACTTTACTAGGACTAATCGGTTCAGCAAATGAGTGAGAATTATTTGCAGAAGATGAGAGGGATATAACCCAGTAGTCCCCGACATGGAACACTGTCGTGGTATATACTACACAGGAGCATAAGAGAAGCAAAATATAATTCAATTTTTATAGTTTATTTTTACATTTTTAAAGTGTGACAATGATTATGCCGTCTGCCCCATCACACTGCTCATGCACGCGTAATGGTGGCATCTTTGAAGCACATTTAAAATTTGAATAAACTGCTTTTTTTCTCATTATGGAAATCAGTTGTTATTGTGTGCTATGAATTTTCCACTCTGCTCATCATGTTGTCAAACTTAGTACATACTGTAGGTTTTTTGAGGCATTTTGATTTTGCAAAGCCAAAACTTATATGAAGCTTTATTGCTTTTTACTCCCTGCAGCAATAAACTGTGTTAAATAACAAGCCAATGACAGTCATTGAATAGTTGCTGACAGGTTTATTTTAGAAAGCTATTAGTGACTGACAATGTGGTGTCAGCATTGTATGGGCTGGTTGCAAAAAAAATCTGTTAATAATTATAATATTATGTTAAATATGTCATTTGAATACAACAAACTAATAACATCAATGGTGCTTTGGCACAGCATTTATTTTACCCAGAGATTTTTTCTGGGGGTAGAACAGGCAATATAAGGGTGTTGATTGTCTATGTTAATAACCACTGCCCTGTTGTCGTTGTCTGATTCAGTATTAACATTGTGCAAGGGTGCCAAGTTTCTGAAAATGTTTGCAGAATTAAACTGAAACCAGGACCAAAGGTGTTATTGGGAATTCTATATGATAATGAGTAAAGTTAAAAAGAAAGTATACTGTAAGCATAGCAGGAAATCAGCACTTACACTATCATGTAGGCCAGGGGTGTCAAACTCATTTTTAATGAGGGCCACATCACTGAATTTAAAGGTGATCAAGGGCCAAACAATCACTGAACATCTACCCTAAAGGGGCAACCATGAAATCTGCATGGCAAAATGAAGGAGTAACAAAATAAGCAAGTCTTTAAAGTCAGCCCTTGCTGAGCCCGGGACTCAAACCCAGGACCGTCTTGATGTGAGGCGGACTTGCTAACCACTCCGCCGCTGTACTGCCCCATTTCTACATACATTGACAAGCATATCACTGGACTCACAAGGACATGCTCTTCTTTCATTTGCCAAACTGGTTAATCCTACTGGGGCCGCAGGGAAGCTGGAGCCTATCTCAGCCGACTCTGGGAGAAGGCAGGGTACAGCTCGCCAGTCCAGCGCAGGAACAAGACTCACAACCAGCATTTGCAATAACGCTGACCCCTATCGGCAATTTGGAACTGCCAATTAGCCTAATATGATGAAAAGAATAAGTCTTTGGACTGTAGGAGAAGACAGAAGTACCCAAAGGAAACCCAATCAAGCACTGGAACCCTTGCCCAACAAAAGACTTGAATCCAAGACCTTCTTGCTGTGAAGTGGATGTGCTAACCAGCGCGCCACATTGCCTCCCATAGCTTATATATATTCGATGAATAATGCCATTCTATCTGCATTTGCCTTTATGTTAATAGATTTTTAATAGCGCCGTTGTAAAACAGTTCCAATTCTGCTTCCAGTAAAAACTAACTAACCAGTATCAAAATGTGATCAGTTATCTTGCTGCCTGTTAACAGAAATCAATAGATTAGCTCTGGAATTGAAGGTTTCAGAACATCATCAAGGGTTTTATCATGTCACATGCTTGATTTTTATTTTGTATTTCTCAAGTTAAAAAAAAAATACTCAAGGACACATATTTCTATAAAAACTGCTTAAAATAGTAAGGCTGTGGTGAGAGATGTAGCACACTGAGAGCAGGGCAATGGGGCATGGGCTGTGATGTTTGGACTGGTTCACAGTGGTCACACTGGACCGATTAGACACACACACACACACACACACACACACACACTGATGTTGCACCGTCGATGGAGTGGGGGTGGAAACAAGAGCGAGAGCACGAGGAGAGAGAGAGAGAGAGAGAGAGAGAGAGAGAGTAAACAGGCTGTCAGAAAAGAAAGTGCAGAGACATTTCTGCACACTGCAGCCGACAGGAGAGCATTGCATACAAACAACAGACGGATAATCACGAGAGGAGAGATATTTCATTAATGCATGCTGGAAGGGGAAAATGTTGCCAGTGAGTAAAGGCTGAAGTGTGTGTGTGTGTGTGTCCGCTGCTGCCTGTAGCTTTGTGCTCGTGCCTGCGTGCTAGTAAAAGCCTCTGTGCTCTGACCATCTGAGAAGCTCCTGATATCATCACCTGGATTAGCAGGGGTAGGATGTGATGGGCTTTTCCCCCCCCTTAATGCTTCCTCTCTGTCTTTATTTTGTTTTCACTTGTGATTTTCATTCATTCCTGTTTGTGTGTGATAAACAGAATGTAAATACCTGATTCACGTCCTTGTTTAGCTGCCTGGATTGCACTTGTGCTTTATACACTGTAATGCTTTAAACAAGCAGATGGGTCTCATCCTTTTATAAAAGTGCATACACATGCCAGGTTTACATGCATCTCATGCATACTTCATGCAAATTTATAGTGTAGCATTAAGGCTTTATTTACCCACATCATTACACAGATGGTTACTGTAAGTAGGCTGGCTGAATATTGTGTATTACATGGCATCCTTTGTCTCTGTAACTCTCTCTCTCTCTCTCTCTCTCTCTCTCTCTCTCTCTCTCTATATATATATATATATCTTGTAGATTGTCTGGTTGGGGAACATGGTCACTCACTACCTCATTATGTTTCTATGCTTTATGTAGTCTGTCTGGGGAAACATATCAGACCTTTGCATGTACATGTTACATGCTGCACAACCTCTCACCAACAAGATCAATACCATCATAGCAAATTGCAGCAAGTGGGAATGGATTTTGGTTTTATAGATACGAATACACTGTTCTACCATTTTGCTTTTTGGTTTTTTCGTGCACTGCAACACCAGTTTGTCTTGTTTCTAATCAGCTACTTCTGTAAAGCTAATATGTACATTGCTAACATGTGGAGGGTGTGATCAAGCCTTGTTTGTTCAGATATAGTCGAAGAGAAATCTCAATTACCCTAATTATTTACAACTTATTGTGCAATAAAAAGAGGTTCTGGTCCTTCTGTCCTGTAAATATATGATATTGACAGGAATCCCCCTCTGTATGTGTATGAATGTCAAAGTCTTTTAGGATACACACATACCAAGGATCACTACATGTATACATATACTAGATGGTCTAATCAGATTACTTTTTTCACTATGTCCTGAATTTCTCAAGATCATGAAGAAATGATGTTAGAAGAATTATATTTGATTGATTTCAACTGAGCGCCATAAAGGAAAAGACTCCAGTATACTAACATATATTGAGAATCCGAGTGGAATCACACTAAAGATGAGGTGCACTAGTCATAAGATTGAATCACATATATAATAATTTTGTTACCTTTCATCTATTTACAGACATATCGCTTTCTAATTTAGTTAACTAGCATGTTTCTATAAAACTGGCATTGGCACTAAAATTGATGGATTCAATTCAGAGCTAATGTAATTTCATAATATGCTTGATGGGCATAATGATTAGCACATCCGCCTCACAGCAAGAAGGTCTTGGGTTCGAGTCTGTGGCTTGACGCGGGTGTTTCTTGAGGTTGCTTGCTTTTGTTTCCTCCCACAGTCCAAAGACATGCACATTAGACTACTTGGTTGTTCCAGATTGCTCCTAGGTGTGAGTGTGTATGGTTGTGTATTTTGGCCCTGTGATGGTCCGGTGAACTGTTCAGGGTGCACCCTGCTTTTCCCCAGTGTTGGCCCTAGTAGGATTAACCACTTTGGCAAATGAATGAGTATATGATTGATTGCAAATATATATATATTAGTGTTATTGTATATATATTATTGGCAAATACTTTTAAACATTATTTATTATTACTTTGGCTTGTCTTTGGTCTGTTTGGTCTGGTGTGTGTGTGTGTGTGTGTGTGTGTGTGTGTGTGTGTGTGTGTTTGTGTGTGAGAGAGAGAGAGAGAGAGAGAGAGAGAGAGAGAGAGCACATGTATGTTCTTGGAATATTTCAGCATCGCATTTTGTACCTCTTTAATGACTTTCATTTCCATTAATGGACACTGAAATCACACTCTGCAGAGGGCAGCAGGTTTCAGAGAAATAGAGCATGTCCTGTTTAGATTATGGCGTTTGTTTCCTTTGCCATTTCAAACCAGACCCTTTTCTAAATAGTTGAAGTATTTTTAGCTCAACAACATCAGAGCATTGTAAAACACAGTATTGTAATATCTATAATTTCATAAATTTTGTTATGAAATTATATGATTTATAATGTTAAAACAGCTGTTAATTTTTAGAAACTTTGGTGAAATCAATAATGAAACATTCGAATTATTATGAAAAATAATCAATAAACTTAGAATGGTAAGGAAAGTGACAAACTCATGTATTAATATATATAAAAAAGATTGAATTAAAGATTTAAAGTAAAGGTAAAATGAATTTAAGTGTTTTCTGAAAGTCAGGGTTAAGTATTTCTTTAAGTGTATAAAGTGTTGGTTGGAGAAAGATTCATGATTTTTCATTTAAAAGAAAAGACTTTAAAATGTTTTCATATAAATAATAATAATAATGATAAAACAGTGGTTGTTTTAGATAAATATGACCCATAGATGCTTAAAATAGTGTGAAATGGGTAGAGATGCAAAATGATTGCTATTGCCTGAACAGAGTGATGGCACAGTCCTGTGACATTGTTTTTTGCCTATTCAAAACAGAAAACTCGAGCATAAAAATTATCCAAGAGGCCTAACAGGTGGTGGTGAATTTACTCTGTCTTAATGGTGCTTAATACTACAGCATTAATGTTTTAATATAATATAATTTAATCAATATATATTTTTATAAATGCTTATGAGCATCATGAAGTCAGCATTTAAACCTTTTCTCATCAATCAGAAAACCAGTTATATGATGATGATGATGATGATGATGTAAACAAATTGAATAGCTTACTAATGTTGCTAATGCATCATCTTTGTTCTCTGAATATTTAAGCTGATTGGGTCTGCAGAGTTTTCTGCTTCTTATTCCTATTTCTCATTCAGACTGCTGAAGAGAATACTACTGTAATATTCATTCAGTCTATTAGAAAATTCCTTCAGTTCTTATAGCAGCAGTACATCTTTTCATCGACCTCCATTGTGTGTGTGTGTGTGTGTGTGTGTGTGTGTGTGTGTGTGTGTGTATTAACTGTTTTCTCCCTTGTGCTGTTGTGTTTGTTTGTGTCTTTAAGATTTGGTTTAACATACCTTCCATCAGTAATATTAATAAGGTTTGTTATTATATAAATCTGTATATATAAATTATTTAGGGTTATATTGCAGCATAATTTATACAGTATGTAAGGAATAGAGCAAATCTGTACATCTTTTTATTGAAAAATAACAGCAAAGTGGTGATGTAGTTGCATGTGATGGATTTACTGTTATTACCCATAAATACCCAAAGTTAATCCTTTTCTCATAAGTATATGGCCAAAAGGCTTTTATTATTTCTATACCACAGTAATTTATGACTTAATATTTACTATAACTGTCGGCAGCCGTGGCATAATGGTTAGACAAGCAGGTTTGGGCCCGAAAGGTCACTGGTTTATTCCCAAAAACGCAGGAAAAATGTGTGGTAGCGGAGTGATGAGCAGCACCTTTTTCTTCCTCCACCTTCATGGCTGAAGTGCCATTGAGCATGACGCCTAACCCCCAACTGCTCTTTGGGTTCTGCAGTGTGGCTGCCCATTGCTCTGTGTATGTGTGTGCTCACTGTTTACGTGCCCGTGTGCTCACTTTGCTTGGGTTAATTTGCAGGATTAATGCAGTATATATATATACTCTGTCCTGAAGACATTCCTGTTTCAGAAAAAAATAAATAAATAAATTATA
>JAQMYF010000012.1:34323237-34336708 GCA_030014195.1 Neosilurus mollespiculum | reverse complement strand
ACATGTGTTAATTCATAGTTTTGATGCCTTCAGTGTGAATCTACAATGTCAATAGTCATGAAAAGAAAGGAAACTCACTGAATGAGAAGGTGTGTCCAAACGTTTGGTCTGTACTGTATATATATATGTATGTATGTATCTCCCACAATACCTGGCTTTTTTATACTTACTACTTATACTTACAGTGTTTAATACAGAGTAGTTAATCACACTATAAATTGATATTATGGAGCTCTTAATAATATTATTGATTACTGTACAGGAATTTACTTTAAGCCACTATGACTGATGTAAGTATTAAAGTTTTTAATTGTCTTTTTTCTCTGTAGGCTGCTGTGATTCTTGGACAGTTAGTTCTTTCCTGTGAGAACTTCCCTGCAGTGCAAATCACAACCCCTTCCTGTTGCATGTCGTCCAATACACCTTGACTCATCACTCGTGCCCTCTCAACTCTCCATTCCTGCACTTCCCCACTCCTTTTGCCATCTGGTCACTGAGGGATTTGGGATGATGCCAGTCATGCACACCTCGATTTCCTATTTCAACCAGGGATAAAAGGCGTCTCCGAATACCCCTCCTCGCCACACATACGACGGCCGGCGAGATGGGCGACAGTAGCTGGGTGTGTCTGAGTCCAGCCGAGTTCTCCCAACTTCAGCAATACAGCGAGTGTGAGTACCAAGTGCACTGCTTCAAACTAGGCTCAGAGCATCAAGGTCTCTGTGCTGGCTTTGCTTCATCATGTTGCTCAAGCTGGCTTTGCTTTTTTAAATAGTATAGTTTAAATGAGCAAAAGGAAGCCTTTGTGTGCTCCCAAGAATTACATTTTTATCTGTCACACATTAACGAACAATTGAAATTGTTCTAAATACTTATATACATATTATATGATAACTATACTTAAAACTTAATAATTTACTATATTTAATGTATGTGTTTTTTTATTTCTTAATATTGTATTCAAAATTTTTAATATGTCATTTCATTTCATTTTTCAAACTGCTTTAACCTTTATTAGGGGAACTGGAGCCTATCCCAGCTGACTCCATGTGACCGCAGGGTACACCCTGAGCTGCCCTGCAGCTCATTACAGGGCCAACACAGACACACAACCATTCATACTCACAGGCAGCACTAGGGATGAAAGTGAATATTCAGTTAGCCTAATGTACATATCACTGGACTGTGGGATAAACTGGAACACCTGGCAGAAATCCATACAAGCACAGGGGAACATGCAAACTGCATACAGAAATACCACAAGAGCACGAGTCCTGAACCCAGGACCTTCTTGCTGTAAGATGGAAGTACTTACCACTACACCACTGGGCTGCTCATTTTCTTATATTGAGTTTAATAATTTTAGGCAGCTGACTGGTTTCCCTAATTTGTATGTAGTACCTGTCAATAAGAACCTATGTATTGTTTTAAACATCTAATTTGACAGTATGATGTGTTAAGGTCTTACACACAAGGTCTTTGAAACACTGTTGGGAATGTAGGCTATATTGACAGCAAGTATTGATCCCATGCAAGTGTTCTCTGTGCCATGAAACAACAGGAAAAGGATCATCATAGGTATACCCAGGGCCATATTTTATTTGTGTGATGATCAAACTACAGCAAAGTAGAGTTACAGTGTATGTGTGTGTGAGTTTGCCAACTTCAGTTTAATGGCAGTGACTTTACAGCAAACTCCAAAGATGTGTTTTTTGATGTCTCTGTGTCAGTGAGTGGAGTTTTCACAAAGTAAGAAGAATAATGGGTCTCTGGGTCACGTCAACTCAAAACTTGGTCTGTTTAGATGCGCATGAATCGATACTAATGGTATTTAGCAGTGCAACATTGTCCTCATCATATGTGTTTACCTCTCTATCTAATCTTTGGCATTTTTCAGTAAAAAGGATAATTTACATGGAACCGAGGAACTAAACAAACAGTTTATAAATATCAAACTCAGACAATGCCAGTTTGATTGTGATCATTCTTTCCTATCTCACTAACCACGTTTGCTTTGTTGCTGGTTGAACCTGTGGAAAATTACTTGTTTTTGTATTGTCCACGAAGAGGTTTGGTTTAGTTTTTGCTCATCTTTGGTTAATTTCTTTGTAAATAGTGCATTCTGACTAAATTGGATTCTTCAGTTAGGAGGGAAAATACCTACCACCCACCAGCTCAGTAGCAAACTTTTATAAAAACATAGGCTGCTTTTTATTACATTGTTATTTATTTTTTTCACTATTCATTTTTTTTATATTCATTGTGTTTTTAAATTTTTTATTTATGTAATTTTTTTTTTTTTTGTGCTGATGTTCTCATGTAGTATACTCTAAAACCATTATGCACCGTAGGCTTGGCATATGTCGCTGAATTGAGTAGTCCCCTCGATGTTCTGTCTTGGGGACTATTCATTGACATATACTGTTATATGTTACTGCAGCCAGTAATAGGGCTGGACAAAATATTTATTCATTAGTTAATCTGGGCAGGTAAAAGCTCCAGTGTGCTGCACAGCCCAGTGCCATGATTTGGTTTGTAGCTATCAACAGCTAGTAAGCAATTTAAATCAATTACAAACTGTATAATATTATTTTAGATATGAGTGTGTGATGTTTATTCTCTTCTAACAAAATTCCTGATGTAAAAAATTTCTCATGTTATTAAAGTCAGCAGGTTGTTAGCCAGGCTGGGGGATTTTTACATACAGCAGTCTTTAAAACTGTCACAGAATAATCCAAAAACAAAAATGTTCTGTGGGTGGAAATGACTTGTTAGTGAAAGAACTTAGAGGTGAATGGCCAGACTGGTCTGTGCTGATAGGAAGTCTACAGTAACTCAGATACTCACTCTTTACAAGAAAAGCATTTGAGAATGATCATCACATCAAACCAGAAGTGGGGGGTGGGCTACAACACCAGAGCAGCAGATTATATCAGGTTCCAGTCTTGACAACCAACAACATGATTCTGAGGCTGCAGTGAGCAGCTCACTGAATCTAGTCAGTCATTGCCTTACCTTTTTCTAGTCTTCTACTATCCAGTTTCAGTGATTCTATGCAAGCTGTAGTATACACTTGTTAATAATAAAGTGGACATGAGTGTATATGACAGTTTCACACTAAATGTTTATTGAAAATTAAGCTTTACAAAGGTCATAAAGGAATATGACTTTTTTATTCTTTATCTTGTTGATGAACCTAAATGTTTGCTGAGAAACAAAAAATAAAGGGAATATACTGGGCACAGGATTTAGGCTGATAAGTTGTCCAGCCATCATAAAGCTCAAAGTGTGATATGTAAACCGTTAAATCACATTGAGTCAAATATGTTGTCCATGGGACATACTGGCATCACCCGAAATGAACAAGTTTAGACATTAGCGTTTGCATGTAAAAACAACTTCTGCTTTGGCAAACTACTAAAGCGTGGCTACACAGGGAGCGATGAATAACTCAGGAATTGCTTCGCTGCTGAACAACACTCGCGCCACCTCTCAAGCCACCTCTCAAGTCAGCTCTTATTGCCTAGGTAACCTTCTTACATGAGTGCAACTGTGAGCAACATTGAGCTAGTGGATCCATGATAGATTTTATTATCATTGTCTTATATTATTTTTGTCATTTTGTATTATTTATAATAATACATTATTATAATACAATATATATTGTATTATTAATAATACAATATAATACATTATTTTTGTAATTTGACTCATAATATCTTAATCAATAGATTATTATTATAATTATTATTGTGTATCATGAACATGACTAAATATGTATATACTAATAGGAAACAGGAACGTTTAGAAACGTGGAATCAAGAATCATGTTTTCTGTTCTTATCCTTGTAGAATTTCTGTGTGTAATCATAAAACACTGAATATTTAAGGATGGCAATAAGCTGCTCTTCCCTGTTGATGTAGGTGGTATCATACAACTTGTGTTCATTGTTTCACTATGGAAAATGTTTTGGGGATCACAGTGTTTGGTGGCATCTCTTAATTTATTGTATCTTTAAGCTCTGATTGGTACTTGCAATTAAAGCATATTGGAAAGAGAGGAAGAGAGGCCACCATTTTTTTTATTTATTTTTTGCACAATCTCTTTCAATTCTGTTTCTGCATTTTTTTAGACATTGTCCATGATGGTTTTATATGAGTTAATGGTTTGTAAATGTTAATGTAAATGGTAATGTTAATGTTAAAAGTTAATGTTATTTATAAGTATATCATACAAATTAAATATTGCTAAAAAATGTATTTGTAATATTTAATTTAGTTGAAAATGAAAGTGATTTCAATCTAAATGTAAAAATTTCTGACACAACAGTACAAAAGATGCCAAATAAACCTTTAAGAAAAAATTGCATAGTATCGCTAGCATTTCAGGATATAAGTGACTTGCTGAA
Source organism: Neosilurus mollespiculum (assembly GCA_030014195.1). Lineage (NCBI taxonomy): Eukaryota > Metazoa > Chordata > Actinopteri > Siluriformes > Plotosidae > Neosilurus > Neosilurus mollespiculum. Next base: position 34,332,299 of record JAQMYF010000012.1, on the reverse strand, counting down.
AATTACTAGCTGAAAATGACTTGATGACTTTTCTTTTATGATAATGATACACACATTTCTTTTCATTATACACAGATTCCTCCAAGAAGTTAAAGGATGTTTTGGAGGAGTTTCATGGAAATGGTGTACTTTCCAAATACAACCCGGAGCAGGTATGTCTCCTGTATGATCTGTGATGTCATTTGATTAAATACCTTGTGAAAACATTGTGACCTCATGAGGTGGTTATGGGGTGGCAGAACTATTAAGCAGTACAACCTGATTCTGACCCTGAAATGCTTCATCATCTGCAGTCTGGTCCTAATACCACAAAGCCTATGCGTAAAGTTACTTGACAAAAGGCAGATGCACTGATCATTTCCTTGATGGTGTGTCACTATTATATTTCTTTGCTTTCTTCCACCTTGACACAAATATTATGCTCGTCTGGGTTTGGCGCCACTGGTTGTGACCCAGAGCCTTGCCTGGATCAATACTGAATAACAGTGGTGCAGTCAGCATGTCTGCAGGCAGCGCCAGCGAGCCTGTGGTTAAACACTGCCCACATGCTGCCTTTAGTGCAGAATGCAGGGCTTTCCAACACATCTGCTGTCGTTACAAGAGAATTAAATATAAAACAATCAAACAAAGGAAGTCTAGAGAAATATCTGTTCCCAAAGGTTTTTATACTATAAAGTAAAAGTATTTTGGCTTAGTTTTCTTATTTTTGCCAAAATAGTTTTTCCATATCATTTCATGTAATAGATTAATACTTTTTTTTTTTTTTTTTTACAGAAGTTCTTTATTATTTGCAGAAAAATACAGGCTTACTATTAGCCTTATGCCTTTTTTGGCTGGGTATTAAGAACATATGAAGTGATTATTGTGTTTCACCCTATCAGCAGTTATTGCCGTCTGCCTGCAAACACATACTGGACATGTTCTGGTGATTAATCTTTTTTTCAGTTGTATGTTTTGTTATTTAATGAGATTGTAATTTAAATAATATATAGTGTATCTTAAAAAATACTGTATATATAAATATTTCAAAATACATATTAAACTCTTAGGACATACTGAGCCTTATGTGCATAATTGTTTTAGTATATACCATATAGACATATCTGCACATAAAAGCATAATAAAAGATATTTTTATAGTTTATTTTTACATATTTAAACCCTGACAGATTTGGTCAGGTGAGCTCTGTGCGCCAAACAAAGTTAAGCTGTAATTTTTTGAGACGCACTGTCTGTATAAACAGGTATGGGATAAAACTGCTATCCACTTCATGACAAGTTCAGTTCTTGATAGTATTATATTAGTTTTTTTGACATGCCTAATTCAAACAGGAAGCTGTTTGTTATTGCAATCTTTCTTAGCTCCTTTTACTCTATAAAAAAATGTGAGAATTGTAGATGCAAAACTCTTCTGTTGTCATATTTTTTGCCACATTAGTAGTTTTTAGCTAAAAAACATTTTGACTATATTGACTATAATGGTACCAGGTGTGGATACACAAAACTAAACTTATATAAGTTGGTATGTAAGGTTGTTTACATTAACCAGTAGGCGGAAAATGCAATGCATGTGCACATGTGCACAAGTCATTCATTTATCCCCAAGCTGACCATAGGCCATTGATGACCCCTTGCCAGCGCACTCTGTTCTGGGCTGCTCTGGCCACTCAAGTCAAGTTGGTGCCTTGCTGTTTCAGTTCTGCCTCAGTATTCCGCCTCTAGCTGTTACAAGGTCGGCTGCTCTCCCTCTTCCCCTATGGGTTCCAGGTTGGGGATTTTCGTGTAGAGCTATATGCTGGCTTCCTTAGGGTGTGTCCAATCCAGCTCCACTTCCTCCTCAGAATCTGCTTACCCACTGGTTCCTGTCCCGCTTGTTCCCACAGATCTTCATGCCGTATCACTTCTTGCCACCTGATGTTGTAGATGTGCCTCAAACAAGTGTTAAAGAAGGTCTAAATCTTCTGCTGCATCATCTTTGTCTTTCTCCATGTTTAAAATTGTTAAAAAATGATTGATGGCTCAGCATCAGAATGAATGTAGAAATGGTCTCCACTGAAACAAAAGCTTGCCAAATATTTTTTTGAAAAATGTAATTGTATGTGATGAGAGAGTACAATCCTGAAAAAATGCATGCAACAGAAAACATCATTTCACTGGAAAACTCTGGGTTACAAAAGATCAATCAAGTCTGCACTCAAGGGAACACATTTTGAGTCTGATCCAGAAGTGAAGAAGAAAACTACAATGCTTCGGAAACAACTAACGGAAAAAATACCTACTGCACTGCTTTAATTAGTGGAAGAACACAATAAAACAGTGTGAATTTGCAGAAGGGATTATATTATATACGTTGTCATCATGTCCATTCATGAGCAAATAGCCTATGGGTTTTATCTTCTGTTTTTCGTTCATTTTTTGTTGGCTGAATACGAAGGTTTCCTGGCAAAACCACCCAAGCTCATGGGCTTAGTATCTCTTATTCACTTGTTTTACATCTTGTTTTGGTTCCATGCCTGTTTCCTATAATGAAAATGATTACAAAAAATACTCTCTCTCTCTCTCTCTCTCTCTCTCTCTCTCTCTCTCTCTCTCTCTCTCTCTCTCTCTCACACACACACACTGAAATGTCCCCTATTTTCTTTGTAAAAAAGCCTACTGTTTACGAAAGTCAACTCGAGAAATGTAAGAAGTAGAAAGTAAATGTTATGCTAATGCTCAAGTAAAGTACAGATACTCAAAAAATGTACTTAAGTACACTACTCAAGTAAATGCATTTAATTACTGTCCACCCCTGCTAGGCAGAGCAACACAGGTTCGTGGAAGTGGATAAGTCCGATATCAATTGTTAAGAAATTAAAGAAGGCATACAATTTTATTCAATCCTTCATTCATTTTCTAAGCCGATTAATCCTAATTAGGGTCACTACTCTCAGCTGACTCTGGGTGAAGGCAGAGTACACTCTGGACAGCTCACAAGGCCATTGCAGGGCATGTATTTGAACTTATCTTTATTATTTTTATTTTTTAGGATTATTGATACTCACGTACAGGAGTAGGCAAATGGTTTTAAAAAGACATTGTGGCCAATTCCATTTCATTTTCAAGAGATCGCACTGTATTTCATATTTATTTAATATGCCTGGTAAGTAAATGGGCACCTTTAATAGCCACACCTTGTATGTAGTTTGTACGTAGTTTGTATGATACTGAATGGTCTCGACATGTGCATGTTTATGTTGAAGTGGTGTACCCAATGTGTTCCCCTTTTCAACACTGCTTATCTCACTAAGTATGTGTAGCAATGGAACGTTTACAGTATTTACATGTATTTGCCTCAATACATATATATATCAAAATGTAGTAAGTGCCCTCTGCTCTAGTTGCTACATGTTTCTATACTGTATTATATATGTAAACAGAATTATGTTTTCTTGCATGGATTTACACAAACCTACTCAAACTTGAATCTCTTTAAGGGAGATCCAATTCAGGTTCATGTGCTCCTTCTCCCACTGATCTGTTCCCTATTCTTTGTATCTTTGTTTTTGCAAAAAGGTTTTAATTTTGACAACTTTGTGTAGTACGTGGACTGTCCCACCAGAGAGGAGAGAACTTTAGACCTGCTGTATGCAAATACTAAGGATGCCTACAGTCCCCACCCACCCCCACCCCAAACGGGGAGGTCAAACCAAAATTTTATTTAGCTTTCTCCATGCAGTGTGCCTGTTGTGAAGTGGCAGGCTGTGACTACAAGGACTGTTAGGAGATGGTTGGAGGAGGCCTTGGAGAAACTACAGGACTGTTTTGAAGTGACAGACTGACAATAAGGACAATTACAAGAGAAAGCTGGAGTGGAAATTCCAACATAACAACATGAGAGAGGTTTGGAGTGGTAGGAAGACCATCACTGGTTTCAGGCCATCCAACAGCAGAGGAGATGAGGGCAGTGAGGACAGGGCCAATGAGCTGAATATGTTTTTTAACAGATTCGACTCTGCGGCTACTGCTCAACCCCCTTCTAACTCGTCAGGAGCAAGCGTGGAACACCCAGCCACACCACCCTCTCTCCCTCCCTCTCCATACTGCACCTTTGCCTCCTGTGATAGATCTGACACCCCTCCCCGATCTGTCAACTTCACCTATAACCAGGTTCTGAGACAGTTGAAAAGATTCCACACAGGTACGGCAGCAGGGCTGGATGGGGTGAGGGGTTAAATTACACCTTCATGATGAGCCTGAGTCTACAGAGGGTCCCAGTGCGGTGGAAGATGTCATGCCTCATTCCTGTACCAAAGACCCCACATCCCAGTGGCCCCCAGGATTTTAGACCTGTGGCACTGACTTCACATGTCATGAAGACCCTCGAGAGACTCATACTGGATCAACTCCGACTCATGGTTAGACCACATATGGACCCCCTTCAGTTTGCTTACCAGCCCTGTCTCAGAGTCGAGGACGCCATCATCTACCTTTAACATTTACTTTTTACTTAACCGTGTCTACACTCAACTGGATCAGCTGGCGTGCACTGTGAGGGTCATGTTATTTTTACTTTTCTAGTGCATTCAATACCATAAGGCCGACCCACCTGGGTGAGAAGCTGACAGCGATGCAGGTGGATGCCTCTCTTGTGTCCTATACCTACTGGAAGACCACAGCACTGCGTATTGGACCCGGTGGTCAGCAACAGCGGAGCACCACAAGAGACCATCCTCTCCCCTTTCTTCTTCACCCTCTACACAACTGCAGCTACTGCACAGGGACCTGCCATCTTCAGAAGTTTTCTGATGCTGTAGTTGGATGTATCAGTGGAGGTGATGAGATGGAATATCGGGGTGCTGTGGATTGCTTTGTCACATGGTGTAAGCTGAATCCTCTGCAGCTTAATGTGACCAAGACCAAGGAAATGATTGTGGATTTCAGGAGATCTAAAACACCAGCGGCCCCTGTTTCCATCCAGGGCGTAAATGTGGAAATGGTGAAGGATTACAAATACCTTGGAGTTTATATTAACAATAAACTGGACTGGGTTAAGAACACTGCCGCACTTTACAAAAGGGCCAGAGCGGTCTCTATTTTCTGAGGCGGCTAAGGTCGTTTAGCATATGCCGAACACTACTTAGCATGTTTTATGAGTCTGTAGTGGCCAGCGTTATCCTGTATGCTGTTGCATGCTGGGGCAGCAGGCTGAGGACTGCAGACGCAAACAGACTAAACAAACTGATCCGCAAGGCCAGAAAAGTTGTGGGATGAAGCTCGTCTCTCTGACGGTAGTGTCGGAAAATCGAATGTTGTCCAAAATAAAGACAATATTGAACAATACCCACTCGCTTTACAACCTAATGATCAGTCACAGGGGCACGTAAATCAGGATTCATTCTTTTATTTTATCTATAGTTTATATAGATATTAGTAACTTCTAATTTTATACTTACATATAGATTTTAGAATATACATATATATATATATATATATATATAGAGAGAGAGAGAGAGAGAGAGAGAGAGAGAGAGAGAGATTTCCGTATGAATATTTGTATAGATAGATAGATAAATAGATATTTGTAATTTTTCTTTATTGAGACTTTTATTTCAATCTTCATCTCATTCTTACTTGGTATGGAGCAGCTGTGTGCACACAATTTCCTCCGAGATCAATAAAGTATTCTGATTCTGATTCTGATTAAGGAGTGCTCTAGAGAACTCTGTCAGATGAATCAGTATAGGCTCTGTCATTCCAAACCTTCAGCATAACTAATGCTTAGCTTAATCTTCTGTTTTTGTTTCCTTTTTTCCCCTCTAAGTTATGTGATGGCACAAATCAGCACCAAAAAAGGCAAGGTGGATAGCAATGATGACATTCTAGGTGCTGGTCATCAGAAATAATAGCTAGAGTTCAGTTCACGCAAGATTACTAAATGCACCTTAGAGCATTAGAACTTAATTCCCTCTCTAACTTCCTCTCTCATCCCCGTGACTGCCAAACAGAAGCAAGATGTTCTCAACCAAGTAAGCCAAAAACGTCTGGGTTTGCATGCTCCCTGCTTCAATGTGTCTACATGCCCAAACATAATACATAACATATTGCTCCACTCTTGTTTCTGTCAATGTGTCATGCAGGTCATAGTCTTTCCTAAATGTTTTAAAGGTCATGGTCAGCTTCTTATCTATTTGCTATATGTTTATTGTCGTTATAATATGTGTTGTCTAACATCTTCTTATGTCTTGATATTGTTTTTGCAACTGTACATCCTTTCTTTTTTTTTATCAGCAAGGTGTTTTTTCATTTTTAATTTTTTTTACATAGTCTGTGTCTCAGGGTGTTCTAGTTTACTTTATAACATTTAACATTTATATGGAAAAAAGTATAATACTATACAAGGTCAACAAGTACTGCTGGAAACCGACATCTGGCCTATCACATAGTGCCAACAAAATAATAGATGTTCTTTACTATAACTAACTCACGCACATAAGATAAATTTTTTCAAAAAATGTTAGGTATTACATATGTCCAAAAGTCTGTTTCTTGTCTTCCAAAATGTTTTACCTCTTCCTCTCTGTGTGTTGCCTTCAGCCTATCGATTATGAGGGTTTCCAGCTCTTCATGACCACCTACTTAGAGAATGACATCCCAGAGGAACTGTGCCAACATCTCTTCACCACATTCAAGAGTAAGACTGGATCAAGCAGTTCCCCTGATTTTCCACGAACTGGATCAGCTCTGCTTGGTAAATGTACTCCTAAATTACAGTTAAACTCACCATAGCTTCTCTATAAAGGTTGTGAGATGGCATCTGCAAAAAATAGCCTTGTATTTCACCATCTAGTGCCTGTTAAAGAGAATCGGAAGAATGGAACAGAATTTGGCAGTAATATATGAAATCTTTCAGATTTTCATCACTTTCTTGGTCTATCAGTATCTTGTTTTTAAAAATTAGAAAATGTGCATAAGCAGTATGTTTATGAATCTTAATACCTGGAAAAAACTACGATGGTGATTGAGTTTGAAAAGGGCATGCACACAGGTTCATTTACTCGCTATATATATTCATTCATTCATTTTCTGAACCGCTTATTCCTAATTAGGGTCGCGGGAAGGCTGGCGCCCATCTCAGCCGACTCTGGGCAAGCTATATATATTTTTTCAAAAACAATTACTGTATGCAACAAATATTGGGTGGCAAAACACCTTAAGCCAAACTGTTAGGAGATTTTGAAGAGAAGTGACTGCTCTATCGGTGTAGGGGGGGCCTCTTTTGCTCCCTGGCACTGCTTCCTCAGGCTCTGACACTCTGTTTAGAATGGGATGAGTGAATAAACAGTCCAGATGGATGGATCATGCCCTGTTGCATGCTAAAAATTTTCAGTCCAAAAGATCACCTTCTGTTTAAGGGGGTGGGCTTCAAATCAATGCCTCACTCCCCTCTGTCAGTCTCAGTCACGACTTTTTTCCATAATGCCCAGGTTGCACAACAAAGATGGACAGTGGTGCCATCTAGTGGTTGGAAATGTTTATATTGAACAGTTTTCATCTGATGATGTTATCCTTTAAGAAATACGGATTAATACTGCATTACTTCAGAACCCCTTAATACATTATCTATATTTTCTATTTAGTTTTTTTCCTCACTGTCCTATGAACAACATAAAACACTACAATAACACCAACCTTTCTGATACTCATAGTGTCCCCCATCTTTGTTTTTTTTTCTGATCTGTCCTTTACTTCTCTGTAAACTCACTCTGTCTGCAGAACCCAAGTCAATTGATGCAGGTATCTCTATTCAGACAGAAGTGGCCTGCGCTCCTATAACAGGTACCTGTGTGCATAGTGCACCCTGAGAAACATCTTCAGTAGCAGCTTTCCAATCCAGAGATACCACATCCCCTGATCACTCTGTTTATTTCCGGTGTTTTGCCAAATGTGTGACAAATCGTCAGGATTTTTTGTTGTTATTTGATCTTTTTTAGTGTTCATGGCAAAGTGTAATTGTGCTCATATTTCACATCCTCCATATTCTACACAGTGATTAAATACTGTGAAGTGTCGCTTTTATTTCTGTGCACTATGGTGTCATTCTGCCTCTTCAGCCATGCACCACTAAGACCTCTGAGTCATTCATCTTACCTGCAGGACTCTTGCAACAGCTCTGTCTGGAAACATTTCCTGTTGTTCTTTCTTATTTGACACATCACCCTTTTTTTTTCTTTTTTCTTGTTTCTTGTTCCCTTCATAGGGATGAATGGCAAAAGTATTCTCAGTTCTATGGGCAGACACACTCCAGAGCACCCAGGTGGTGTGATCCCAGGATCTGGTACTACCACTTCACCATGCTCCTCTCGCTCCTCCTCTCAACGCTCAGGCACAGGGGGTCACACTCCTCATCGCTCACCCAAACCTTCAGCAGGCAGCAGCTGTAATGCACTGGCACTCTCCAAGAGCGCAAACTCCCCTCGACTCTCCCCAGGTTAGTGTCCACTATTCATTATTCATTCATTTTTAGTAACCACTTTCTGGTCATTATTCTGAAGCTTATACTAGGAACACTGGGTTTGAGGTGGCAGTTCATCTTGAATGAGATGCCAGTCCGTTGTAGGGCACCATACACATCACTGCACTTTCATTCACACTTAGGAATAATTTAGAATTTAGATTTTCATTGTTCATGCAACAGTTGACAAGAAAGATCTTTGATCTTATCTGAGATACCGACCACCTGCTAGCTTGTTTTGGCGCATAGGGAGGGAACCAGAGAACCCAGATCAAATCCATGTGCACATACAGAGAAAATGAGAAATGAGTAACTCAAGTTAGGAAACAAGTTACTGTGAAACAGGAAGCAATAAGTGACAAGCGACCATGTAAAGTCAATTAAAACCAGTGGAAAGAGCGATAGGAGGCAAACTTCTCTCAAGTGGATGGGTACGGAGTTAAACTGAGCTGAACTTTCATGCGACACAATTAAAACAATTATTACCAGTCATAGCTTTAACAAGAATAATAATGGGAAATGCGATGCTTGGGTCCATGTTTTCGAAACGGTTGCCATTTGCTGCTGTG
>JAQMYF010000012.1:34268557-34285379 GCA_030014195.1 Neosilurus mollespiculum | reverse complement strand
ATATGGCCACATAAACTTGCATAGTTTTAACAAGTTATATCACATGAATGCCTGAGTGCATTATAAGTAGAACATATATATAGATTTTCTTTTTTGATTACAGTATGTAGAACCTGGGACAGTTCAGTAGAATGAATACCAACCATTTCATCTTCGCCTCTACTAGATTTGGAGTTTAATCAAGGTTATGGATAGATTTTTAGTTAATCAGCACATTCCTGAATATATAAGTTTAAGGTGTCGGTTTTATCCAAACAAAGAACTTCCTATTCACATTCCATAAATTATCATATAAACTATTCACGTTCCATAAATTACTTAAATATCATGTATTTTTACATACTTCCCAAAGGCTGTAGTTAATTCATCCTCAAAATGATATTTGTAAGTTTATGAGATTTCATTATGTGTTCATTAGACCTAATGGGCATTTAATGGGATACTTACCATATGTAATGTTAAAGGTAAGCATCATTACATTAGAGAAATAATAACTTGCCCAAACTTAAGCAGCATGATTTTCTGTGCAATGGAAATCAGAAAAGAAGTAGCCTGCACTCAGTTACTTAGCAACCACACTGTTCACTGCCATGTTATGAATGCTATTTGTTCACAAGTTTGGTGGGAAAAGATCAAATTGATGCTAACCTATTCATTGTGAAGTGCAGTCTTTCACAGCAATTATGGCAAAAATTTCAGCCAGCATTCTGATTTTTGTCCAAAAGTTGAACTGTTGAATTGCTCAAAGGATATCCGAGGAAACATAACTGAATTCAGGATGATTAAGAAACATTTCCATAATGGAGTATGAATGTGTATTTAATGCTTTTCTTTAAGGCAAGCTATATAATTCTGATCAAACCTTTTAATCGTTTAAGATTGCTGTAAGTACGTTAAGTAATTGCAGTAACTTTCTTTGATTAAAAACATAGGACTATACTAATATTAAGTAAGGCACACTTACTGAATACTTCTACATTTAGTTTCTGGAATATATAAAAGTAAGGGCAAAAATATATGTTCTTATAAGTTATGTGTATATATATATATATATATATATATACACACACACACATATATCTGAATAGATTCTAGATGAACACTAGACAGTCTATAGTTCCAGTCTGTCACAGTATGAGTGCCCACATACTCCCCTCCTTCCCTTAGACAATGATTAATCTGTAGATTAATTTATGTGCTGTTCATAGATGGGTGCCCTATAAATAGTCTGTTTTATTTTTGGGAAAAAAATATTTCACTCTGACTCATGCCAGGTGTGTTGGATACATGTTGCTTCATCACTGTGAGGAATACCAGGTAGCCCAGGTCACATTAAGTTTGTCCAGAAATAGAAGAGACTTAAAATAGACCACCTGATCTGAATGAAGTGGGTGTGTGAATTGGCAGGGGCAGACACAGGAAGTATTAGGCAAGGTGGTGTGCAAAAATGAAGGGAGAAAAAAAAAACTCAGAGGAATGTGACACACTGCAGTGGCGTTATGTAACTAAATTCAGCCTCCTACTGACTAGAGCTCAGTCGATTTTCCTCAGCTATCAACATGCACCGACTCAGTAGAAGTGATGCTAGTGTAGTACTCTGAATCTTTAGAATGCTGAACTAATGGAAAAAACACCTAACTTGGTTTACGTGACCAATTTATCAGCATTACTTAAAAAATGTATCATGTTCCATGTGAATGAAATAGCATGCTGTGTCTTTATCATCTTAAAATACAGGAGGAAACTAAGTAGCAGTGTTATATTTTGAAAGTATGAGGCATGCATCCACCCATTTGGAGTGATATGGCAGGGTGGAAGGGTGACTGCTGACTGTGAACAATGGATGCTCTGTGAATCGTGAGTCTTATGATGAACATAGGCTGCCTGTGCCAGGAGTTTCTTTGCATGGCTTGGCATCAATGCTGGCCCTCACAAGGCAAATAAATAAATCACATGAGAATTTAAACAGATTTCATTTTATTTTTATTTATTTATTTTTATGGTGGGGTTTTTTTTGTTTGTTTGTTTGTTTGTTTGTTTTTTTTGGGGGGGGGTGGTAGATTTGAAGGAACCCATTAGAAAAGTGTAGAGTACTTTGTAGATGCTTATGTATGATGGATATATGGATCTGTATTGTGTATTCAGTTGACTCTGATTTTGGTCAAAACATGATGATTCATTTTATTTTTCTTTCTTTGCTTTTTGTTTTTTTTAATGTCTGCATGACTCTGACAGAAGTGCCAACTGTGTGCAATTCACATTCGAAGTTTATTATTTTGTTTATAATACAATATGGTTTATACATTAACAACATATTCTCTATGACATATAGCAGACACTCATATAATTGTTAATCATAGTAATGACAGTAATAATTGCTTTGGTGAAGATATTTATTTAATATGTATAATAGGAGACATGCTGTTGGGACATGCTGTTTTTGGAAAATGATCAACTTTGGGGTCATAACACTAACTCCACTACCCTGGTGTTCATGTTTTTTCCAATAACAGCTTATCACATTATGCTGTATTTCTCTTTTGTTATAGAGTAAATTACAAAATTACTGACTGCTAGATTTGCATCCAATTTTGAGATTTTATGCCTTGTGTATACCTTGTGCAAAGAATTATGAATTTAGTTATGGTCACAGCAGTGTGGCAACAGAAGCCCTGATTTCTGTTGCAAAGTCATGGTGTGGTGTTGGAGCAAAGGGACATGATGCTGAGTGTCCATGAGGAGAGGACAGATGGCTCCACATTGGGAGCCACTGACACCTGAGCAAACCAATGTGGTGACTCATGTGCTGATGTAATCATTAGCAATGCTGCTCTGCCTCATAATTCCCAAAAGGGAACTTTTCCTGCCACCTTTCACCAGGGTTGCTATGGCATTAGTGGTTACCAGGCCACTATTGCTATAGCCTCAGGGTCGTCTGTTTTATGTTCATTGTCAGAAAAAAGATTACATTTTATGCAAAGAAATGAACTGCTTAGGTAAGACAGTTACTGCTAACTAACTAGACTAAGTAACTTATTTTAGTTAAGAGAAAGCCTTTTTAACAGTCGGGGAAGTAAAGCAAGTTTCCGAATGAAGGGGTGAGAAGCAGAGTGGTCTAACCAACAGAAAGCTGTGTTTGAGGAAATATGACATTTCTTTGAAAGAACATTGGAGTGCCAGAAATGAACAAGCCTCGACTTCAGTTATTTTCATGCGAAACTGAGGATAGACCATTCTGGCACGCATAGACCTTATCCACTGATTTTGTAATGACACTTTATTATAGATATAGAACAATTAGGGGTCCTCTGATCCACGCTTATTCGGGACCTTCACCTAGGATCTGTTTGCCTTGGGTGACCTTACCAGGTGCATAATGCCCCCGACAACATAGCTCCTAAAATCATTAAGACACGCAAACCTGTCCACCACGGTAAGGTGGTGATTAAAAGAGGGGAAGAAGATGATGATGATGATGATGATTACTTTAAATTATCATGAAATATATATATGATTAAATATTTGCATTTTAAAATGTAGTCAGAAGTACTAAAACAAAGCCATGTGTTTTAAAAAATGTTTTAATGGAACACATTTTATATCTCAACACTGGCAGGGAAGCATCATTTCTTACATTTGTTTCTTTACAAATTCTGACCTGTATGTGGATGGATTATTGATTTGCACTGCTTGCCCACATTCTTATGTAATTACTTTGTTTAGAAAAAAAAATGCATGGGAACATACTTCACCTTTATCTCATGTTTTAGTCAGAGTTGTGATTAAAGGTTTGGGTGGGAAACAAGTTTTTTCATTTTGGGCTGCAGCAGTCTTAGGTTTGGAAATGGCTGCAATATAAATATTTTCTTTTCATAAATGTTAATGATGTCAGTGCTAGTTGTGCCTTTTTCCCCACATGGGAAACATCATGGTTGCTCTGGCGTCATCCGGAAAGATCATACTTTTTTTATTAAATTGTTTTGAATCTTTCACCCCCAGAGCACAGTTGTTCATTCAAAATTTTGTTTGTTTCTTTGCTTCTTTGTTTTCTATCTTCCTATGTAAATGGGATGACTTGTCACATATCATTATTAATAACATTATTAATAGATACATTCAAATATATTTATAATCCTTACTACTGTAGTTTGGAAAGGGTTTCATGTTGATTCTTTATTCTGTACCCCTGCACTAACATTTGGCACACCACAAGATACGATAATGAGTGAGACCCTTTCATGCACGCCCAGTTTACCACTGTTGACTTCAAGTAAGCAAGCCCAGTTCATGAGCGAGAGCTATGAATCAAATTTCTGAGACATTTCTTTGTTGATTTAATACAGCGTAGTTAGTGATCCTGCTGAAAAGTGTTTGCTGCTTGATCAGGTTTCTCCTATCTGGAAAGAATGTGTCCTGGGGAATTAGATAGAGCAACCACGTAACACCAGCAGGCATTAAACACACGTCACCTTGCTCTGCCCCCAGCACGGGTCTGTTCCCTTAGGCCTGGCATATGAAATCTAACTCCCATCTCCTGCCATCAACAAGCTATCCGTGTCCCTGTTCTTTCCTCCCTAGATTGGCAGTGGATGAAGCATAGCTCTGGCATCATGTTCTGCTTAGTATCATGTCACACTTATTTTCCCCTCATTTAGCTAATTTCAGATGAGTTCACTTGCATTAATGGCCTTTGCTCCATATGTGCTGTGCAGTCTAGCGGCTCATGCATGTGGTGGGGTTATTGCTGAAAGAGTCTGCTGTGGTTAGAGGAATAATCAGGGATCAAAAACAGTCAGGAAACAACAGTATGATAAGCATGTTTGCCCTATGCTGCTGCTGCTGCTGCTGTGTGTGTGTGTGTGTGTGTGTGTGTTTCTGGCACAGACTGAAGGTCAAAGGAAGTATCAGTGTCAGGAAGTGTTTGGCTGCCAGGTTCAGACCAGGTTACTGCTATAACGAATGGCTGTGCTGAGCAACACTTCAAGAGTCTTAAAGACAGAAAGAGCACAGAACTTCTCCCTCAGCCAAACATGAAAAACAAATACAAAAAATACCCTACAATTGCATATAGTTATTACCGGGTTGATGATTATGGCTAGTCCCATATGCCCATTCTCTGAGAACCATAGATTAGGAGTAACACATTGGACTAAATAATAACTCTGTAAGTCAATCACTGTGACCTGAATATTACCACATTTAATAAACTTTGCACTCTTGCAATTCTCTCCCAGACATACCAATCTACCTGATAATGACTTAGATCTGGTAAAAGGGCATCAAAACTTGCTATTGGTATTACATCCTTCTACATAGAAAAAAGAAAGAGTAATAAATCCTTGCACGGGGTGGGTGCGTGGTGGAGGTTTGTTAGTGACGTCAAATAAACAGTTACCACAAAAGTGTTGTGCATTAAATATGCCAGGGTATACATACCACACATTCATGTAAATGAACAGACTATGGTTGTCTGATGTATTTAAATGCAATGTAGCATTATGTGAAGATGTGCCTAGCCTTATTTTATTCAGAGGTCAACTTTTTTATTTTTTAAATCGTTTTTTAATTATTATTATTTATTTATTTATTTATTTATTTTGCTGACATCTTGCCCTTCAGATTTTGCACTACAAATGGTGGCTTTTCAAACAGGATAATGTGAACTATCGAACGCATTTTAGCAAACTGCAACCTCATAATTGTAAGTAAAAACCACCTGATAATGCAAATATATTTTCAATGTAACAGGAGAGTTTGGAATTCTTGGAATCCTTAGATTTCACTTTAAGCTTTAAACTGTGAAGTCTCATAGCCAAGATTAAAAAGAATGCATATACTATGGGTGCTGGTGTACTGTGTGTGTGTGTGTGTGTGTGTTACAGACACTTCGAAGACCTGCAGATTTTATTTTTTCCTTCTGCAAACACACTCAATCCAACTGATCAGCGAATTATCAAGCCCTTCATGATTGACCTCGGATGGGTTATGCCTAGGGAAAATTTACTGCACAGGGTAGTGAGTTCCAAGGGTCTGAGATTCCTTGGCTTATGGAGGGGGTAATGTACCCAAAGACATACTGTCACCTTTATTGAGGGAAAATGACATCACTCCAAAATATTGTTAGTAGTTTATTTAGCGGCGATGTTCAAAGGGCTACATGAAACCTACATAAGCCATTTATAACAACTGATATACAGTCAATCTACATAATGCATTTTCAATCATTCATCTTCAGTAAGCCCTTGATCCTGGAGCCCATCCCAGGAACACTGGGTTTTTTTTGCTGGCCTGCTAGGTGTAAATGTTATAATTTTAATGTTTTATTGTGGCTGTATATGGTGTTTTACTATAAAAAAAAAGATTTGCTAATACTGTCCATTTCATCTCTGTGCCAATGTTATTGTGAAGAAGTGTGAGCTGTTAGTCCAGAAGGGGGCTCACATCTTTTCCATTTCCCATCGCCCTGCTCACCAGCAGTTAACCACAAACACCTTTAACACAGCGCGTACAATGTTGGATCGTAGTGCTGTTCCACTTTGTCTATAAAATGTCCAAACACAGAATAGAGGATCATTGTTTCTCTAGCAGCAGTAACAGTCACAGAAGTGGAATCAGTGTCTGTGTTGAAGGGATAGCTGGCATGGTAGTAGTTGAATAGTTTTGACGTTTTCAACCCAACAGCAGGGATTTAAGAAACAGAAATCTTTGAAGAAACATTTTGCTGTTAACCCAGCTAGCAAAAGCACCTCACAGCTTCAAAAACATCTAAGCACTAAGTTTACCTGCCAATATTTTTTGAAAACAATGCTCAGGGTATTCATATCATGTTTCTGGATCCAGACTGCCGGCATGGGATTGCTGTTTGAAACATAGATTGAATCTGAACTCCAACAGTTTCCGAATTAATCCTATAACAGAGATTTCAATATCTAGTTGCAATATTGCAGGCATCAAGCCATATTCATGGGAAGATTGCTTACTTAGTTTAATGTTTGAGTCAAGTCTTGCATCTTGCTAGAAGGTTTGAGTCAAGTCTTGCGTCTTGCTTGAAAATAGTACACTGTCTGTGTATTGCAACTGTGCATATACCAGTCACTTTCATTTACTTCCAGGTGGCATCTGGGAGAAGTTACTTGTCACTGAAATCCGAAGGGGAGGCGAAAATAAATAATAAATTATTACAGTGAATATACAATATGCAAAAAAGCTGTACAGAGTCCATGGTTTGTGTTTATAAACATTTGGCATTCTACTTCATTGAGTGTGGTGCTCTATGCATGGCTGAGGCCTTCTAGTGGAAACTATTGAGAAAGTCAGAGGTTAGCTGAAAAGGCAAAGGTGTTCCGATCGCCATATGTTGGCAACGTGAAGAAGTCAATACGAATGGTGTCTCTTTGGCGATTTGTAAGGGAGGTTTGTAATGTAGACATGTATGCGTGTTTTGTAGTGGAAAATACTTCCTATGAAAATAACTTCCAGAGATGAAACTGCACAAAGTAGGAAGGTTTGTACATGGTGTGTACATGTTGACACTTTCAATTCTATAGCAGACAGACACACAGACATTGTATGTGTGTGTGTGTATATATATATATATATATATATATAGAGAGAGAGAGAGAGAGAGAGAGAGAGAGAGAGAGAGAGAGAGAGGGCAAGATATGGAAATAGAGCATTAAAAAATAATACAATGTCAGCTGTCATGATGCTCTAATGGAATTCAGTTTGGAAAGTACCATAACCCAGCTTTATGTTGACAGTAACCTGTCACTTGCCTCAGGTGTTATATCATCTTGTAAAAATGATGAATAAGCCTTTATTAATATCTACAACAGTTGTCAGGGCAGCTTTTAGAAAGTTATGCACCTGAACACTAACTATATATAAAACAATCACACCTATCAGTAAAGCCCATTTGCTCAGAAATTACAAGTTATAGAGATGAAGCCTGAAGAGTTAACTTAACCCGGTGTTGATGTAAGTGACATTCTGTGGTGCATGACTGAGTTGTTTGTCGCTATTCTTTCCCCAGTGCTCCCTTACTTAAGGTTTGAACTGCAAAATTAAAGCAACCTTCACTGGTGTCCAACTAGAAATGTCACTTCACTGTGTCAAATATCTAAAGAAACGCTGGCAAACAGTACATGTATTGTGCTACACTGTGGGCTACTGTCACTTAGTTTGACTTAACGTCACATCATGTCATGATATTAACCGTCTTAGCCTTCTTCAGTCACACAAATCTCATCTTACTGTAGGTACAGTACATTCTATACTTCCACATCACAAAAGCATCAACTTCAGCTCATGAAGGATAAAACCAACTAAACCTTTTTATTCTTCCTAGGTAGATGTAAGATACCTAAAATAATTACTATTTGTGCAAATTCAATATTATTTTAATACACCATGAAGGTCTAATAAAATTGTTTATACAATTCTTGTGGTAATGAAAGTATGCTGTAAGTTGTAAATAATCAAACAGGTATAATGCTAACTTTTAAAGATGTGCTCTGCTGTAGTCAGATAGGGGCAAAGTGCAAACCAAAGTTGTTGTACCTAAACACCCCCCTCCTCCTTCCACCCTGCATGTTTCCTGCTTCTCCCATCACTGCACCTGCAGAGCCAGGCAGGAAGCCAGCACAGGTGCTAACGTAGCCTGGTCCGTTCGTGGCTTTATCAGCATACCGTCAGCTATCAAACTCTGCGAATCCTGCGTTCACTCACTTCCTGTCTGTCTGAGAGAGTGAAACAGTGTTCACCGTGAGGCGCTGAGACCCTGCTCCATGTCACTCGCTAAGACAGGCGGTGTGTGCATTATTGAACTTGGGCCTGCTAAAGGATGTGGTAGCTTTTATGCTCCCTTGACTTGGTGCGTGCCTGCATCTAAATATAGGGATGGATCTGTTACAGTTAGAAGCCTGACTTATCAATTGGCTTCTCTTCTTTGGCTCTGTTGCTTTGATTTTAATCAAGGTTTAGTGGTTGACAGCAGCACATACCCTTGAGACAACATCGCTGTGACAACAGTGTGTTGCTAGACAAGCAAGCAGCAAACAACCTCTGACACTGTTTGCTCAGTGTCATAACTCTCTGTAGTCATAAATTCAGGAGTATCAGTCCTCATCCAAGCATTGTGTTTGGATGTATTTTAAACTACATGCTATAGTACAGGAAGCAAACAGCCTTGAAACTGATATATAAACATCATATCAGTTATATTATTATTATTACCCATTTAAAATACATTATCAAAGCTGCTTTTCTCTGGTTTTACCCTGTGGTGGCTTATACATAGGGAAAGGTGGGGAAGAGTGGCATCATATGCAGTACATCAGCCATTCAACAAATATTAATCTTCCTCATCAGAAGTTCTATACTTCTATACTTTTTCAGCTTTCACAGATCTTTTTTAGTTTGCAATTTGAGAGAAATTCCATCCAGACCATTAATTTGACCCTTATAGATGTTAAACAGTTGTATGGCTAAGGCAAGGTGGGTAGGCATCCACTTAGCCTGAGGTGAATAATTGTTTTAGTATATACTACATATGAACATAAAAAGTAAATCAAGATTTTTTATAGTTTATTTTTACATATTTACGCCAAAGTTATACGTCTTTTTATAGCGTACGTCTTCAGAGTTATATACTACACAGAAACATAAGTGAACCACACTGAGTATTTTCATTCAAAGTTTTAGTATATACTGTCCCCTAATAGCGGACCAATCAGATTGTGTTGTTCCATCGTAGTATATACTAATAATATCTAGTCTTAATTAAATAATGCTTTCCCATGCACATGCTGTGAACATTTTAGGTGGAAAAGGAGCAGGATACAGTTAATGGCAGTGTCACTCAGTTGGCCTAGTTTACTCCTCAACTATCTTATATTACAGAGTCGGCTTTTTAGCATATCCTGAGAAGTAAATGTAAAAAATTGTACAAACAAATGTAAGATCAGTGTCTGTGTCTATGATGTACAGAAACAATGTAGGAATTTTAATGGGTTAATGTCTGTATATGTTCACTATGGTGACATTTTCCCATGTAAAGGTTCATAATCAGAATCAGAATACTTTATTGATCCCGGAGGAAGTTGTGTGCACACAGTTGCTCCGTACCAAGTAAAGAAAAAGATAATGATAAAAGTCTCAGTAAGACAAATTATATATATATATATATATAGTATATATACTTATATATATATATATAATATATATATATAAGTCTAAAATTAGAAGTTGCTAATATATATATATAAACAGATAAAGAATAAATCCAGTCAGTGAGTAATATGTACAGTATTATCAATATGATAAACAGTAGAATGTAAATGTTGGGAGAAATGCAAGTGTATAACAGTGGATGTTGTTGCTATATGGAGGAGTTGTACAGTTTAATGGCCAGAGGTAGGAATGATTTCCTGTGTCTTTCAGCGAAACATTCAGGAAGTATCAGTCTCTCACTGAACGTGCTCCTGTGACCGATCAGCAGGTTGTGAAAAGGGTGGGAGGTTAATATTGAACATAAAAAAGTTTGAACATAATATGGCTGAATTTGGGATCATTTTAGATCGTTGTGTGAATTATGAGATGTAGTTGGTTTGGAAACCTGGCAAACACCTGCTATAACACAGGTGAGTAAAGGTTTGTAAAACTGCTTAGATTGTATGATGGATGACTGCCTGCTGTCAATTTTCAACTGCCTGTTATGCAATAACTCTAAAAATTTACCAGTAGCCAATAGTTCATGTTAAGCGTGATACTTTCTCGGCTTAATTTTGTTTGAGTCTATATTTCCAAGTATATACTAAGTAAACTTAAGTAAAGTTTTCAGCATATTTCCAAAGTATTCTTTATGTAGTAAATATACTAATATCAATGTACTAGTAGTGTACTTGTATAATGAAATGTAAATGTACTATCTGAATTTTTCTTGGGACTAAATTGGCTTACTTTTATTTCATAAAAATATACCTCTAAGTACACTTTACATGTAGGAAAAATAACCTTTAGACACACAACTAATTGTTATATATATTTTTCCCTGAAATACACTGTGAATTACACAATTTGATTGGTTATATCTCAGGTTAATGGACATTAGTGTATACTACATGGGAATGGCGTGGTCTGATTGGTTTGCTATCTCTGGATTATAAATCATTCTTCTGAGTGAATAATGCATCACTGGAAATGGCAGACACACACCCAAGGTTTGTGGTCTTTTTTCTATAAAAGCATTAAGCAAGTCTAAAGAAATTCAGTCAACAATCCATAAAAATCCGCTGAGCCAAAAAATCATGGAAAACTTTTATCAAGTGAGCTGGTAGAGGTAAACTCTTAAGATCTACCTAAACTACCACAAAAAGCCGGGACGTTTTTCACCTTGTACGTGGACCAGAGGCATTGTAAAAACCAGCAGAAAGTTCACCATGGACTATTTAGAGTATAAATCCCTGTGACTGATGAAAAGCATTTTGAGCGTGACAGAGAAAACCTCGGAGCAGTTCTGGCAGCACAAAACAAGCACAGAGGGCTGGATGGAGCAAGTGCCTCCACACGATGATTCTGCGGACGGCAGAAAAAAGCTTGCCTTTATTGATTTCAAGTTATGAAAGTACATTCAGGTTGTGAATTAACCATTTAGCTAACTTATTTGTAAGTTCTAAGGTTATTTGTTAGCTATAGCCTAACAGTGAAATCTCCTTACCTTGCCACTGTTACATGTGATCAGTTTGCATGCATGCCAACCTCATCTTCTGCTACAGTGCTAAAAAAAAATTATATAAAATAATTAAATAAAATGGTGTCCTTTCATCTAAGGTGCCTGTGTAGTATATACTTAAAACAATTTTGCACCGCAAGCTCAGGGAATGTTGCAAAAATTAATATTCTCAGTTATATACCAAAACTCTGAAAGAGTTCAAAATATGCCATTATGGGCAACTTAATAAAATGCTAAATGAGCTTTTAAATATGAATCTTATTTTTAAAAAATACTTGTATGTCTTTATAACAATAAGTTGCTCTGCTATGCTAAAAGTCTGGCATAAGCACATGTGTGTGTGGAGCTCACCTTGCTCATGCTTAAAAATGTCAAAACATTTACATTTATGGCATTTGGACAATGCCCTTATTCAGATCAAATTTCAGTTATCATTTTTATACACTGAGCAACTGATCGTTAAGGGCCATGCTTGGGGCCCAACAGTGGCAGGTTGTTGGTCCTGGGGCTTGAAACCTGTCCATCATATCATTAACCAAGAGCCTTATCCACTGAGCCGCAACTGCCCTATCAAACAAAGCAACAAAAATCTTGAGTTTTTTTTTTTTCTTATATGCTTGTGTAGTATAAACTAAAACAACTCTCACTGTATAACTTGTATGTACACTGTTAGTTGATAGTCTGCAACTTATATATACAGTTACCTTACTATATATATATATATATATATATATATATATATATATATATATATATATATATACGTATAGCCCCATTTTTAACTTATGAAAGTACACTTCTAGTTTAACAGTTTTTATATTGTAAGTATATGTGTATGTTATTGTGGCTGCAACTGAAATTGTTGCACTCTATAGTAAAAAAAACTTTCGGACAGACATTAAATAAAATGCAGTTTTATTGATTTACACCCCACTTCCTGTTTGAACAGGAAAAACAGCATCTTCAGGAAAGGCAAGAGGCTCTGCATCCATCCATTATATAAAGACGAGAGGCAGGGTGCACCCTGAACAGGTCACCAATCTGTTGCACTGTTAACGCAAAGATGAACAGCCGTTTAGACTCAGATTCACTAACAGACAGTTGTTCTGCATGCCTTTGGACTGTGAGAGAGAAGTGGAGTATCTGGAAGAGACTCACGCAAGCTTGGAGAGAACATGCAGACTGCATACATAAAGGCCCCCAGTTGGCTGTGAGTTTCAAACCCAGAACCTTCTTGCTATGAGGTGACAGTACTAGCCAAGACTATAACTATATTTTTAAGTCAGGTGTGATACGCTCGCAGCTTAATTTTTCTGAGGATGATGTTATTAACATCCTGCTATAAACAATGTGGTAGTATAAGCCCCCAACCAGGCTTTTATTGGCTATTTACTTACATCGGCAGTCTCAGCAGCTCTATGTAGCAAGAGAGCTGGAGGCCTTGTGATGAGTCACCATAGTTGTTTTCATGCACCATAGAGACCATGACCTCATCCTTCTACCTGTCTACTTTGGAATTAAACCACATTCAGTCTAGGGCAGGATTGTGGCATCAGTGTAGATACACATTTCTGGTGCTTCTAATCTTATTACAAAAAAAAAGAAAAATATTCTCAAAGTAAATGAGTGTAAATGATTGATGTTCAACAGCAACAAAAAAAAAAAGCTGGGAGCTAAATATAAATTGAAATTTTCGGTTGATAAATGAATTAGATTGTTTCATTAAGCATACCCATGCCCCTCAAGAGTTACGTTTCCTAAAGGAGGCTGATTAAGAAAATGAGCACATGTCATTAAACTGAAATTTAGCATCATGACTCATTACACTGTAGACTAGTGATTTTGTAGAAGGAATATTGACCATCACTGACTCACCATATTAGGCAAGCTTGAGTAATCTGGTGCCATTTTTTAAATTCACTATTAAGAATTATCTTTAATAGGTTTGCTGTCTGAAATAGAACTAGTCTGCTTGTTCGTGTTGAACATTGAAGAGTGAATGCTACATTTCTTTTTGTTGCTAATGACATTGTGAATACACCTGAGAAGTCAAGAAGTGGAGTTATACTGTGTGCGTAACTAGTCTCTTTTACTTAATTAAGCACGCTCTAAGAAAAAGTGCTCCTTAAGGATTTTTTATAGCTATTGATTCTTTAGAACCCTTTCTGAAAAGCTGAAAAGAAGATCTGTGTTGAAAGCATTTTGCAATAATAAGAAGGTTGACAGCGGCGTCTTTGTCATCAATTGCTGTGTTGAAAAAAGCTATGAAAGTACATATAGGAAAAAATAGCGTGCTTTTAGAAAAGGCAAGCACTGCCTCTTCTATGATGTTCATGTTGTCAGTCCTGTGCCCTCTGTACTTCTCCTCATACTTCCTGGAATGCTTCTGTCTGACTGACACTGTCACATATATATTAGGCATTGTCATTCTGTTGCCTCACTGACAGGCCTGTGTACTTTTCTTCCATCCATATCTGCTGAAATCATCACATCAGGACACACAAACAACCCCCCAAACCCTCCCACCCCGAAAACACACACACACACACCCACACACACACACACACACACACACACACACACACACACACACACACACACACTCTCTCTCTTTCTAAATACATGAGTATGCTTTTCTTTTTTTCCCAGTTGCAGTCATTCTCATTACAAAAAATCCATGCACCCCAATCGCTAATCTAGGAATAGGATGCATGTAACATTTAAATTACATGGAATATGTTAATACTGTTGCTAGGTCAGGTTTCCATGAAAATTTACACTAACTCTGTAGACTTCAATTTTGCTAGGGGCTATAAGCAGAAATGTCTGAGTCATGTCTGGGCAATGTAATGATAGTGCTCTTAAGCCCTAAAGAACAATATATTTCAGCTCATAATGTGTGATTTAGAGTCAGAAAGATTTTGTGCTTAATCATGCTTTCTGAAACAGTTTCTAAATGTGCAAATTTTAAATTTAATTTTATCTGATCTGTTTTTTTCTGCCTTTGTAGGATGCATCAATAGCTCATCGATTCCACTTGATGAGGGAAAAACATCCTGAAAAATTCAACAGCAGGTAAAGATGGATCAGTTCATTTGAGGTAGAAAAAAAGTGTGTGACTTGTTTTTCATTATTTAAAAAAATAAGTAACTACATCTAAATCTCAAAATATATCTGTTTTACATATTTTACTGTCCACTCCGATTGCTTACACTCCTGGACAAAAAAAAACCCCAGACAAACCCAAGGTTGCCAAACATGCTGTTTTTGGAGCAGATTTTTTCACATGTTAAAATTTGGCTTGACAAGATTGCATATTGTAGATTTCTGTCACTCCTGGTTCTGTTTAAAAACTTGTCAGGCTTGTGATGGGCTGCATCAGTTGTGGCAGATTACCAAATAACAACTAATATTAAAAGAAAAAGAAAGCCAGCCAGACAGTATAATGGAAGATTTTGAACACAGACATGTATTACTTTGAATTTTATATTAAACATTTCAATCTTTTCAAGAGTTTATTTTTGTGTACAAGAAGACTACTGTATATATATATATATATATATATATATAGTGCATTTCTCTGTTTAAGGCCTTTTGCCCCAACAGTTCAGTGTAGCAACAATCAATGAGGGGTAAATGGTGGCACAGATCTCAATAGTGAATTTATTTTAGCACTTGCTAATTTTCTGACCAGTGATTTGTTGTTAGGTTCATTAAAAGATTATTATTTTTGAAATTTTATGGCTGGCCCTTTTTTGCCAAGAACTGTAGAAGAGTACCAATATTATTTAAGACTTACTCTTAAAAAAGGTGAAATAGTATGCTATTTCTGGTGTTTCTCATTAATAATGCTGTTGTATTGTGCGTCTTGTGGCTTGCAGATTTAATGGGATCAGCCCCATGTTCCCCAGACCCGATGTTTCCCAGTCCCTATGTTCCCCGGTCTCTATTAAATTAATGGATCTTCCATTGTATTGTGTATTATATAGAAGTAAGCTACAACGATTGTATCCATATTGTAAAAGAAGTATATGATGAAACAAAATCAAACATACTCATCAAAGTAACAATTTATGGAATATTAGTGTTAGTGTTAGGGTTAAGGTTCCTGGGGAACCTAGATCCTGAGGAAGATAGGTACTGGGGAACACAGACCCGATTTAACAACTGGCCAATTCACCAAGATCAATATGAAAATAAATGCCCCTTACCTGGCAAGATCAATTGATTACTGTTGCTTGGTTACAGTCAGAAATTGCAACCAGCTTATAGTGTGTATCAGTTTTATGTAACCAGCCTTTTCAATGCTGAGTTCTTGAACTTTTCTAGTCTATATTGCTTGTGACATCTGACATTTCCTTCCTCGCATACAGTATGTTTTAGGGATCTCACTTTTTATTCACAGTTTAAAAATTATCAGGAACACACACATTTCTGCTCCATTAATCAACATCCTCAACCACAAAACAGTTTGCCTTGTAACCTTCAAAAAAGTAACTCTGACACAGAAAGTTTGATGAATGAGAACTCATTCGCTTCATTCCTCTTTGAAAACTGTCTGGGTCATTTTCAGGTTGAGCACAATGGCGCTTGTGGTCAAGCTGCAGGAAGAGGTGGAGTGAATGTCTCTTCGTAATTAAATGTTATGTAATGTGTCTCTTGTCAATTCAGAATCCAAAGCTTGCAGGGCAGTAGAAGGCAAACTATTCATCTCTCATTAAGGACTTTTTACTGGGAAGGAAAATAGACAGTGTGTTATCTGAATTGCTTTTCCATATGCTTTTAAGTCTACCATTTGATCTGAAATGTAGAGCGAGGCAAATTTATCAAAGGAGCAAATCTTCTTGAGGGAATAAAGTCTCTTTATGTTATCACTTATCTTATAGCAATTCTAAAGTCATTCCCTCACCAGCTTCTCCCTTTTTCTATCTCTTAAAGCAAAAGCAAAAAAAAAATCCTCTCTCCTGAAGAATTTCCCATGTTAGCAAACTTAATGAAACCCCTTCCAAAAAATATGAAATAAACATCTGTACAAATAAGTTTCACTACATCAATAATTATAGATAGAACTGCTGCCTGACATGTCAATGC
>JAQMYF010000012.1:34254157-34264814 GCA_030014195.1 Neosilurus mollespiculum | reverse complement strand
TATATATAGGTGTGTGTATGTGTGTGTGTGCCAGGGTCCAGAAGAGACCCAGTGTGGCTGTGTTCTGGAACGTGTCGTTCCCTGCTGCTCTCTGCCTGCGGTGTGGAGGGATAAATATACTCCTCTCCTTCTCTCTTGCCAAAAGAACAGCCCGACAAAGCCTCACGCCTTTCTCCTGCTGCTCCTCGGTTGTATACACAGTGCAAGGGACTGTTACACACTGCAGGCTACCTGAACCCAGACCTGAGTCATCCCTCTTCTTTGCCTTTGCATTTTTCTGTGAAGCTGCAAAATTCTGTATATGCCTAATCTGTATAAGTGTCTAATAAGTTTCTGTAAAGTAAGCAGATGAAAATTGCAAATTGTATGGCACTGCCTTTACATGTCACTGAAAAGTAGCTGTTGGACTACAAGAGTGCTTTTGGCCTATGACATTGTTAATAGTTTAAGGCATAGTTAAGGTTTATCAGGAGCAAGTGTGTTGATCTAAAGCAAACTAAAACAGTTGCACATTGTCAGGAAGTCTGCAACTACAAGGTCAGAGGTTCATATAGTAGGTGTAAGGCTCAAATTTCAGCTTGAAGCAACCACTTATAAGGGTGATATAATGCCCGAAAAAGGACAAATAGTAAAATGATACAATGTGAAGAGCTATTCAATGGGTTTGAAATAAATTAGTTTTGAGCACATTAGTCTGTACACTGTGATTTTTTAGATTATTGTTTTTAACCTGATAAATGGAAATGGATGGAATCCACAGTCATGTGGATGGGTGGAGCAAATGGTCTCCGTGGACTTCCAGACATGCTGCCTCTCCTCCCCCAATTCATCTTAAGTGTCCTGAACACCCTCCAGGCTTCGCAACCCTCCATC
The DNA here is from genome assembly GCA_030014195.1 of Neosilurus mollespiculum. NCBI lineage: Eukaryota > Metazoa > Chordata > Actinopteri > Siluriformes > Plotosidae > Neosilurus > Neosilurus mollespiculum. Next base: position 34,263,941 of record JAQMYF010000012.1, on the reverse strand, counting down.
CCTTCATACATCACCCACAGGCTGTCTAGATTGCCTAACTAGATTAGGATCAGTTACTGGAGTACTAAACTGCATTGTGACTGGTCACCATAGTGACCCAGAATGAGAGTGCGCCACAGGTCACCGGCTTCTGATGGGATTATAGGAGATGGCTATCTTGTGATGGTGACACTGAGTTAAGTGTATGTTAGTGTGGGTGTGTATATGGTACTTGTGTGTGTTGGGCTTGAGTAATGCAAATTTGTAATCCTAAGGTTCACTGACCTTTGGCCTAAGTTCACATGCTGACCAATTTGGTGATAAGGTCACACAGACGAGCACTCAAGTCTTAATGTGTTCTTTCCACTGACCCGAAGCTGTAGTACCACAGTGAAATACAGAGGAATTACCCTGGCAGTGTGCCTGTTAACTTTTAATGACTGGACCTGCCAGTGCCAACAAAAATTATTAGTTCTGAAAGAAAGCCCATTTTAAGCATAATTTCCTAGAACTTTTTGGGTCAATGTCTCTGCTTTTGGCAATGCGAATGCTTATATGTTAATAACATGCTGCTAAAGGAATTCAATTTTGTAAGTGTTAATTCCAAAAGCAGGAGAAAACGTGGCCTAATTGTGTTTTTTACAGGGCTTCTCAAGTGGAAGCTTGCTAATGAGGCTAGGCAGCTTGCCCCATTGAGAATGCAAAGTATGTCTAATTGTGATCTCAAATATGCTCATAATCCTTTAATTTGAGCACGTAAAGGTAGCAAGCTGCTGGAGGTGAGAGAGCGAGAGAGACGAAGAAGCATGAAGTGCTAGTGGAGTCCTTAAGTGTGAATGGAGCAGCGATGTCAAATTGACAGTAATACACTTCACTGCTAAAGTATTCTTTATGGCATTTATATAATAAATAGTAGATACTGTATATGGCCCTGGGTAGGTCTATGATTTGATCTGAGGGTTCTGTTTCACTCTTATGACTAACAGATGCAATCCATCATTTGCACTGTCAGCCTCAAGATGCACCAGGCCTCGTTGATTAAACACTCATACCATCATTATCGGCAGTGCTCCGCAGTGCTCCGCAGTGCTGGACTCTCTCATGGGTAGGCATAGGTGTAAATTGCTTATTTTGTTAGCAAAGTGAAAATACAACACTTTTATGTAGGATGGAGATTCAAAAGGACCCTGTGGTACTGTGTTCATTCAAATGTTCTGATAGTTTCTAAAATTATTCCTCTCTCTGGTACTCTTTCAAATTCACCCACACACACTGCACCAAACTCCCGTCTCTTTCTTCTCCCCGCTTCACGCTGTTTCCTTCCTCACAAGCTCTTATGGGCAGTGTGGGATGTCTTGCTCAGGTTGTTGTCCATGGCTCTGGTCTCTCTCTAGGATTGAAGCTGTATTCTGTTCCACTCATGATCTTTCACACCTGTCTGCCCAAGCTTTCAGTGTTGCACATCAATATTTCAGCAGCAAGAGGAAGGGCACATGGTGGGAGATAAGCTCAAAGCTCCTTTGGCAGAGGTAGCCATGTCCTCTGGGACAGGAGAGATTGTAATTGGATACCAGAGAGATAAGATGGGATTCACAAAAAGGCTCTCCTGGTATGACTTAACCCATTTAAAAACAAATTCACTTACATTTAGACTATTTGGTGAATTCAGAGAGCATTGTCAAATGTCAATGATTATATGACATGATGAAAATGAGTGTTCATGAAAATAAAAAAGAGGAAGAGCAGTTACTGTGGCACATGGATGACTAGGAGAAACATAAATATCTATGCGGGTTGGAAATGTGTAATGAGCTAGAGATCGGGGTAGGGGGTTGGGGGTGTTACCCTGCTTGATCTGTTGACAACCCAAGGCAGCATTTTTTCCACAGTGTTTGTTGTCACACCAGCATTAGTATGCAGGAGTGTCAACACAAACTTGTTTGTTGTTCCAGTGACAGGGCAGCTGCATTTTCAGATACTAGTTTAACTTTAAGTCGGTGTGACTGTCAAAAGACAGCATTGTGATTCACACCGTGTTGTGATGTGGGTTATTTGAGTGTTTTTAGGATGTTACCGTCTGTAATTATATATTTCTTACCCCTTCCCAGGATGAAAAACAAGCTCTGGTACTTTGAATTCGGCACCACAGAGACCATTTCAGCCACATGCAAGAAGCTGAATGAGAGTGTGGAAGTGGAGGTGAGCTCAGCGCCTAAACCCATTTAAAAATTGTGTCCAAAGGAAGCATGGAGTCTTACATTATCTCTATTATGACAATTAACTGGCATGTTCATTAATTTGATTATATTTTCCAAAATGATTTATCCTTTATAAGTGTTGGAGGAGGCTGAAGCCCATCCCAGCTGACTCCGGGCGAGAGTGGGGTACACCTAGAGTGGCAAAGTAGTCGCATATTCATAGCAAAGTTCTGGTAATCTAGACTAGGCCATAGGCACATTAAGAAAGTAGTGACCCAATTTGATCTCAGAATGAAGTAAGGAATAGCTCAGGGCATATTTAATCATTGAGTGGTGACACTGTGTGATGTTCATTTTAAGGATTTGAAGAAATTTAAACACAGTGTAGTTTAGGAAGTTCATCATCATCATTCATTTTTAAACTGCTTAATCCTACTTAGGGTCACGGGGAGGATGGTGTTCATCCGACTTTGGGCGAAGGCAGAATATACCCTGGACAGCTCGCCAGGCCATCACAGGGCAGAAACACGCTGATGGCAATGCAGCCTACTCTTTATGAAAGTCAGCAATGGTTCTTTTACATGCCTCTCATTACAGACAATGGCTGGCCTTTGATAACCCAGTTAGCTGCAGTGACAACCCTGTGACAGTGGGGCTTAAACTCCCAACCTTGGAATCAGTAATCCAGCACCCTACCACCAGGCCATCACTTCCTGATTTAGGAAGTGTGGGCAAAAAAGCTTAGCTTCTCTTATCATTTATTCTTCTTCTTATTGCTTCCTCACCAGGTTCTCTTTTCCTATATCTCTTGAAATTAATAATTTATATCATAATAGTTCAAATTCCTGGGCTCGAGGCATTTCTGTGTAGAGTTTTCATGTTTTCCATGTGCTTGCATGGGTTCCCTCCGGGTACTCCGGTTTCCTCCCACAGTCCAAAAACATGCACTGTAGGCTAATTGGCTGTTCAAAATCACCCCTAGGTGTGAGTGTGAATAGTGTATGTGTGTTTGCCCTGCAATGGCTTGGCGAGCTGTTCAGCGTGTACCCGGCCTTCGCCCAGAGTTGGCTGAGATGGGTGCCAGCCTCCCAATGACCATAATTAAGATTGAGCAGCTTAGAAAATGAATGAATGAATATTAGAAACGGCATTTGACATACATTTATCATTAACTGCTATGTTATGTAGTCTTATTCAGCTTGGTCTTTTTAAAGTTAAATAGTTTCATCCAAAAGTTAGTAATCATCGAGAACCTTCATTCATTTATTCATTTTCTAAACAACTAAATTCTAATTAGGGTCTCGGGAGGCTGGCGCCCATCTCAGCTGACACTGGGCGAAGGCAGAGTACACCCTGTGCAGCTCACCAGGCCATCGCAGGGCAGAATCACGCTGACGGCTATGCAGCCTACTCTTTTTGAAAATCAGCAATGGTTCTTTTACATGCCTCTCACCACAGACAGTGAGAGACATGACTGGCCTTTGATAACCCAGTTAGCTTCACTGGGGGGACAGTAGTGACGACCCGGTGATAGTGGGGCTTAAACCCCTGACCTTTGGATCAGTAAGCCAGCACCCTACCACCGGGCCACCCCTGCCCCATCTTCCAGGACCTGTTTGTCAAATTATTAAAGCTTCATAAACAGAGCGTGAAAGTGGGGAAAGAAAGTCTCCAAAACTCTGTGCTTTTATTGCTACACTCTGTGGGATTGTATGCACACCGAAGCATCTCATTATGTCATAAATGTGTCAGCTTTAAGCTTTTTTGAGTTTGTTTTTTGAGTTAAAATCATGGTGGTCGCTTACATCATATAGCTATGGAATTTCTTTTAGCATCTTCTCCCTCTGTATTTTCTTAAGTCTATTTTAGGTAGTTTTGGAGAGGTTTATAACAAGCTTCCCATCAACTTAGTGGCCATTCTGAATTCACTGTTTGTAGTTCAGAGTCAGTGAAGACTATACAAGGCATGCAGTGTGATCTTATATCTGGTACAACAGCACTGTATCTGTAATTTTATTGTGACCACTCATAAACAGTATTGTTAGATTCAGTTTGATGTCATGGTTGTTCACCTTGTTGAGGAAGAAAGTATTTCATGTGTTTATGGTTGCAATCAGACATTCTTGGGAAAACTGAATACTTCAGACAGTTTAGGGGTTTCGCAGCCAATCCCCAGCAGGTAATTACAGTCCCAGCACATAGTAACTATCTGTATCGAAATGCAATAATAGGTCGGTGAGTCTGGACCCACAAGTAAAGTGTGTCAGGCATCATTACTATATTTTTAAAATAATTGCTATTTTTGTAAATATGCTAATCCTCCCCCTCCTGACACACACACACACACACACATATATAGTCTTGTTTTTATTAATTTAGGGGACAATGCATAATCTTACATTCATTTCTCTAACCATAATTGCCATGTGCCTAACCCTAACCCTCACCCAAACCTTAATCTATCCCTAACCTTAAAACATCTTCACCTTTAAATTTAATCATTTACATTATGGGGGCTTACACATAATAAGATTATGTAAACAGATTTAGGTTCCCACATTATGAATACCACACACACACATGAAAAATTAAACTATTTTAAATTCACTGCGTTGTATGTTCGTGTACAGAGTAAACATCAAAAAATTCCTGCAGCTGGTTCACCATCATATGCCGCTTTAAAATGTAATAAGATCTGGCTTATTGTTGGGTGATAAGTTAACATAAGGCACATTAAACTAGCTAAGTGAACTGTCTCTGTACTGCCTCACCACACAGGTAGTTACAGCTGATGAGCGATTATGGAGAGAAAGTAGTTTTACTTTGGTGTTTACACTCTGCAGCTGTAATTATGGTTTAATCAAATTCAAATCTGTCTCCATTTGCTGCTTACCTTTCAATGCTCAACCACCGAAACAAACCACTTTAATGGCAAAAAAAGCATCTTAATTTATACAAGCATGGAGAAAAACCTGCAGACAGCCACGCACCTGCTTGCAGATGTTGTGTTTTTCTGTAGCTACTCTGATTCTTATTATATGGCACATCTAACTGCATAATTTGCTGCTCAAATTGAAAAAAAGAAATGTATTTATCCTTGGGAAGTGTGACATGAACTGGGTAGTGTGCTAAGATAAATAGAAATAAGTTTCAGCATATTGAGTTTTAAACTTAAACATACCAAACACATGTGAATATATTTTATATTATATATATATATATTATAATTGTACTATTATTATTATTATTATTATTATTATTATCTCAGATAGTTTAGGTCAGGAAGCATTAAAAAGAATCTTGTATCACTGACCAATTGCAAATATTAGCAGTGAATGGGATGTGTTATGTTTTTCATGTGAATGATTTTAATTTTTACTCTTAGTGTGATGGCATCATCCTGGATCTCAGCAGCACGTCTCTAGAGGGAATTGCTGTGCTCAATATTCCCAGCATGCATGGAGGCTCGAATTTGTGGGGTGAAACCAAGAAGCGCCGCAACTACAACCGCATGAGTAAGAAACTACCTGAAAGGATGTGTGTCAGCACAGTTACTGATGCCAAGGAACTTAAATTCTGTGTGCAAGGTAAGTCAGAGTCTGGGAGCGTTACAGTCTTTGGTGAATTTTATGTGAAAGACTATTTGTATGAGAGATGTTTTAGGACACTTACTCACCTAAACTATCAATTTTCTCTGTTGCGAAAAGTTTTAGGTAATTTGCCTGAAGTGGTTTGAATGAAATCAGATTTCCAGCCATTTCCATTCAAGAATAAAACTGGCATTTGTCTCTGCGGAGCAGCTGGCAATTCAGAACTGCTTAATGTGCATTATTACTAGTAGCAGCTCTGACTCACCAATAGCTCTTTTATGGTTTTCATGAGTGAAGCTACCAGTCCACCTCTCTCCAGTCTCACTGTGTTTTGGGACTTTCCTTTATAAGTGTTGCAGGCTAAATGATTAGCCGTGTTAATTTGCAGTTCAGGATCTAGGCCAGATGCACCACTTTGCCTCATCTCTCTCACAGTGTCACATTTGATGCTGGTTTTCAGCACCTTGAGTTCCCTCCAAAAAGAATTTTACAACACACACCTTTGGGATGCTTCTCTCAGTGCACACTGTCACTATTCACTGCTCAGTGTTGAGAAGAGCACACTGGGCTTTATTGGTGGCACCCAAGGTCAGAGTGAACAGGAACAGCTGTTGTGTGTCATCAGCAGTTAACTTCAAACACCCTGGATCTTTGTCATTCTGGTAATTTTTGTGTCAGATTTGTGTGTCAAACATAGCTTTCTTTTATGTAATATTAATCTTCACCTCATCCCAAATTACTTCCTAGTGCATTATTTTTATATAGCTTGTATTTGAGCATCCTTGTGAAGTGCATAGTGCAAGTGTTTCAAGTGTTATTCTTTATCAAGGCGATGACAGCTGTGACCTGTGTAAAAAGTGAATCAAATGTCATAGTCCCTTTTGATGTACTCATGTCTCACAAAAAACTGACACCTCAGCTTTTTTGACTTGTCATCTCACCCTTGATAAAATCTTTTTGATTTATCACTATCCTATTTATACTGTGCCTTGCAAAAGTATCCCCCCCCCCCTTGGCTTTTTACCTATTTTGTTACATTACAAATTACTTTAAATGTAATTTAAATGTTTTTTTATATGAATTTTATGTGGATCTGCACAAAATAGTCTGTTGGTGAAGTGAAATGAGAAAAATATATATAAAATAATTTTATTGAAGAATGTTTTCATCCCCTTTGCTATGAAGCCTCTCAAAAGTTCTGGTGCAACCAATTACCTTCAGAAGTCACATAATTAGTGACTGAAGTCCACCTGTGTGCAATCTGTCAGTATAAACACACCTTTTCTGAAAGGCCCCAGAGGCTGCAACACCAATGAGCAAGAGGCATCACACCATGAAGGCCAAGGAGCTCTCCAAACAAGTCAGGGTCAAAGTGGTTATGAAGTACAAGTCAGGGTTGGGCTATAAAAAATATCTAAAACTTTAATGATCCCCCGGAGCACCATCAAATCCATCATCTTCAAATGGAAAAAACAGGGTTCCACAAAATCCTGCCAAGAGAGGGCCGCCCACCAAAACTCACTCCTAAAGGAGCTGCAGAGTTCCACAGCAGAGACCAGTGGATCTGTGCATGGGACCACAAAAAGCCATACACTCCATATGACTAGTGGCCAGAAAAAAGCCATTACTTAGTGTTAAAAATAAGAAGGCATGTTTTGAGTTTGCCAAAAGGAATGTTGGCGACTCCTCAAATGTACGGAGGAAGGTAATCTGGTCAGAAGAGACTAAAATTGAAATTTTCGGCCACCAAGGAAACGCTATGTCTGGGGCAAACCCAAAGAACACCCTCCCCACAGTGAAACATGTGGGTGGCAGCATCATGCTGTGGGGATGTTTTTCAGCAGCAGGGACTGGGAAACTGATCCGAGTTGAGGTAAAGATGGATGGTGCTATATACAGGGATATTCTTGAGCAAAACCTGTTTCAGTCTGCCTGTGATTTTAGACTGGGATGGAGGTTCACCTTAAAGCAGGACAATGACCCGAAGCATACTGCTAAAGCAACAGTGGTTTAAAGGGAAACATTTAAATGTGTTGGAATGGCCTAGCCAATGCCCAGACGTCAATCCAATTGAGAATCTGTGGTCAGACTTGAAGATTGCTGTTCACAAGCTGACATGAAGGAGCTGGGAGCAGTTTTGCAGTTTGCAAAAATCCCAGTGGCAAGATGTGGCAAGCTCATAGAGACTTATCCAAAGTGATTTGGGCTGTAATTGCCGCAAAAGGTGGCTCTACAAAGTACTGACTTTAGGGGGGTGAATAGTTATGCACGCTGAAGGTTTCTGTTATTTTGTCTTATTTGTTGTTTTCTTCACAATAAAAAAATCACATCTTCAAAGTTGTAGGCATGTTCTGTAAATGAAACCTTCAAACAATCCATTTGAATTCCAGGTTGTGAGGCAACAAAACACAAAAAATGCCAAGGGGGTGAATACTTTTGCAAGGCACTGTACTTCTCTCTCGTTTTCTCTCACGCCTTATCTTGCTCTATCATCCTGACTCCATTCCTGTCTTTCACATTGTGCAGGGCCTGGGGGTCTCCATAGTAACAGGACTGATGGGAGTCACTAATGTACAAAGAAATCAAGGGGAGGTGTGGTAGGATGGAGGGATTGGTGGGAGGATGGCGTTGGTGCTGTTACCAGTAACATGACTCATATCTGTAATCTGCCCTAGAGGAAGCAAAACTCAACCCAGCACACAGTACAGCATGTACTAAGGATGGAGTGTAGCTTTGTGCTGTCATCACTTTTGTCCACTGTCACAGAATCATACTTTCAGATTAGCATTCAGCTGGAGCTACAGGAAAACTGTATTAACATCTTGCTGTCCTTCTGCTATAGTAGGAAATCTGTTAGGCTTTTAAACCTGAGTCTACTTGCTCATTAGAGCTGGAGCTTATCCTGGTTTCTATAGAGTGAATCAACTAGGAGTTCAGCTCCTCTTGGATGGGATGCTGGTACATCACAGGTTACCTTCCCAGTATTTTTACTGGTACCTCTTAATACTGCTGGGTGGACAAAGGCATACTTTTGTTTAAGACCTAGCCCAGGGATCTTAGCACGGTGGGGATCTAATGGGGAATTAAACCCACAAACTCTTGATCATGAGTCCAGCACCCTAAGCACTATACCAACGGCCTCATTTACAGCTGTATTGGTGGTTGGAATTATCTGACCTCTTCGGGCATTTTTTTTAAAGCAAAGTAGTTAAAAAAATAAATAAATAATTTTTTTTACCATTTTTTTTCTATCAAGTATGTATTGTTATTAAAGGCCTTGAAGAGTCTACATCAGTCCATTTATTTGAAAGAGACCAAAGTTATTGCATGATGTGATTAATACAATACCTACACAATTAACAAGACTCAATTCAACACAAGCTACAACATGCTACCTAACTAAAGACAAATCAAATAAATCATTTGAGCAAATCTTTTGAATATATGGGGCATTTAAATTTAATTGCAACTTATATTGAGAAACTGCTTTATGATTTACTTAATATGTTTCATAAAATGCACCAGAATACAAGGAAGTATATAGAAACTCAGTTGTCTTTTGAGATTCAATCATGCCTTGAAGGTGCTATTTTTAAAAAAGAAATATAAAATTAAATAAAAATCAGTATTAATTGTCTTGAATTACATCCAGTGTCTACAATTTTTTTTAATTCATAAATGTTAAAATTTCTTTATAAATCATAGGATGAAATTAATGCAGCAGTCATAAGGCAAGGGTTCGTTGTTTGTTTTTCATTGTTACATTTTTGTTTGTCTGTTTTCATTTCATTGTTTGTTTGTTTGTTCGTTTTATGAGCTGTCCATTTCACCTCACCTCTCTTTGTAACAGAGTCAAACAGGAGCAGTGACACCAGTCACTTGGCCTGTTTCCAGTTCTCTCTTTCTCTTTCTCTGTGTGTGTCTCTCTCTCTCTCTCTCTCACACACACACACACACACACACACACATTCTCTCTCTCTCTCTCTCTCTCTCTCTCTCTCTCTCACACACACACAC
>JAQMYF010000012.1:34216605-34235530 GCA_030014195.1 Neosilurus mollespiculum | reverse complement strand
ACACAACAGCGGAGCACTTCAGCCAATAGCTTTAACCTTTAGCCTTGCACCACTCCACTCAGTCAAGCAGCTTCAGCGTTCCCACGAGCCATACTTAATGAATAATGTCTGCACAAACACTGTTAATATCCGAGTGTATGCTAGTTTATGTTAATTTTAGCAGTAGAGAGTTTATTCGCCTTTAACATTGCTAATGAACAGTTCGCATTTCACTGATACAAAAAGTTTCTAATCAGTTTTGTCCCCTCCATTTGCTGTCAATGTAGTATTTTTAAAAAATAAATATAAAGTAGCCATTCATCCATGGCCATTCATGTCCATCTTCCCCCTTGCAGCATTGCATTAATATTCAGTGGGCCAGCTGAAAAGACTAAACTAACTTTACAACAGTGTGTGTATATATGGGGGTGGGGGTGGGGGGCTGATTCGTGTGTGTGTGTGTGAGTTTAGTGAAACTGGGGCCCACTGTGGGAAGTGACTTGTGGGAACAAAGAAAGCAGTGTGCAGAATCATCCTACAACGGTGCTGCACAGGAACCTTATGCCCATATGCCGTCTGCAAACTGACCCATGACAGCCTACTTTTCTCTCTCACTGTCTCAGGACATCCAGGCTGCTGCCTATGCAGATTGATGGGGAGCCATGGATGCAGCCTCCATGCACGGTGAAGTGACTTTGTGTTCCATTGAGTGTTTTCTCTCATTTGCATGTATCTATTTGCCAAATTCAGAGCTCAGCACGTCTTTTTACCAACTACAGCTCATTACACTGTTTCTGTCCTTTGGATTAGAATGTTTTCTGGCCATTTTTTGTATTACGCTTAAGTATCAAAAAGATAAAGTTTTTACAAAAATGAATGAGAGATTATTTGGGTAACTGTGTTTTTAAATCCATAGCAACTCCTATCCCTCTATTTGACACATACAAGCATCTCAGATAGCTCCCTGTTAATTAAAACACTGTCATGTCACACCCCACCATGGACTGATTATGTTATTAAAGAGAGAGGAATGTGCACAGAGAAGTCTGTCAGCACATATAACAGCTACAGCACAAGTCCACTGCTAAGTGTATTGAACCCTATAACCCATCATTAGCCTACTCTTATTTATCCAGTTTTGCAGAGATAAAGCTAATTTCCACTGCGCTCACATTATTACATTTGAGTACCATCATTTGGCTGAAAATGACACTGACAGAGCACGAGGTCATGCATTGTGAAGGCCAGTAAATGAATGAACTATACATGCATTGTAACAGTAATATAGTTCATGCAGGTTTCTGCACCTTACATGTCACAGCTTTCACACCTTACATGTTTGTCGTCATGTGCATATGTGAAAAATAAAATCAATAGAGCTACATGCACATTAAGTTCACAAAGAAAAAAGTTGGATTTCTGTTTAATAGGGGACTGGATTTTTGCCAGAGGGGCAAACTGATAACTTCTTTGGGTTCTGGATGGATTAAATTTTTAAACATGCAAAGTAACACAGTAATGATATAATAAATCTATCTTTCCCATACTGGTACCATTTACACATTTAGTGTTACATCCAGTAGGAATTCAGGCAACCTGCATGTCCATGGGATTACTTTCCTAACCTTATTCTGTTCTGTCAACAGATACGAATTACACACAAGAATCAGGTACCCATGCTGATGGGTCCTCCACAGAAAACCCCCTTCTTCTTTTTCAAGAAGCGCAACAGAAGTCGGGATTAGGCTCAGCTCTAACACATGCACACATCTTCAATAATCTCAGCCACCGTATCTGCTGTACTGGGGTGATGAAGATGCACAGCTAAGGAGAGAACTAGTAACGAAAGTCAGTTATTTGGTGACGAACAAAAGACTCATACCTTTATCTTGGCATGGACAAAGGACACTGATGCCTGTAGTAGTCTAACCATTAGAAACTTCAGTGACTGAAGAATCCAACCCAGCATCTTGACCAATTGCTGTGTGTTTGAATCTCTGATGTTCCTACAATGGGCTGTAAATGTTTAATCATTCCTGCCAGAGCCAGGATCTCCAGACCACTAACTTTGTATCATATTTTGCTCTCTGACTCCCTGTGAGTGACTTCATCAGATAATACTGACTTGCAAGACAATGGATGGGATATAAAAAGAGTAAACTAAGGTCCTCAGGAACATCTTCAAAAAAGAATGCTATAGCTAGTACTAAGTCTAGGGATGGCAACTTGACATATTCACTCTGTTATGGAAATTAGAGTAGGTGGGACACAGCAGACAGTCATCTTGAAGGAGTCTGAGTTATATATCAGTTTATGGAGCGTGTTCACTCAAACACCTCTTTAAAGCCCCGCAACTTGACACTACTTAAAGACAGAAAAAGGTGAGCTCATATTTTATGTAGTGTGTAGTTTATGGGCTGTGGACTGATGAAGAGATTTGATTATTTGCCCCTGACCTATCTGCTGTCTACCTTCAGGTCACTGATATGTAGAGTTAGCCAATGTCAGTTTAATAAAATAATGCTTAGCTACAATATTAAAAATAAGGTACTTTGGTAGAGACACCATAGACACAATTTAGAAGATAATATAGGAAGTTTAGTAAAAAGTCTATTTTAGGCAATTTAGGAATCAAGAGGTTGGTCCTTTTCCGAGCTTCAATTTCTCATCAGTCTGGGTATGCAATATAGATTGAGTAAACGAGTGTCAGAAATGAATCTCTCAGGCCATGTCTACAAGATTATGTGGAGCACATTGGATTAAAACCAGCCCTATGGTTCTGCATGGGTATCTGAATGACCATAACCCTAAATAGATCATCTTATTTCAGGCACTATCCTTCCCATGAAACACTATACCTAAAAACACCATAAACCATCAGCTCATAATTTAAAGTCTGATGACAGGGGTGTTAAAACACCTAAATCATCTATATAGGAAAACAAATCTACGTTACTGTGTTTGTGCCAATGTCCAAGCATAGAAAGTACTCATGTTCTGATGGCTGGGCACCATATATGCTGTGAAGTAAACTTTTTTTAACTTTTCTTATATAGCCAATGGAAATATCAGCATTAGAGTAAAGATGCCCAACATCACGTATGTGAATACACAGCAGTTATATATTCTAAGAAGCTTGTATGCATATATTTGAATGTGTTTAATGATATAACTTATAGAGTAATGTTAAATAGCTTTAGAGGCTAATAGTGTTATCTCATGGGTGACATGAATGACTGAAATATTGTCCCCCAGTTAGATAAGCACTCTATGAGAGTCAGATATATTGGTACTGTGTAGAACTGTGCACCTAAAATTAATTAAGCTTTTCCAGTTTAGATGTGGAATCTTATAAGCTTTTTATTTGTCTAAGCTTATTTAACTTTCAAGTATGACATTTCTAAGGTAATTTCAGTTCAGCACTGATTGTACAGCTGATGCTCTTAAAACTCAATTCTTCACTCAGGCAGTGTACTCTGCCTCTGGTTCCCTTTAATGAACATCAAATCAAAGATGCAGTATCCAAGTCCTACAAAGTGCAAATTTGTCTAGATAACCACAGGATATGACTTTGGTGTGGAATTTTCAACCAGCAAAGCTTGTGTCATTCCAATAAAAATGATAGTGACTTTCACTAGAACACCACTGTCGGCTGTGGTAATCAGACAGTTGACTTTTATGGTCCTCTGGTGCTTAAAGAATGATGGTTTGGTTACGAGTGCATGTTTACAATTTCTTTTAATTTTACAATTTGGAATGACGTTTGTTGTATAGATATTTTATCTAATGTGACACCACTGCATGCCTACTGAAACAAATATGACAGCAATGTCTGCTCAAAGAGAGACCATATTGATTGTCACAAGAGTCTGCCACCTTCTCATGATTATATTCTGAATCATTTTCTTTTTTTGATTCATGGTTGTAGCCTACTGTTTTTATTCAGCTTTTCCCCATAATATGTTTGAAACATGTTCATGGTAAAAATCACTAAAGTAACATTCTTCCCCCATTTATCATTAACTCTGATACATACCACTGTCATGCCCTTAGTTATTTAAATACAGTAAGTAACTTGCGGTCTTAAACAGGAAACACAATATAGTCTTTTGCTAAAACTGTCATCAAACTTTTGCACTATGTTGCAGGATTGGTTACACATTAGCATTACTTGTATCATTCTGGCCTTCCCTTTTATTAAGAGCTTCAACCACTATATGTCTTGACATCTACTATACAAATATCTACTGAATCTTTTGTAATTAATAATTCATATGCTGATTTTCTTTAGCTTGTTTTAGTAATCAATGTGTAATACTCTTATTGTCTTAGAGCTGTAACACTGTGATATAATCTACAAAAAAATACTTCTTCCTGTCTGAATACCTTACTCATAAAGTAGGAACTAACTATTCCAAGGAAACCCAGTTTCAGAACAACACATCTTCTTTCAATAGAAACAGCGATTACGCTATTAAAATTCCTAGTGTCATTTATACGTTGTTCATTTACTATGGTTATGGCCTTTCTTTTAGGTCTGACAAAGTACACAAATGCAGAGAACCAGTATTATCCCTCACTGTGATTGTCCTACATGTTTGTATAAATCCATATCTTTTGACTTAGTGGGTTTGCTGGAACTCTATCTGTGTAATAGCAAGGGTCAAGGGCACTGTTCAAGCCCTGAGCCATGAACTGAAAGGCGATTTAAAAGAAAATATTGATCACTCCTTCTCCTGAGCATTTTATCACCTGTCCACTTCAGCACTTGTTCATTCTCGGCATCCATGTTGATGGACAAAAGATTTATTGAATTAAAGGGCAGGTTTGAATTGACGTTGGTGTTGTTGATTGAAAAAGAGCTGCTGAAATGCACTTAACTGAAAATGGCAGTTACTTGCTTTATCCTCCATTTAACGTGATTGAATTTCAATTTAATCAAAGTTACAGCTTTTATGCTAATGATGTTAATCCCTCTTGGGGAATACTATTTAGTTCAGTTAGTGTTACTCTAACAGAACAGAAAAGATCACCAGCATTGTCTAATGCCAACCTTACTATGCCTGTTAGCTTGTTTGTTTAATATTGTTTCACAGACAAAATACCAAGTAAACAGATTATTTCCATGGTTATATGTCATGACCAAATGTGTACATTCTCTAGTCCAAGCTCTCCAATTTGGGGTACACCGTTAATAGACAATTGTTTATATATTGGTACAGTATGTATCCCTCAATTCATATGGACGTGATTTTTATTTTTCTTATATAAGATAACACATTCATCTAAACTATTGCATATATTTAAAAGAATACTTATAGCTAATGATAGCTACAGTGTGCCACTTTTGTGTTAAACTTTACCTTGTGTCAAATTAGTGGTTTCACAATAATAAATAAACCATATCAACATGCCATATGTTTAAATGAGAAAACAGAATACAGATTGCAAAATAATTTTTATCGCATGTCCTAAGCTTGCCCAAATTGGTCTTTAACTATGTGCTTATTATACAAGAAGAAGCTCAGCCCTAGGGTGAAGGCTGGGCATCTTGGGTATGCACAGATAATGAGACAGGAATTATCTCTATATGAGCTATTAATAGCCTGCAAGTCACATCTCGTCTTTGCTTTGGAGACTAACAATGACCTGGAACTGCTACCTCCCCTCATTCTACTTTCCCCAACCATGTTACAGATGTTTAACCCAGCTAGCCTTAACATAGAGCATTTTAGTCACCCCAGTATTAACACATTTAAATAGGCTTTGTAACACATTTGTAACTATTGATTAGATGTGCTTCAATATGAGAAATGCTTCCCATATTTAAATCTAGAGTTGAAGATTAACGTCACAGCTGTGTAGAAAACTTTTTCCAAAAAAAGATATACTCGTACATTAACCCTGTCCGAGTAACCACGTCAAACTACCCAGCAAACATCTGTACTAAAGGAAGTTTTAAAAAAATATATATATATATTTATATATAGGCCCTTTCCTTTCTCCTTGGAGCCTTTCCCTTGTTTCAGTAATCTTTTCCTGACCTCCTTAAATTTTGTCTGTTAGAGCCCTTCAATGGGATAGATGCTGCAGTGACTCTGTAGTATGTGTCACCACTTTGGATATATTTAAGGAAAGAATCAGAATAGAAACACAATATGCTCTTGCCCGCCCCCCTCACCTCCCACCGCATCCGCAGAGACTGAATGAAGCAAACTATAAAAAGGAGACCACAGTAATTGTCAGACCCTCCTTCAGAGGCAATAATATCATTGGTAATGTATCTATTTTATATTTGGCCTCAAATTATATAAATTTGACTCCAATCCTTATTATGGATGAAGGATTTTTTTTCACTCATGCCGAGAGAGAGAGAAGTTCAGAGAACGTCTTGATAAATAAATAATATAGGACGCCCAAATAAATTGCATAGTCTCACTTTATGCTGTATAACCACTGATCATTCATATCAGACTACTTCCACATCACAAAGGCAACATCAGTATACAGATTATATGTAAAAACTGAATTTATTTTGTATATGATTTTCTTTTTCAGTGGCATGCCATTAAAACATCTACTGTATATTCTATCATATTTGACAGAATATCGATTGTGTATTCAAAGTCATGTAGTGGGTAGCATTGCCATCTCACATCTTGTTAATCTTCATAGTGCCAGATTTGACCCTCTTTCACCTTACTCTATAAAGAGTGAAGCATTTTCTTCCCATGTTTGTATGGATTTTCACTGAGTTCTCTGGTTTCTTCCCCCCTTCCTAAATGCCGGTGCGTAGACTGGCTATGCTAAACTGCCCCTAGATGTAAATGAACATATGAATGTATGAACATCAGAAGAAGAGCCGTGGACTAATGGTTAGAGAAGCAGGTTTGGGACTGAAGGGTCACTGGTTATAACCCCACAGAAAAAATGCATGGCGGCGAGGGGAGTGAGTAGCACCTTCCTCTTACTCCACTTTCATGGCTGAAGTGCCCTTGAGCAAGGCGGCACAATGTGGCTGCACACGTCTCCAAGTGTATGTGCTTACTTTGGACGGGTTACATGCAGAGCCTAATTTCCCTTGTGGGATTAATGAGGTATATCCAAAAATGAATAAATAAATGAAAAGAACATCCAGTAGGCATTCCCACCTCACCGCCAGTGTTCTTGGGATCGGCTCTGGATCTGCATAGCTCTTATAAGGTACAACGATCAAATAATCTAATAATACTTTATTGAATAATCTGCTTGTAAATAATGTACATTGTGTTATGACTGTTTTTTTTCTAACTCTGGTGAAACATTGGCCTGCTTAGAGAATATAGTGTCCTAGTTTTCCTAGCATATTTACCATGCTGTCTTTTACTCAGTTGTTGCTAGCATACTTTGTAATATACTGCTGTGTCAGTCAGACCATTTTCAAAGATTCGTTTATTTGGCCAAACATGTCGTGACTCATAAATCTCAGATCGTAGATCATTTTACCTGCGATTTGAATTTTCTGTGCGTGTCTCCTTAAGAGCCTGGGGCGAGGGAGGGGGGTGAAAAACAACAAGCTGAATGTGAATGTGAATGAAACCTAGTCATTCATAAAAATAGGACTAATGCGGACTGTGATTGGTCAAAGTAAACCTTATGCATAATTCATGAGGTGCTTCCAATGATTGGCTATTGAGTTGATTGACAGGCAAACTTAGCCAATGGTGAATAAAAGCTCTTGTCCGTGCAGCCCAAGAGGAAACCAGACCAGTCCATTTACAAAATCCCATTCAAGTTTTGTATCGAGAGCAGAGCAGAACGCATCTACGGATTGAACGGAACGGACGCCAGGCTTTTCTCTCTCGCGGATTTACAGTGTTTAGCGGTTTTCCGGACACTCACCCTGCGCACGGCATTTTCCATACGGTGAGAGGAGAGTTCTTATACATTTTTGCATCCTTTTGAATGACATTGGACCTTTGTGGAAGCGGTTGTCGGCGTTGTTTAAGTTTGTCCTCGACTCTGAAGTGCTATCCAGCAGCTATTCGGCGCTGAGGAAAAAAGCGCAACGCCATTTTCTCTAACACGGGCTTTACTTTGGCAACCATTTTTTATGGCATGAAGTTTTCTAAGAGCTTTTTTTTTTTTTTTTTGTAAGACTGAAGCTCGGTGTTCTGGGTGAGCTCAGCCTGGTCTCAGCTGTGTTTGTGAATGGAGGACTCGGTTTATTCCTCACACAGATCGGGTTTCATTTCATTCAGAAAAACAAGGGGGCCAGACGAGGGCAGTTCGCCTGGGGGAGTCCATCCTGCCGTGCTCGTGGAAAATGATTTTTATTATTAACTATGTTGTTTGGATTGGTCTATCAAGAAGCAGTATTTTTGACAAAGTTTGTAATGTTTCTTTGTATTTTTTTGTAAGTAGAATTTAGAAGTAATCTCTACTAGTAAGCGACTAGATTTGAGTGCAGACCTTTGTGATGCCCTGTGGAATCTCATTAAGACAGCTTCAGGATTGGACACGCAGTGGTTTGTTTGTTTGTTTGTTTGTTTGTATACAGTGTTGCTGATTTATTAATGGGGCTGATAGAAACGTGGCCTGATTGAACTGCTTTTACTCTGAACTTTCTGCGAATCATCCAGCTGTAAATGCGTCACGAGCGCTTTTGATCTTTTCTCACTCTTTCTGTAAAACTCAACACTGCGCCCCAGATGTTGGCTGCTTCCAATCCAAGCCGTATTTAAACAGCCTAAAGTAGGATTACGACTGTGCTGCTTTCCCCACGTTATTGTTGGTTATTTTATCATTTGAATTCCGACAGGAGAACTAATAGATGGGACTCCTGTGTGTTTTGGTGCGCACTGGATCCCTCTAGGCTGGATGATGGAACTGCTGCACGTTGGCATTAAAACATAATGCAATTATAAAGGCAATGCAGCTTCTGCTCTTGCGAAATAGAAGCATGTCTTTGGGTAAACAAGATGATATCGCAAGCTTGTGATTGTGTTCCTTCTTAATCCTGAGCACAGATGGGGTGGTGGGTTGGGTTGTTCTTTTTTTTTTTTTTTTTTTTTGATTATGTAAGGGTTATGTTCTGGAGGAGTGTTTACATGGTGCAACACATACACTGTGCCCTCAACACACACTGATGCTGTAATGAACAACAGAAAGAGAGACTGGAGAAGGGAGCAGGTTGAAGATTCCCTTAGACTGTGTGCAAGATATTATAGTGAAGTTACTGTGTGTACTGGGCTGCTCTCTGACCCATAGATCTGTTCTTTCTTTACAGAAAAGAGAGACCAGGAACTCTGAAGCTATCGCTTTTGAGCGAAGACCCTCTGGGATTTTTAAAGACCCAGATACCATGGACAGATTTTATGACCAGCAAGTACCATTTATGGTCCCATCAAATGTAATTTTTCCCCTCCACTGCAAGTCATACATATTACTTGTAGTTTTTGTCATATGGATCAAACCCCTCTAATTACTATGTTCCACAGCAGAAATCGTCCCAAGTGGAGGAACCGTACCACAGAACCATCAGTGAGCGGAAAAGAAAGTTTGTAGACACCGAACTTGCTCAGGACACAGAAGGTAATACAATATAACATGCCTGCATTTTAATTCAGACGCAGTGCTTTGGTGGAGGTTGGATGTTTTTAATTCATCCTCATTCTCGTGTAGTTATAAATAGCTTTTCAGTATCATGAAAAGTGGTTCTCATTTCCTCTTTTGAATTATATCTTCACTTCTCTTGTTGCATTCTTGCATTATGTCCTACTCAGACCGGATTTTCTGTGTGTGTCAATATTGCAGAACTCTTCCAGGACCTCTGTCAGCTGCAGGAAATCTGGATTGCAGAGGGTGAGGGTTCCTTTCTAATATATTTCCTTCTCAGGAAAGGAAAAAACATTGTAAGGTCTAGTAAAAGTGTGCACTTTTTCTTTGTGTATATTTTTTTTAAACAATTATACCCTGATCTACCCAAATTTAGGTTTCACTTCACATTAGTTCTGTTCATACCCATTCACTTTATTTTATTTTTCTCACTTATATAGTGCAGTTTATGGGTTTTGACTTTGAAGTATAATTTATGTTCATTAGAGCATAATAGTTCTTTTCTGCATGCTGAAGCTTGGTTTGTGGCAGGTTTCGTTTTGTGCATTATAACAACCTTACAGTGGAACAGCTGGTGCTTATGCCAGTGCTTTCTTAAGTGTATGGATGGATTTATTCAGTGAGATCTGTGCATTAATTAAATGTTTTTTTTTATTTTTTTAAATCAGTATCTATGCTTTTATCTTCACAGCCCAGGTGCCCGATGATGAACAGTTTGTCCCAGACTTTCAGCCGGACAGCTGTGAGTACCTGAGAATTAATATTTATACTCCATTGGCATAGTACACTGCATGAGGTCCAGAGAAAGCAGGGAACATTCAGGGAGAGATTCATTATTCATGTCTTGTTCCAGTTTCTGTCGACAAAGGTCACCATAAAAAAATAAATAAATTGTGTTAGGTGCCCATCTTGTTGATTTGGCTGGGTTGTGAATTCTCAGAGAGCTAAATGATAGAATCTGCTGGTCAGGTTCCAAGGGAAGCCTTGACATCAGACACTAACCTGGACTGTCTGTGCAGTGATTCCCCACCATGCTATCAGGCATTGCATGAGGCAAAGTCATAATATGATTTCATGCCTTCATGCACTCAGCTTAGTCCAGAGGGTGGAGAGGCCTTATCCTGCGCAAAGCACAGCTGCTGAAACTTAGTAAAGGTGTTCTTACCAGCACCTTGTCTTACACTATTTTAGCTCTTAATAGGGGATTTGTTAGAACCTGGCCACTGTACTGCAGCCAAGTCAAACAACTGCTTGTGTAAAATTCAGTTGGTACACTTTCTAACTTCCTAATTCTCTTGTTTGACATTCATAAGTGTGTTTGTGTTTTGGTCTGATGCTGATGCAGGGAGCCAGGGTGTGGTGTTTTTGTGTCAGATCTCATTATTCCAGTCCTGTTTTGCTTACTCAGTATGGTGAAGACTGATATCATGCAGTATCTTTTTTATTATTTACACAAAGAGGCCCTTTGTGGGTGTGTAGACATTCTCTTGGCTGTGCTCATACAGTGCAGTGTGAAATTTTTCATGTGTGTATGATTGTCATCTTGGAAAAGGCCTTGGGCATTTGGCAGCAGTGCGCTTCTATCTACAGGCCTCTATTCTGCAGAGCTGTGTGGTTCCTCTGCTCAGCTGCAGGACATTCCATACACCACTGTATCCTGCGTTAGGAGAGTGGGGAAAATCCATCTAAAATTCGGTTTATTTTAAGAGAATGTTTAATGTTAATCTTAGTGCGTTGCACTGTAGCTTTCAGCACACTTTCTGAGTGTTCATATGCCCATTATGTGGTTTCCTAGGCTCAGTATAGTCAACTTGATTTATCTTGCTAGTGTTGCACTATGCCCAGAGATCCAGTTTCTTTGGCCATTATGTGGCGCCGGATATGGGAGCTGGTGCAGAGATCCAGCAGCTAATGGTTACAGTGTGGGGAGGAAAATCATTCACAATCATTGAGTTACAGCTGCTGTGATTCATGAGTATCGACTTGCCCATGATGGAAATCAGAAGGGAGCACTTTGATTGTGCATGTTTTGCAAAGCCACAGCACTGATGGGCGAAGGATGTTTCTTTTATACCCAGCAGTCAGCCAATTAATGGTGTTGAGTAGGACACTCCTTCAGAACATCAGCACTATACTGCTGTTGATGTGTTCGATTAGATGCGCTGTATTATATACTTCCACTCCATTGTATTTTCAGTGACATTTCATGGCCCTCCTCCAACCAAGATCAAACGGGAACTGAGTCCTTCTAAAGAGCTATCCCCCTGTAGTGAGGACAGAAGTCCCATGCTGTATGGAGAGAAGTGCCTTTATAACTACAGGTAAGCATGCATAAGCTGTATTGATCATTAATATTTATTACTAATAATTGCTTTCCAACACATTATCGTATCATAATCTGTTAGTATATATGGGAATTTGAGCAATCTGATTGGCTCGCTGTCTCAGAGGTATTAAGCAATTATTGGATGAGGTGAAGTATGATATGGAGAATTATTCAGATGAAGTGGGGGTTTATCTGTTGAGGCGGCTGACCCCAACTCTCAGAGGCCTGAGTAATTCTCCATATCATTACAAAAGCTGAATTCTCTCAAATTGTTTTTTTTTATTCATTAAAAATATTTTCAAGTCCAGAGGAAAACACACATCGTAACTGATGTGAGTCAGCCAGAAGTGCCACATTTGATTCCCTGCTAATGCTGTTTGTTTCATTCTTGTGTTGGCCTTTGCTACGCACTCGAAGTTTTCACAGCTCAGGGCCACTGTGCTTGACTACAACACTACCTGACCCCCCCCCCAAAAAAAAAATCTTCCCCCTAATTTAGTTGTATCCAATTCTGACCCGTCAATTGTTGCCCACTGCATCACACGACCACCACCAACTTGGGAGGGGCATAAGCATGCACATGTCCCCTCTGTGACATGTGATGCTGCCGCCCCCCTCTTTACCAACTGCACATGCGTATTTGGAGGCAACCTAATACACTCGGAGGGAAGAATGAGCTCACATACGCCCATGATTGGCTGGTGATCGTTGTGAGTGACAGGGAAGTGAGCGTATGCCAATCAATTGGGCCAATTAGCTTCCATGTCACGGGTGGCTGTGGCATCACCACAGTCAACACGCCATTTGGGAGCCCGTGAGAAAATATTTTAAATGAATAATAGATTATCTTGAGATAGCAAACCAGTCAGATCATACCATTTAAGTGTGGTGTATATACTAATGTTTTATACTAAGGTTCACTGTGCTCCCTTAATCATGCGTAGCATATCACTCCATCCTGCACCCGTTGTGCTAGTACTCTCCGGTCCTCCTTCTTGCTTTTCTCTTCTTTTATTCAATATTTTGCTATAGCAACTCTTAGTTTAATTTGCTTGTGCATTACTTGTATTACTCATTTACTCTTGCACTGGTTCTCAAATATTCCTTTCATTTCCATACAGTAAGCTACTTTTTATTCCGCCATATCTTTCATATGGGCAGAGATATATATATATATATATATATATATATATATATATATATATATACAATAGTTCATGTGAAAGAAGTCATTTCATGCAATAATTTTGCAAGCACACTCGTGCACCTTTATTACTACTTCCAGATTTTCTTTTTATTTCTTCCCTGTAGATTTTATCAGTTTAAGTGGATCAGTTTATTTAATGAAAGCTATACATAATTATATATTTTATTATTATATAACTAAAAATATTTGCACACTGTATAAAGGCACAATCTCACTAGCATCAACCGTGATGTCATTTCTACTTCTATATTTACCTCAGCAATCCTTTTTTCCCCCCTAAGGTTCCTTTTATTTTTAGAAAGTAAGATGCTAACAAAGAATCAATGAGGAGTAATTTAGATTTGTCTATGTACCATTACAGTGCCATTATTTACGTCCAGGGAGCTTTCCCTTATGTGACCGACTGTTTCCGTCCTTTTACACCTTACAGTGCCTATGAAAGGAAAACCTCCGTTGGATTCAAGCCATTGACTCCTCCTTCAACACCTGTGTCACCATGCAGTTCCACCAACACGCACCCCATGCATGAACAGACGCCACCTCTTGTCCATAACTCTACATTAGGGCAACACTCCCTACATGGACAGCCTGCTGTGACCAACTCTGCTCTCAGTCAGAGGGCCCTACCACTGCACAGCCAGACTCCACCTTTTGCAGTGCCATGTCCACCTCAAAGCCACAATGCCCCCTTTAACAGCGAGCACAGGTGAGTGTCTGTATTGTTAGCAGTGACCACGAATCAGCTCCACAATAGTCATCACCCTTCAAAAAAAAAACAACTCACTATTCTTTTGACACAGTATTTTTAATGCATAAGATGTTTTTGTGTATTTGCTTCCCCATATAGTTACCACACTTTACTTCTGATATTAGGTTACAAGTGTGATTGTTAGTTTGGTTTCACTGTATCTTCTGCAGCATATACTATAAAAGACAGCATCTTATATAGGTATAGAGAGTGGCTGAGATTTTGGTAACATATACTCCCTGGGGGGGTAAAAATACCTGTGTATTATAAAGCAGATGATGTGATACTGTGGCAGCATTACCAGTAAGAGAACAGTATTAATTTGACCCCCGTGGGAATAGAGAGCTTGGCTGTGCACTCTGCCAGCTGCAGTCTGAATTCTGGGAGCATGCCAAGGAATTTGTGGCATGTCATTAGCAGTTGGTAATATGGAGCTAGGAACTCTATGGTAAGCAACAGAGTTAAATGTTCCAGAATATCTGCTAAGTGCTCCTTTTAAAATAGCCATCCCTTAGATTCAACCAGAGCAGGGAGGATTTCCCTTGGTATAAATCTTTGTTACTGATTTGTTAAAATATTCTTCTGGTGATTTTGAACAGTTTCTACTCACATTCTTCAATAGGTTTCAACGCCAGCTCTCTGAACCCTGTTTGCCATTCCCGCCTTCTGAGACCCAGGGAAAACCGAACTACATTCACCAGACATCGAGCACTTCACCTAGAGATGGCCGGCCACCGTATCATCGGCAAATGTCCGAACCAGTGGTTCCTGTTCATCCTCAAAGTTTTAAGCAAGAGCTGTTGGACCCGCGCTACCCTGAGCAGGGTGTTCCCAACATGGGCCCACCCCAGGCTGCCTTCCACCCAATGGCCATCAAGCAAGAGCCACGAGATTTTGGATTTGACTCTGGTTAGTATTAATAAATGTCTGTTATTTAAAAGAAAAGGTGACTTCATCAGACAGTAATGGCCCGCTCCGGTGGGAAGAGACAAGGCTCAGGTTGTGGAATCTTCCATGTGTGCTTGTCTCTACCTCACTAGGCTCTGCTAAAACTCACAGAAACATGCAAATACTCACACGGTAACTTTCAGAGAACAGACCATCTGACGTGGCACTATTCTTTGCATTTGCAGAAATGACCTCCAGGATGTCTGAGATGAATGTAACTGATTGAATGGCAGAAAACTGGCATTGTGACGTGTATAAGATTTAAAAAAAAAAAAAAAAAAAAAAAAAAAAAAAAAAAAAAAAAAAATTTAAACCATTTCTGCAGTTAAGATGTTCTGTTCTTTAATAGTTAGTCATTCTAACACCTCATTCCTTGCTTGCTCATGACTACTAGTGAGGTCTAGCAGAGGACACTACCGACTTCATTATACATGTTGACCAGCGACCAAATGATCTTAATCTACGCTTTATAAATACAGATTTCGGATCTTGCGTTGTGGCTGACTAGAATTGACTTGTACAATTGTTACTCAAAGCGAATTATTTTTTTTTGTTGTTGTTTTTGTTTCCATATGCATATTTTGTGTTCTGCGTTATATTAGTGCTTTGATGGAAGCTAATAATGTCAAATGTGTTGGTAGGATACTTCCATTCCAGCTTATTAGTATTTCATAAGCTTTAAGATGTCTTGTTCTGGCATCGTTCCATGATCAGGACTGAATTCATCAAGGATTTTTCTGCATTAAAGCTGACCTATTCTATGATTTTTATTCAATTCTTTTATAAATCAATTGCAGTTTTCTAGTCTTTCTCAAAATAGTATTTTGATTACTTTTTTTTTTTTTTCTTCTTGATTTTTTAGAAGTGCCTAACTGCCGGTCTTCATTTGGGAGAGGAACAAGCTTTTACCAAAGCCAGGAAAGTAAGTAACCTTGTGTAAGATGAAATCACTTATGGGGCAAAGTCTGTTTCACAAGATAAAGATTTGTTTCCGTTCCTCTTTTCAGTTCTTGTTTATTTAAAAAAAAATTTTGTTCAGTTTAGGTTTTTATTTCTCAATGAACTCTAACTACATGTTAATGCTACAGATCCAAGCACAGATTTAGCCTGTATTCACTCAGCCTGTTCTGTCTTTTTTTTTTTTTTTTCTTTGTTTGTTTTTTTGTGCCCCTGTAGGTTTTTCATTTGTAAGAGATCAGCACTTATATTATGATGACACGTGTGTAGTTCCTGAGAGACACGAAGGTAAGTCTCTAAATGGAACCAGCCCATGTTTGATTATGTTCATGTGGTTATAGGGAAATCACTGGTGTATTCCTTTTTAAACAAAAATGAATAAGGGCTTTCATCATCATTATTATTTATCTCTTAACAGGGAAGGTAAAGCAGGAGCCTTCTGTGTTTCGAGATGGCCTCCCTTACCAACGTCGTGGATCTCTCCAGCTCTGGCAGTTTCTTGTCACACTTCTCGATGACCCTGCAAATGGTCACTTCATTGCTTGGACTGGACGTGGCATGGAATTTAAGCTTATTGAGCCAGAAGAGGTCAGACTTGAATATGAAATCTAAAGTATAATATGCATTTCTAAATCATTTAAATGTTGACCTGCAATCAGTTTTAAGATAATGTATAATTTGGACACCAGGTGGCTCGGCGTTGGGGCATTCAGAAAAACCGACCAGCCATGAATTATGACAAGCTGAGTCGCTCTCTGCGCTACTACTATGAGAAGGGCATCATGCAGAAGGTAGTGACAAGCTCAGATCAAATTATAAAATACAGTGCATTCTTTCTGTTGCATTTAAGTGACTTCTTTTTATTTTTATTTTCTCAGGTTGCTGGTGAGAGGTATGTCTACAAGTTTGTATGCGACCCAGAGGCCCTTTTCTCGATGGCATTTCCAGACAACCAGAGGCCAAACATTAAGGCTGATCCTGATGGCCTGCCTGTAGTGGATGATGAAACTCTGCCGATCACTCATTATGATGAAGGACGCTCTTACCTGGTAGATGGAGGAGAGCAGTGTGTGACTGGGATGCCTTTTCCTGATGGCTGTGTGTATTGAGTCTCCTCCTCAATCCAAAACCTGAACTGTTGAGCAGGCTGGAGCATGTCTGTCCCTGCTTCCTCTCCTTCTGCCCTGTTGTCCATTTACAGATCATCCCTCCCCCAAAAGTTGCATAAAATTATTGGCGAGATCTGCAAACATCAAATCTCTGGTACTGGCCCAAAAGAAAGCATCTGGGAACCGAGGGATATCTGGACTTTTGCAGCTTGATCTGCTTTGCAGAAGATGGTTACTTGATGCTGCAGAAAATGCAAGGTGTGCTGAAGGACTGTTGGGTTTCTGCACAGACTGAAAGAATCGTAGCAATTCTGTTTTGACAATCTGTTATAAAAAATAATAAAAAATCTGGAAATATTAAAGGGTGCCCTAATGAAAATATGTAAAAACACAGCACTATTTGATAGCCGCCTATTTGGGTACTAATAGATTTGTGTTACCTCAAAATCATGTAGACATCTGTTAAAAGTAAAAAGGGCTTTATTTTGCAAAGGAAAAAGACCCAGTCATTTCTTTAGTTTCGATTAGACTTGTTTAGAAAGCTGACTTTTATACAATAGTTTGGTTTTAACTAAATGCAGGACTGCTTCAAACGTTGAATTTCTACACAATAATGATGTTTTTTTTTTTGTTTGTTTTTTTTTATTGTTGGCTTGTTTTTAGTCATCGTACGTGTTGTGGGATTGTTTCAGTATCATTAGAATGCTCTCTTTCCCACTGGATTATTAAAAGGTTATTGTTCTATAATGATGCTGAATCAGATACACTCTTCGACGTTTGGTCAAATTACAGTGACTGTTAACCCATTGTTAAACATGTTCCATATGCATTGATGCTTCCTTGAAAATTGGTAAATTATTTAAAACAGGAACACGATATACAAAAAGGGATGCACTAGACAAACTTTCTTCAAGAGAGTTACAGCCTCTGACTACTTAAAATGTATTTAAGGGTCAATGTTTTTATCCTGTTTTGTAATCTCTTTGGCTTACTTTTCTTTGGCACTGTACAAGTTTTAAAATGCACCAAGACGGCAGGACAGCCAGGACTTTGCATGCAATAAGGTGAAAACAACACCTTCTCCTGGACTACTTTTCACTGCCATGAAAGTTGACAGAAGACCACTGCTTCCTTTTTTGCATGGTACTTAACTGACAAGTGTCCACTAACGTACGCTTTTAGCTGGACAAAGATGAAATAACTTCTCTGCATCCTTTTTTGTTTGTTTGTTTTTGGTTTGTTTGTTTTTTTTTTTGAGAAAGATGAACTTATATAAATATATATTTTTGCAAATTCTGCATTGGTTTGATTTCATTGTATCAGCTGTATAGTATGGTCTATATCATGTTTTGAATTTTTGATGCCTGTGATGCTTTCACTGCAGATCAAGGCTTAATGGACTCCCTTTGTGTTGGATCACAGCAAGTTTTTCCATAATGGTCCTCAAACACACAGAGACAAGCGACATTCATGCTTACTCCAGGTTCCCAACACACCCGAACCGTAAATTCAGTGTTCTTAATGACTTTGGTACAACTGAGGATTGTTTGGGATGTACTCAGCCAGAGGGAAGTATCCTCTGGTATGAAAACTGGTCTATATGTATTAGGCTTTCTCACTGAATGAGAGGTTTATTAACTTCAAGCTCTATCACCAGAGGGGGGAGTCTGCATGTGTATAGGCTTCACCTTCATATTGTGTACCTTTTTTAGTTTATAATCTGTTCTGGGTACAATAAACTATTCTTTCTGCTTCACATCCATTGGAGTTTTTCATAATTACTTTCACCAATAGCCAGTGAGTTGCTGTAGCCTTGATCATGCTAGACTTTAATGACTAGCCATATAATTGGCAAAATTCACATTATTCTTCTGAAAGTTCAACTAATTCTGACAATATGTAAGAAAGCATAAGTACATTTTAGATATTTTACACTGTGTGCACAATTAGGCAAGTTTTATTTTTGAGGATTAATTTTTATTGTACAACTATACAGTGCTCTTGGTCAATCCAAAATGTTAACAAACCCTCAAACCTGAACATTTAAGTAGTTA